>JAPQRP010000006.1:25046128-25109137 GCA_037367295.1 Apogon hyalosoma | reverse complement strand
ATAGATAGATAGATAGATAGATAGATAGATAGATAGATAGATAGATAGATAGATAGATAGATAGATAGATAGACAGAGAGTGAGATAACTACAAATGTAAAAATCATCATCATCATTATTTAGTTATATATTATAAACTGCAGTAATGAAAACAGATAAAATCGCATACTTCTAAGACGCACATGCATTTAAAATGTCATGAAGTAATAACTGTCAGCATTAAGAGCTGCTGATTAAAGTTTTTACACTACTTCCAATGCTGACTTCTGTTAAGTGTTTTCTATTCTATGTTTAAGATGACAGTAGATGGAAAGGGAAAAAAAAAAAGTCAAATTTAACATTCAAATTTTGGCTCTAAATCAGTAAATTACATCTATGTTTTGAGTTAAATCAGATAAAAATCACTCTTGTGTAGGCCCTCCCAGAATCACAGGGGATGTTAAGAAACTGAGCCCGAGTGTGACGTCAACCATGGAGTACTTGGAGGAGTATGGGCCTCAGCTGAGAATATGCTACTGATAAGGTGTATGAAGAGAGGTTTTTAGGGCCTTCTGAAACTGAACATTTCTCTCAGTCATCCAGAGTGTATCCTTCATGAAGATACACCATAACCTAGTACAAAGTAGGATGACATAGCCCCGACCATAGTGGACGGAGGGCAGACCAAAGACCTGACATGCACTCGTCCCTCTCTGACTCATGCTTAGTCGCTCACCACCCACCGACACACAGTGAAACCTCAGTCCCAATGCCAGGTTTTGTCACTGGGCAGAGAACCGGTTGGCTACAGTAAAAGCATGACGTGATGCCCCTTCCTCTATGCTCCCCCAGCCTGTGCAGCAACAGAGGGGTAAAAATATCCCACCAGTGAGTTCAGACAACCAGCTCATAAATTAACACTAAAACTCCTGCAGACAACAGTGGGCTAGTCGCTGAGAGATTTAAACCACTCAGGTTGCCACTGACCACAGCTCTGGGATCAGCTTACAAAACCTTTTCCTAAATTTACCCATTAGGAGGTGGTGAATAAGAACAAGCTCTAGATCAGTTTTCATCTAAGTAACTATTTAGCTGTCTGCTAACATAGTGAACTATTTTTCAAAATGGCTCTAGGGTGCTTTGTTCCAGGAAATGTTATGAGGTGAGATGTAAGCTATTAGGCCTAAATTAGGAATTGTATAAAAGAGAAAGGCCTGTTCTTAATTTTCTTAGCTTATACAAGAAATATAAGTATCGGCTCAGCTATTCACTCATGTCTTATTAAGGTTTGCTGTAATGAAGAGCAATCTCTCATCGCTCTCAAGTAGAAACACAATGTTCCAGCTAACTGCTTGACTGGGTCAAAAAAAGAAAAAAAAAAAGGAAAAAGAAAAAACAACAGGAGAAAAGAGTGATGATCCCTCTAAAGAAACTCAACTCTGTAATGGACGGACAGGGATTACAGACGTTAAAACCTCCTCCATCTGTAATTCACTGTCACCCTGCCATCATCTCTGAATCACTGATCCATTTTGCAAGTGTGCGAGACCTTGCTAAAAGCATCACTGTTGCACCCATTTGTGTTTGTAGTGGTGGTGGGGGGAAGCGAGTTTAAAAAAAAAAAAAGCATGCAGAGAAGACAAGTTAACAGCTCGCTGTGCTGTTTCAAAGCACTCTCTGTCCTGTAACAACCACCTAGCTAGTTTCTCACACAGGGAATGGGACACACTGATCAAATAGGATTTTAATGAACATCAGCAGTTGGAGCCTGAGGAATAGAAGCTATGATGGCTTAAAGCTACTGGCATCTAGGTTGGGTTGGATTTTCATCATCTGAAGAGACACACAAAACATTCCTTAGCCGGTGCCTCTTCAACAGACAAAAACAGCTGTGAACGAAAATGCACAGCCTCAGTCCATTCGATTTTACGAAGGAGCAAATGAGAACGCAATCGGCGTGATGAGGCCAAGTGTAGACCATGATCATATCATACTAACCCCACTTTATTGTCAGAGAAAGGATAAGAGAAAAAGGTTCTTCTCTGAAGGCTTTCCTCTAGGAGCCTCTCAGTGGGAGGGAGAGTAAATAAGATGTCATCAATAATAGACAGTGAATGTTCTGAGCAGTTCTGCACACACACATGGGCAGACACACACTCACATACACCAGCTCCGACTGATTCCTATCCTGCAGACAGGCCTGCCAACCGCCAGCCTTTTTGCACACGCTCAGATTCACTGTCCTGACTAATCGCTTGTGATAGGGGCCTTTGCCATAATTACCCAGGGCCTTATCACAAACTTATGCGATGCATTTTTCATGTCCTGGCTGCTGGCAGTGCCTTCACTGTCCGTGCTGGCAGTCAATCTACGAAAAAGACTGATCTCAGACAAATTCACACGCACACGCACACACACCAGTTCAAACAGGGAGAAATGGGTGAAAGCAGGGTGAAGGGCCAGAGGAGAGAGGAAAAAAATTGTACGGGAGGGGGAGGTGGGAAAGAGAAAGATTGGTGGTGGTGGGGGGGCAGCAGGAAGGGGGTGGGAGATAGATAGCGAGGAAAGAAAAGAGAAAGCAGTCTCAATTTTTTTACATAATGCATGAACAAGGGGGCACGAGTAGGAGGACCAAACAGGATCAAATAAATAGGAGAAGTGAAGCCTTGATGATGTGGCATAAGTGCAACACAAAGCCCGCTGGGAAGACTTGTTCACTGTCCTTTTGTCTACCCAGTCATAGGGGCATCATGACCTAAATAAAAGTTTAAATCCCATGCCTTTGCAATTTACAAAATAATGTATGAACAATTGGACTAGCCTACATAATACAATCTTATGTTAATGACGACGGCAACTGGGCTACTAATAATCATAAATTGTAATTTGAAATTCAGCAATGCACGTTAAATGCCACGGGAAAACACAACAGTTCCATTGTCTACATGTCTTGTGATAGGTCAAACACGCTCCTAATATACACAGGCTATATTCACACACTGAATAGGCCCAATATTTTCCTCATATCCTTTACTGTGCCATGGATCTCCTCCGTGCACGCCGAGATTAGTGACGTGCACGAGACTGGGACATTTCTGGAGTTCATCCTAATCAACAAGGTCATGATCCTTTATATTTCTACTATTATTTTAGTCCGTCAATACATCGCGTCAACAAACACTGTCCCGTCCGGTCCACTTTCATAGACGTGGCAATGTCTGTAAAAACCTCACTGTGTATAATTGCCGTCAAGGGAAAACGAAAAAAAAAAAAAAAAAAAAAAAACCCAGTTGATCAGCCGTAATCACACAGACGACTTCAATATAAACTGCCTCAAAACCGTTAGCCGATAAGGTTGCTAATGTTTTCATTCGCGTTCAACTAAACTTGTCGATTTGACAGTTAAAAGCAATAAAAACACAAGCAAAGCGCTGTTTGTGTGTCTGTGTTGCCCGTCTCAACGGCTGGTGTCACCACAGCGCCACCGTATAATGAGTCGCACTTATTTTTCCCCCAAATTATCCAACCTTACAACGGCTAAAGCGTCGGGCTAACTACGGCTACTCGCTCCAGTAAAAGTTGAAGAACACGCAATAAAGATAGCTAACCGAAAGCTTTTCGTTAAAGCCCTGCCGTTTTGTTTTTATTTCGGTGCATCCCCGCGGCGTCGCCCCGGCTTGCCCAGTTGCAGTGTCCGATCGATGTTGAATTGAACAAAGAGGATCAATTTCTGATCAGCGAGAGAGCCACTTTCATCAATGTGAGGAAGAGGTCTTGAATTCTCTTCCGAAACACCTACGAGACGGCCGCCGAAAAAACACAAAACACAGCGTCCGAGAGAGGCGAGACAGCCGAAGCGAATAGAGGAAAGACGATTTAAACAGAGGTGGAACTGACCTGTAGTTGTTGTAAGTCAAAGCGCTTCCAATATTGAAACATCGATCCTGCATTGGCCGCCATCTTGAGACATATTGAGACAGGAATGAGATGCTGATAGAGAGCGCGGGGGTTGGAGTTCAGTGGAGAGGACCGGACGGCCGGAACACCCGGACTGGATTCACCCATTGTACACTCCGGTAGCGTCTGTAGTACGGACCGGAGTTGGCTCATAGGAGTGTTGCCTTAATAACGCCATTATAATTGCTTAAATAGCATTTTATCAACATTCAGATATTACAGGTAAATAACCGAATAGGCATTAAATTGTTCTGGGTTTTATTATCGTGAAATTCTAGACGTCACCTGCGTTAGATGATTGCGCGTTTGATATTGTATTTTGTTTTATCCGTGTATGTGTTCTGGAGAGCAAAGATCATGCAAAAAATAATGCCAGGAGGCTACTTGGAAGCCATACCTTTTAAAAAGAAAAAAACAAAACAAAAAAAAACACCAATGGAGCATTCAGTCCCGTTTGCTGTGCGTATCAATGAAGGAATATAAAGGATGAAATAATTTCATGTTTTACTACTCTGTGCTTCTGAGGTCTCAATGAAGGATTAGTTAAGAAAGAAATAGTTAAATGATAAGAAGTGATTTTTCGGCATAATTTATTATCTAAACCCTATTTAAGTACATAAAAATGGAATACCATTAGACTAAAAATAATTACACTGATAATGTATGACTGATTTGTGTTTTGCAATTTTGAGATATAAGAATTGGATATGCATTTTAACTGAATTAGCTTCTTTGTTTTATTAGTGTTATTTTTTTATTGAAATAAGTAAATGTCTTAAATGTCTTTCTAACCTGTTAGAATAAAACTTTTAACTAATTAGTAGTTAGGAACAAATACAATGTTACTTATTTAAAACATACATTTTATTTAATTTTTAAGCTAAAAAGGGTGAATCTAGTGTACTAACCCTGCATATGCAACAAAGCAAGGTGGCAAGGACCTATACTGAACTTGGTCATCAAAGAATTGGTAAAAGATGGAGTGGACTTGTACTTGGCTATTTGTAGGTTTATCATTTCCTGTGTAACTTGATATTCTTATTTAAGGTGTGCATTTACAACACAGATATTAATCAGATTAGATAATGCAATTTGATATGTAGTCTATTGCTGCAGCAGGGCAGCCCAGTGGTTAGGCTGTCAATGTGTGTACATATCTGTTGTTGAAGTGACCTTGAGCAACATACTGAACCCTGGCTGCTCCTGAGGCGTCACTCCTGCTGACCATGTCCTTTGACCCTCTCAGCTTGTGGATGTGCCTCAGAGGGATATGCAAAGAATTTCTAATTACACTGTATGTACAGAGCGCCCTAAATTCCTCTGTCAAAATGTGCTGCTTCGTGCACCTTAAAACACAACCCACCTTATATCTTCAGCCTCCATTTGCTCTGCACACAGGCATACAAAACCAAAGCTTAAGTTCATTACGTTTATCAGGGGAACACATCTGTTAGACATTGTTTTTAGCTCTTGTGGGTTCCCAAATATGACTTGTCTGTGAGTTGAGGGTGTTGTAAAGCCTGTCTTTGTGGAAAATGCAGGTCTGTGTTTGCACTTTGTTTTTTTTTTTCTTTTTCTTTTTTTGTCTTGAATGCTCCCCGCTCGTGGCTCTATCAGCTCAGCCTTTAACAGGAATATTTTACAGCTTTATTTTCTCGCTCCAATCATTTTCATTTTTTCACAGCCATTGCACTTTAATTGCATTCACCAAAAATAACACAAGAATTTGCCATAGATAATAGCAGCTCTTTCACTTCATTTGTGTGGATACAAAGGTGGGCATTTTTGTGCTGTGAAAAGCTCATTTCAGGTCATTACTTGATTTGATTTGAAGCTGTTTGTGTCTCCTTCTTTTAACAGTATGAGTGGTGCACAGTGCTCAGCCGATATAACCTAAATAACCTCACCCTATCTACCACTATATTTATAGACGTAAAATAGTGAATTAAACAGCAGTCCACCCTGTCACGTGCCTTTTTTTTAAGCACTTACTGTGTGTAACATAACACAATCACAGTTGCTTTAATCACTCTGAAGATATAACAACAGCATGAGTCATTTTACCACCAGTATCCACTACTAATTATTACCATATAATAATTTTAAGACTATACGCAATTGACCTGCACTAAAATATGTAATAAACCTCAAAAAGACGGATTTCGTTTTTAGAAAAAAAAAAAAGTACTGCATATGAACTTATAATTCTACAGTTTAATCCTCTCATTTTATTTTTCCTGTCTGCTATGTTAATCAGTGTTTCCTTAGCTTGGTCTGCATGACTCGTGATGCTACCTATCATTAAGCCAAACCAGAAATACAGGTCTGAGATAATCCGTGCAGGCTTAGTCGTTTTGCAGTGTGTCCATTATGTTCTGTTTGTATAGTTATCTCTTACTATCACACAAAGAACATTCAGCCTAAGAGGAACATGATATATTTTGCTGCTAATATTACTGTGACTTTTCCAAAACAGAAAAAAATATTGAACATTTAGAATCAACAGGAATATTTTGTGTTTCAGTTATTTATTTTTTTATTGATTAAGTGACATATGTATATGAAAACTCTATGAGGCAATTCTTCGACTTTGTATTTTAAATGTATTTAATGTAAAGCGTACCCTGAAAAGTATATAATTTGTACAACATTACAAGGTATTCCTTTTTTCCTGGCAAGCTCTTTGCTATCCCCTCTGCATTTTAACACACAGTATCTCCATAAGGATTTGGCTGAAGCTTCACTCGGCTCTGAATTACTTTGAAGCAGTAGGGGGTACACAGTGTAAGAGGAACAAGTAACACTCCGAGTTATCAGTCCACCTACAAATTATTATGTTCCTGCTACAGAGGCTCACGTCTGGCATGAATGACTTGTGAAGGGTTTTTTTTCTGTGTTTTTATTACACACTGTAGTAAGATTAGAGAGGAGAAAATACATGTTGAGGCCTACAAAGTCAGCCTCAAAAGCCTCATCAGCTCATACACTCGGTGAAGTACAAAGAAATAATAACACATTCTTTGTGTCATTGCTGTTATACTGCTAGATCTTGTACCCTGACAGAGCTACAGGCTATAAAATAAAACAGCTTCTCTGTCCTTTAGCTTTCCCACTTTCCCCTGTTTGTGTCCCTTTTCCTCCTGCTCATTGACTCTGCCTGTAAGGTGCTTTTAGTGGGCCTTGTGAGGCCGGGTTAGAGATGGATGTGTGGCCCTTGGGAGCCGTAGGCAGATAGCAACACTGATCATGTCAGACAGGCTGGGGAGGCTGCATAAGATCATCATCACCCAGCAGTGGAGTGAATCGCCGCGGTGGCACTTTCACACAACCTCTGACCTCTGGGGTAACCTCGGAGGTCATGATCAAGGTCAGGGGTCAGTGAGGGCCTCTGTGATCAGGCAGCTCACAGGCTCCTCCTGCCTCCTCTCTCCTCTCCTTTCGTTTTTTCTACTTTTCTTTCCTTTCTCTCATCATCTATCTGTTTCTCTATCGCTCACACTCTCCTTGACTGGCCGAGACCAATTGAGACATCCCATCCCCTGGGAGTGCAAAAAGGAAAGTAAGAGAAAATCAATAGAGAGGATGAGTGAAGACCTGGGGGTCCCATCAAAAACTAAATGCTTCTCCCTGTGCTGGCATGATTCACACATACAAACACATCCACAGTGGTGTTATTTCTGACAAACAGAGCGATAGCAGTGAACTCTGGCATGGTAGACGTACAGAACTACCCTGAAAGATTTGTAAAGACTGCTAACTGTATGTATTTTTATGTGTTTTTCACCTGTACCATCACTAATCCTCATAGGATGGCTGCCAAGAACAACAGTATATAAAACCTGACAAGATTTTACATCTGTTTTCCATCTTTGCCTGTGTTGCATGTGTGCACTCATGTGTGAGTGTTGCCAGTCGCTGCTGTGCTTCTCAGAGGAAGATTTGATAATGATCACTCTACCAAGATTTAAGGTGTGCAACAGAAATGCTTAACGACAAAATGTTCTTCTGTAGCAAGAAAGAAGTGACAAGATGAAGCAAAGTTAAATGCCAGGCTTTGTGTATCATTCTGGCTGTAATTTGTGCTGAACCACATGGAGCAAAATGTCACCATATCACCAATCAGTTCAACTTTAATTATAGTACACTTTTAGCAGCATTTGCATGCTTTCATACTGCATAAAAAGATGAAAATAATCACAAAGCTGGAAAATAACAAGATGAACTCTTTCCTGTGTGTCATTCTCTGTATTAAGACATGAGCTACATGTGCTTATAATCTTGAGGCTCCAAAATATATCCATAACTTATGAGATTGCTGTGTTTCTTCCCAACAGAAGATAACCCGGGGCAGGACATTAAATGATTGACTGAAAATAGAACTGTTCAGATGAAAGGGAGGATAAATAATGCAAAAAGAATACAAAACCTCTTATGGGGATAAGTAGTCACACACACATGCTCACACACAAACACAGACACACAAAGACATCTTTTTTTTTTTCTTCCACGGTGAAGAAAAGTGAATGGATGTAACAGGAAGGAGGAGGACCCAGTGGAGACACACATGCTTCTTGCTTCATCTCCTCCCACTCCTCCTTGTCTGCCATTTTTTTCCGCTTACACTCAGACTTCATGACATACTCTGCGTCTGTGGGGAGGAATAATGTTGTCCCAGTCATGCCGTGTTTTTCCTGCCCACCAGAGCTCAGACACAACACAGTACAGGATTTCCAATTCTGCTGTCTCATCATTTTTGTATGCGTTTTGATCAAAATGTACTCACATGACAACCTGAACATGATCCCTTAAACACAGAGTCAATATGTGAGGGCATGTTTTTTTCACATTGTGTTTATAGAAGTTAAAGGTAAAAAAAAAAAAAATCATACATTTAGATTTTCAGTTAGAGGGTATTGCAGTGCTGGGTCACAATTAATAAATAAAACATTCCAAACAAACCTTTTCAAAGTGTTGCTGCTGCATGCCTAATTTCAAGCTGAAATGTTTATTCATTGCAAAATTAAACATGCATGTCTTGAGATGAATCCCAACACCACTTGGTTGAGCTGCACAGGGAACTTGACACTAGCTTTGTGCTTGTGTAGGGAGACACCTAGTGGTCAATAAACAGTGTCGTTATTTGGAGAAATTAGATGTCAGACGGTCCTTTCAGATTTTTTTTTTTTTTTTTTTTTGAGAGTAGAGTTAAATTAAGATATGAGTATTGTTGTTTTTTCTTCTGAACGATTTTTTTTTTTTTGCCACCATTTGAGTTCCAGCATTGTTGGAGTTTCTCTTAGGATAATTTGACCTCTGGCCTTCTTCTTCGGTATGAGGAGGTATAATATACAAACCAAATTTTGAAAAAAAAATCATAAAATGACCTATGTTTGTTTCTAAAAAAGACACGTACACTAGCCGATGGTGTTTACCCAACCTAAAAGAGCCTTGGAGGCCATCCTACAGCCCGCAGGCCTCACAAAAGCCCCATTCACCGGTAACAGGAACCCAGACCGACGCTGCCACGTCAAAATGTTTGGGCATTCAAAACTAGAGCATGCACTTTTTTTCTCTGTTTTGACCAAGAAGACGGTGTAAATTACCACCACCACTAGAACAGGCATCATTACGCATGCTGGACTAGTCTATGTCTTTATGTCCTGTCAATCTATTACCTGTTTATCTGCATTTCTTATCTCACTTGGAGTCAAATTTGACTCTTAAAGTGGAACATTTGGGTGTGTCAGCAGGCTGCAATGGAGGCCAGGACTGAGTTTGTCCTTATTTTTCCTGTGTGAAAATGTTATCAAATAGGTGCAGCACTTTGTGAACAAAGGAAGCAAACTGACTCCGATATGAGGAGAGCTGTTGCACGACTTTAACTGAGGGGAACTGCTGGGTGACATGCGTCGATGGGCTTTGGGACTCGTTGGAATACACCAGTTCGTCCTGTAATTACAGCAACTCATAGAGCAGGTTTGTCTCAGCTGGAGAAATACAGTGTGCTTGTCGTAAAGAGAACATGTTCCTCTGTGTGTGTGGTCACCGTCGGGTTTATTTTACTCCTGGGAGTCTGTCTGCTCTACCTACCGGACCCTTTCAGTCTTGAACCGCTCGTTTCCGTGTCTGATGGGAACAGTGAGGTGACGCTCCTGATATGGACGCACCCGTTCGGCCACCGCCGTAAACTTCCGCACTGTGGGGGGCTCTACGGTATCGAGGGATGCGCGCTTACCGACAGTCATCTCGACTACCCCCAGGCGGACGCCGTGATCATCCACCACCGGGAGATTGCCATCGGCACCGCTGAACTTCCCCCAGAACCGCGGCCACGTGCGCAAAAATGGATATGGATTAACTACGAGTCACCCGCGCACACACCAGGTCTGTGGCGTTTCGAGGGCTTTTTCAACCTCACAATGACCTACCGGACGGACTCTGACATTTTCCTGCCGTACGGATATCTGATTCCACGTGGACGCAGAGCCAAGGGTCTCCAGAACCGCTACGCGCGCCCTCTCCACGTACTCTCGCGTTCTCTCCTCCGGCCCCGCCTTGTGGCCTGGGTCATCAGCAACTGGTCGGAGTCCCAAGCGCGGGTGGCCTTCTACCACCAGCTCCGCCGGTACCTCCAAGTGGACGTGTTTGGGCGCGCGGGTCGTCCGTTACCGGCGGGCAGTGGCAACGTTGTGCGCCTGGTCAGCCGGTACCAGTTCTACCTTGCGCTGGAGAACTCGCCGCACACCGACTACATCACAGAAAAGCTGTGGAACGCGGTGCTGGCAGGTGCTGTGCCAGTGGTCCTTGGTCCGTCCAGGCAAAATTATGAGCGCTTCTTGCCCCCCGAGGCCTTTATCCACGTAGACGATTTTCCAACGGTTCGAGCGCTGGCCCGGTACCTGCTGATGCTGAAGCGCAACCCGATTCAGCTGAAGCGGCACCTGGACTGGAGGGGGAGCTACAGTGTACACCAGCCTTCCTTCTGGGCTGAGCACTACTGTACAGTCTGCAGGGCAGTGAAGAAGACCAGGGGCCAAACAAAGGTGGTGACTGATCTGGCACTTTGGTTTGAGTCATAACATCCCAACATGCGCAAAACTGTTGAGGATTTAACACTCCAAAAATGAAAGATGAAGACAAGATTGTTTCAGCTGTCATTTATTTAATGTACGAATCTATTAAATTGCCAGTAGTGAAAATGAAGTATTTACTAAACTAGATTTTCATCAAGAGTAAGTTTTTTTGTTTGTTTGTTTTTTTTTTAATTCAGAATTGATTCTTACATCACATCCATATGTAATTTTGATAATTCTAGGGCTTTAAAAGTTCGCTTAAAATAATTTGCCATGTGAATTATGTTTTCTAAGCATTAAAAGTTGTGAAATATCGAACTTTGCAGTTTCATTATGTTGTTAAATGATAATGTAAAATTTTCATTGTACTGCAAGGGAAATTAAGGTCTGGTTCGGTCCAATACTACACCTTCAGCTGTGTAATAGTGGTTGATGTTGTAAAACAGTGCCATAAATCATACTGCATTACCAGTGAGACTGTTAAAACACAAAAAGCTGGCATTGAATTTATTTGGGTGTAGGTAATGTAGACTGTTTACAGAGGCTGTTTGTACAAACCTGTTTACATTTATGATTCAAAGAGGTGATAAGAGATCCACTTTCCGAAAATGCATAAATACCTGCCAGCATGTGTTTTGTACTTGTATACCTGAGAGGCTTGCAAAAAATCATTTTAATCAGCATCCCTGCTTATTAGCCTAAGGGTATAAATAAGAGATGATCATGTCTAAGCAGGCAAACCAATCCCTCAAACAGCTTTGGTGAGCATCTGCAGAACAGACATGACAGCTAATTGAACACCTTTCTAGAGGTCAAAGTGAATGACCTAAAGCTGGTGTTAGACCTAGTTTTTTGTATTTCCAGTGGTGGGCTTTCCTCTTTGAGAAAGGCAGCTTTGCTAACATTGCAGTGTTTCATTTGGCGTGGATAATTTTTACATCCATGCTCATTTTACTGAAAAAAAAAACTACAGTGAAGTAGAAAGAGAGGGTTCATGTGTGACTGTTTCGAAAAAGCTTCGGGAGTAATGTGAGAAGTTGGGATGTGGATCATTTAAATTTACACCTCTGTTAGTACTGCGGCACAGAATTAACACATTACACTGTCAAATTAGACATTTCCTTAGGCACAGGGGCGGCGAATGATGTTGCTCCCCATAATGAGCTGATGCCTCAGCAGCTGTTGAAACCGCTGACGTCTATCAGCAATAATGCTCTCAGACGGCCAGAACAGCCAGAACCCTCATCCTTGTCATAATCCCATTAATGTACAACAGGGAATTCTGCACATATCCAGTGACTGCAATGATACTACACAAAAAGCAAACCCATATTTACTCTTTATGCCTTCAAACAGCAATAGATATAATCTTCCCAAGACTTTTATGACATGTCTTTTGAGAAACTATAACTTGTCATTTGAAGGATGGACCAGATCTTTTCACTGCATAGCTTCTATTGTCCATTTAGCAGGTGCTGGACAGTTGACCTAGATGTACATAAAGGAAAGGTACACCTGATCTTATGTCTAATCAAGTCACCTGTTCACAAAGAGAACTGCTAGATTCAAATGGTGATAGGAGGATCTGCAGCATATTTGTTGTCCTTATTCACTAAATAATTGCAAAACAGTTTTAAAACAATGGTGATCATATAACTTACCATTATGATTCAGTATCCAGCCACACAGTATAATGGAAAGGGCAAATCAATTACAATGTAATATTTGACCACCTCTTCAAAAACAATTTTAACCAGTCTCAGGTTTTTTGATGCAATGTCCTTTTCCAGTATTTCCCACATAAATGATGCAGCTAACCTTCACATAGCTCCTTTTGTAAATAGCCATGTTTCTTTATTCAGTTTCTTGATTCAACATATTTACTAGTTTATGTCTATGTCTCTGCCCTTTGTCACACAGTTGTGACATTTATTAGAGATTCCTAAAAAGGTCAAAAGGAATGAACGAGGAGGCCCTGTGCTGTCAGGATGGTTAAACAGAGGCAGATCTAAGAGTTTAAAGAAGTTAGAAGGTTGATACTGTGTGTGTTGTTTCTTTTTTAGACTTTGACCTGAATGCATAACCCAAAGGAGCTCATGTCATCCACAGGCGGAGCAGATACTTAAGCAGCTTGAGGTGTTAATTTTTTACAGTCAGTGTTAAAAAAAAAAATGGTACATGTGGATACGCTACCTTTGCAGTTACATTCATAAAAGGGAAATGAAAATTATAATCAGGGCATTTTTTTAGGTACTGTTTCATTACTTTTAAGCTGTGTGTTTATTTGTTAGTGAATTCATGCAGAAACTAATGGATACTGATATTCATGAATGTTGGAGGAAGGACTGGGGCCTGCATGAAACCATGTAAAATTCAGCAAAATTCACATTTTCTAATAGTGTAAGACAAGGTCTTTGATTAAATTTTAAGGTATGGATGGATGTGTTGGTGTTACTGTCTTGAGTATTCATTATTTTTCATCTCAAAGCTTTAAGCTTCATTGTTTTGGTTCTATCCCTTCTATTTTTAAACATCACAATACAGTATCATATTTTTACTGATACAAAAAAGACAGAGGGCCAGTAGTAACATACTGCAAAGTATAATTTGAAACTGTGCCAGAGTACAATACGTGACATATTTTCATGCACAAACTTTTCCTATTTACAGTTTTACCTGTATTTTGTCAGGAGCTGACACAGAAGAAACAATTTACAACTCCTTCAACATCTTTGACCCAGAAGTAACTGGAATCCATAAGGGGGAGGAGTGAGTGTGATTTTCCTCAGCCTGTGTAGATTCATCAAAGATGACTCTATGGATTGCAAAACTTCACACTGGAATTTATCACGCAGATAAATATGGATAAGTATTACAAAGTACAAAAACATAAATCATTAACAAAGTTCTAGCATATATATTATGGATATATTAGCCAGTGAAATACAGATCAGAGTTAATTTCAAATCAAAGGGATGGAAACTGTAATTCTTCTCCCCTGCTCCTCTCCTGTACGATGAAATATCACCTTGTGTCACAGGCTGACAAGTTTACAGAGGCTGAGGTGAGTTGTTGCTTGGCAACAAGGTGAAATATTTCTTATATCAGCATGAGATAGTGAGACAAAGGTAAAAGCAGTGGTGATACTGTTGAACAAGCTGAAGGTGAGCATTGATAAATACCCAGAATGTGAAGCAATTTAATTTGATTTAAACCCTTTAACTAGCAGCTCTGGCTTATTACAAAGATTCTTCTCAGCGCTCTTCCAGACCCCCTCGTCAGTAACAGTGCCATTCATAACCTACTTGGCCTCTGGCTAGAGACACAGTAATCTCATTTGTACAGCAACAGATGTTTCTCTTAAAAACATCCGTTGACTGGGGAGTGAAAAGTCTGCCTCTCATTCTCTCAGGGGATCAAAGAGACCAGTCTAATCGCTATGAAATCTGTCACATTTGTACTGGTTTGAAGAGACATATAGATTTACAGTAGGCTTACTATGTTGTGAAACATAAACACTCTCCTTCTCTGACCTTCTCTCACAGAGCCTGCACAGACATTTTATGAAGAAGCTTTCATGTTCTGTACATCAAAAGGCAGCACAGGGGGGAAAGAGAGAAGAAAATGCATATGAAACAACAAACCCCTCGACAAATAAACAGCACAGTGTTCCCATGGCAGCGTGGTGCAGTAATCTGACGGCTGGTTTCCCATGGCTGTGTCTCACTGCCCCATAGACCTCCACTCTGTCTCACTGATGGCTCCTGTGATTGCAATCATCCATCTTACTGTCAAAGGCAAAAAAGGGCAAGAAAGGGGAAATCACACACAACATCTCTTTCTTGCTCCCTTGTGTCCAACAAACAAGCCACCCCACTGTGAGCAGAGCCAACACATGGACCACAGGCCCTTTCCAATGAGTGAGATAGAAGTGTGTGTGTGTGTGTGTGTAGGTGTGTGTGTGTGTGTTTTTGCATGGATGTGTGCTTATGCCTGTATGATCTACAGAGGGAACATGTGTGGGTGTGCATCTTTGGTTGTCTGTGCCTGCCCATTATACTGCATGATCAGTCACTGGAGTGTACACGGGGGAGCGGTGGACATGTCTGATCTTGCAGCTGATCAAAAGCACCAGAGACTTGTTCCCTTGTGGCCATGCAAGCGGGCCTCATATCAACATGTCTCTGTTCAGTAGACAGGAAAAACAAGAAGGGAGAGAGACAGACAGAGGGAGGGGGCATCAGGAGAAAGACAGAAACAGGCAGGCATAGCACAGATGAAAGGATGCATAGAGGCTTGAGTGGAATATATGACAATAGTACATAACCGTTCTTATCTCTCTGTTCTGATGAGCTAATTGAATGGCAAAAGCCAGCCTTGTATTTGTCTGTATATGTAATAATGTGTGTGATCCCTCTTTGCCAACCTGGCAGCTCCCGTTGTCTGTATATTTTTTTAAGTAGTGCCATGTTACTCTATTTTGTTTATCTACAGGTAGATCAGATGTTCACAAACTTTCCACTGGATGTCGTCGGTAACCTTGACTACAAGAATTTGTGTTATGTGATCACCCTCAGGGAGGACAAAGAGCAGGAGTGAAAGGAGAACAAGAAGAAAAAGAAGAAACAAGAGGATGAAAGGAAGAAGAAAAGGAGGAGCTGCAGCAAAGCTTCTGCCTGTAAATAGTCTTGACATGCTGAGAAGCTGTGGTGTACAGTATATGTGCAAATGTAATTACGTGCAATAAAGTGGCGACTCAACAAAATGAATCCCTTTATTGTTGTGTACTTTAATCTTGCTTCAATAATCAACACTGATAAATATCTGCTTGGTTCAATGTCTTGTAACCGGAACAACAACAAAGCAGCACAACTTGAACAAGGTTTAGTATAAAAGATAATGAAACATGCAGGAGACATGAAGAATCAGTTAAATGACTGTTTTTTCGATTGAAGTCTTGGCCCTATTACAGCTAAAAGATACATCATTAGACTCAACCTTCTGTTACTGAAGACTAAACAACAGATGAAAAAGTCCATCTATTTTTATGATTTACACATGAACAGAGAAAACAAAGATTGTACCAGACAAGGTCAAAACTTTATTCAGAGACAAACAGATGGGTCTCTCAGAGACTTATTATACAACAATCATAATAGTTTTAATGCAATTCTCACAGGCAGTAATGAAGAGGTCAGTTTAATCCTGTCAGGTTTGGTGTTCTGCTCACATAAAGGTGCACTGGGCTTGAACACATTTGCACGAGCCAGGCCAAAGCTCAAATGATTCAGCATCTTTTCCTTTGTTTTCCAGATCTGCACTCTCCAGATGCTATTCATTTTACCTTACGTATTTTAAGCAGATACTCTTGGCAGTTTGTCATGTCTTACCTCAGTTTAACAAGGGAGAGCACAGAGAGGGAGAGACAGAGAACAGAGAAAGGAAGAAATATGCTTGACAGGCTGACATGAGATGAACCGCAAGGTCGTTCCAGGAATGAGTTTGACACTAAATAGAGTGTTTTGGGTCCAGCTCTCGGGAACTCACATTGTGGCCTACAGAACTTTGCAACATCAGCCAAAAGAACCTGATGTGTTTTGTAGGCAGTCTTTTATCTGAGCCAAGAAAGATGCCAAAACCCCAAAAACGCTTTATGAGATTATATTTCATAGTACAAAACCTTGTAAGTGCTGTTAAGGTTATGTACAGTAGGATCATGCGACAGCAGGATGAAAAGAAGCCTACAAAGCTTTTATGTGGATGAAATGTTCAACATCTCATGTCTGCAAAGAGCATCATTTAAAAAATGATAATTAGGCAAATATGTTCTAATAATACAAGTGAGAGAAAAAATACAGCATGAACAATTCTTGAAAATTGTACGTCTACTTAATCTTATTTGCAATAAATTCATCCTTTGCTATCTTAAACACATATACAAATTTAGACCCTTTTCTTAAAGAGGAGTTCGTCTTTGTCTCTCCCCCAGTGCTTGAGTTTGGTGACGGGTTTGGACAGGTTGAAGACGCTTGGTCTTAATGGTGGAGAAGGACAGGGGGTCTGAAATACTACCAAATCCAGATCCTTCAGAGTTTTCTGTGAAAAAAATAAGACAAAAAGTGAAGAAAATAATAAAACAACTACTCATATTTCAATACTGCCTTATGGTAATGATTCTGCAGCCTGAATATCTTTCTTCCTCACCATGAACGCCGATCATGTGCTCCAGGATCAGGACCCTCTCAGCTAGGATTTTCAACGCCTCCCTGAGCTGCTGCACGGCCTCACCCTGAACAGCGTCGCAACATTTATTATGGAGTTTTTTCAATGTACTCAGTAGAAAAGACATGGACTCTTACCTCACTCAAACCCTCTCCTGGTTCACCTTTTGGCCCCGGTGGTCCCTGTTAAAACAGAATGAATGAGGCACCTCTGCCCTATGTTCATGTGTCTTTAAATTAACACCATACTTACAGGTGGGCCCTGTGTGCCTGTTACACCTGGATCACCCTAGAAGCAGAAAAAAATAATTAGAGTGCACACACATATGTATCACCAGCTTGCCTTCTTTATCACTCATGCACTAGATTTTCAATCTTAAATCATCTAGTAGAGGAAGGGGATCAGGTTTAAAGACTGTGGCCCACAAGAGAGCTGACTACAGACGGGACCCGACATGGCTGCCCTGATTAGAGAAGCCTGGCCTTGGACGAGAGCGAGAGAGGGGGATTAGTCACGGCTTGGGGTAAGTCTTTGAAGAAAAGCTTATTCACCTTTAATGTGTTTAAGATCGCATGACATCTAGAACCATTTACAAAACGTATAACAAAAAGCATTTTGATAGTTCATCAGAACCAAATATGTTCAGCCAACCCTCTAATCCAATAATGAGGACAATTTTTAAAGCAGCCTCACCCTTTCCCCTCGATCTCCTCTGGGTCCTGAATCCCCAGGCTTGCCTTGGAGGCCATCTTTTCCCTAATATCAGGAAAACAGAAGAAGATGTGTGGTAATGCCACTAGTGATGTGCTGATGTTTCAAATGTCCACCATTCAGTGACAGATACTAACATCTTGTCCAGGTAGTCCGGGCATCCCTGTAGGTCCTCTTGGTCCTTCAGGTCCTAAGATGTCATTTAAAAAACATGTTCAAATTGATCTGACTATTGTGAAAATCCTAATTTAATTTCATACAGTTTAATCTAATTCAGATATTGTGCAGTGCATTCCAGAGAATAAGATTTATTGCAAATAAACACAAGTTCTTGGATGCCCATCTCCTCTTTTCATCCTCACAAAGTAAGTCATTACATGACACAACAAAATTGCATGTGTATATTGTCCTGTGGCTTTTGCATGTCTTTTTACAAGCCAAACACATTCTATCATAACTTTGTTGATACTGACTGAAAATTAAAAATGCACAACACAGTTTCCTAATTACTGCATAAAAATGTCAAAAGGAAATTTTAGGTAAATGAATGACAGAGTTTTGGATTTCATCTGATAAATTCCCTGTAAACAATATGTTAAGAATCTTGCATTTGTAACCATGGACCCGCAAGGTCAAAACTCAGTATACAATGAATGTACTTCTTCTTAGAACTACAGACATGCTGTAACCTTATACAGTTTTTTTCTATTGTGTGACCACGAAATGGAGCATATATATTTGTACCTGAGGGGCCGACAGGACCTCTTGGACCAGGTGGACCAACAACAAATTGTGGTACTGGGAGAGTGGCGCGGATGGGGTTCTCCTCTGAGAAGAATAATACCAAAAAGCTTGGTTAAAATTTGGTAAAATGGATTCAGTTCAATCCAGTTCAGTTTTATTTGTAGAGCCCAATATCACAACAAGGTTGTCTCACAGGGCTTTACAGAATTTGTTGAATATGAAAATAAACAACAGTCAAATAAACAGTCGATGAAGGAAATGGATAATGAACACTGTACAGATGGATTAAAAATAAATAAATCAAAATTTTAAATATGGGTGTTTTCAGGCATATTTCTCCAAAATATCTGATAAGCAATATCAGTATGGTAATAACGTCCTTAACATTTGTTACTGGAGTCAGTAGAATCACATATATGTTACATTTTTATGGATGCTTCCATTGATCATCAGTAGCTGAAGGTAGCAATATGAATTCATTATTGAACAAGACTGCATGTTTAGCCTAAAACATATACAAGACTCCACATTAAACATGAAACTTCTTGTGGTTTAATGTATCTAACTGCTCTGATATTTTATTAATTCCAGTGACACCACTGGTGAGCTAAGACTAGACACTATAATATAAGAAATAAAAAATGTCCCTCTACTTTATGATACACTGCACGTGCTCACATTAATGGTAATCTTTAGCTGCAGTACAGTCTCTTGTACATAACTTTTCACATTCCAACAGAACTTAATTAGAGTTGCATCTCATCAAAAGTGGTCACCCTGAGACAGAATCTAACTCCAGGTCTCGAATGTCTGTGGTTGGAAGTGTGCTTAGTTACACTACTGCAGACTCTGAAAGCTAAAACCTCAGAAGTGGAAAGATATTTTCACCAAAACAGAAAGGTTATGACATCGAGGGTCAGCAATCAGGCTACAGTTTCATCAGGAGTCAACAGCAGGAATCAGTCTGGGGTCACAGTGATGGACATGAACAGCTGGTTGATCTAAATGAGGTCCTGGTAATGGAGCAGTAAATGATCTATCTTCCCCACAAAACATGCAAGAGATGCATGTCTTGTCCTCACCATGTAGGATATCTTAAAGTAAGCTGGTGAGTATAAATTTTGTTTGAATCCACGCCACACTTCCACTTCCTCACCACTTCAACATATGTTCAGAGTCTTTCCCCGTGTTCAGACAGCACTGTTACATTATGGCTACAGTCCACAGAAAGGGTCTAGAAGGAGCAGATTTCCCTCTGGAACTAATTTTCTAATGTTACAGTCTCCCCGAGCCTGGCTGCCTCCCCAAGAAACTCCACATGAGTGGCAGACTATCACCTCCCATGTTCATAGCCAGCCCAATTCTTGGCTCTGGGCCTCGGCCTGTTCCCCAAAACGCAGACTGTTGTGCTGACAGCTAACAAATTAGGCCTGATTTACAGCCAGTTGGCCCCCCTCAGCTAACATGGTCCCACAGACCCAAATCTGCATAGTTCCAGACCCACAGACACAGTCCCGGCTCAGAAAGTCAGACGAAGCCAAAAGCATAATCACAGCCAGCAGTCTCATGAGGTAATGATTATATGGTGGCCTTCTGCTGCCTCCCTGTGGTGAAAGTAGATATGAAAATGGATAAATGCAAGTTTTCAGTGATGGCTTCTTTCTTCTGCGCTTCAAACATAAATTATTTCTAAGATGCACATGTTCAGAAGGCAAACAGTAAAGCCTTGATCCTCTATAATTACAGATAAGTGCAGGGAACTAGCAATGAAGTAAAATTACACTATATTAAACTTATTAACATAAAACAAAATGCTTCACTACAATTTTCTGATTGATTAAGTCATTTTAAAAGCCCCAGAGTTAATATTATGGTTTTTCCTCTGGTATTCAACTCCTTTGTTGCTGGTGGTGTTAAATGAGGTTGCTGTAAACAGTGGCTGAGCAGCAGCAAAGCACACTGAAACAATTAAGCTCAATCTAAGCCAGCCCTTTCCCTGAAAAAGAAACAATGCTCTCCATCACCAATTTAGGCCCTTGCAAAAAAGCTAAGGACACTCATTCTAACTTAATCTCCTGTTAACAGGTACAATGTATCCCACCTGTGCCTCTTCTAAACGGTTTCCATACATAGAAACTCATTTGGCCATGGATCATATTCTGCTTGAGGAAATGATTGCAGGAGGTCAACAGAATGAACATATGCATGAGATATGTGAATGTTTGCAACCGGTGAAGCGCATGACTCATTGTGAAAATGGACCTGTGGCTTTGGCATCTATTCAAGCCATTCAAAGTTTAATGCTTGAATGATTTTACAATTGTACTCAAGTCAGAATTCAACCCTGTGTAAGATCTACTTTTGATTCATCTGGGGTAATTCAGTCATGACTGACGAGTGGATATGCAGTGGAATTTTCTGCTTACCTTGGTTGTCTACTTGGAAAACATCTCCTCTCATTCGGATGGGAGACAAGCTGGGCCCTGGGGGACCCGGTGGACCAGGAGGGCCGGTGAGACCCATTTCTCCTGGAAAACCTCTTTCCCCCTTTGGTCCTGAGGGTCAAAGAAATGCATAATGTGCATTAAATACAGTTAATTTGCTACAGTTGTGCAATTAATCAAGAGTATTTTCAGCTAATAAGTACTAATCGGTATCACTGTCTTCTTCCCCGGAGCAGTCACTTTAATGGACAGTTAACACACTCCCATAATATGCACAAAATCGGCACTATAACTGTATATAAGTTGACTGCATATGTATATAGAGGTTATATGTACAGAGACCCTCTTAATTGTATGTTTTTACATACTTAGCAAATAAATATTATTCTAATTCTAAATGTCACAATTATCATCAAACATCTTCTGGTGATAAGAAAAGAACATCTTGTTTGTATTTTACCAACAGGTCCAGTAAGGCCTGGTCTTCCAGCTGGACCTGGAGGTCCATCAGAACCAGGAAGCCCAGGAGGTCCAATGGGCCCCGGAGGCCCTCTGCTTCCTGCTTAAAAAAAAAAAAAATTAAATTAAATTAAAAAGACAAGGAATTGTTCTTACATAAATCATCCTTACTGCATCCCAAGGAGGGGTTGATAAAATTAAATGATAAAAAAAAGATTTAAAAGCAGACAAACAAATCATGCGTTATCGTTCTAATCTATACAGCCAAAAAAGATGCAACACTGGCCAAAAACAACAAAACTTATCTGATGATGCTATGTGTTTGCTTCTCTCTGCAGCAAACAGTATAGTAACAGTCAGGCGAATGTAGGTGATGAAAAGTTAAATGTTTTCTTTCGTATCCACTGTGGATACGAAAGAAAACATTTGACTCATACTGACATGAATAGAATATGTACAGCTCAAGAAAGTAGAAATTTCTGAAGTGTTTCAAACATTTTTTTCATCAGGTGTTGAGACCTGGTGGCAGGTGTGATGGTGGTCCAATGGGAGTGGGTTTAGGTGTGTCCACCTCATTGCCTGTTGATCCCTCTGGTGAACTGGTGACTGTTGAAGACAGGGAACGTCCGTTTTCTAACAGCTTTATCTAGAAAAAGACCAGCTGCCTTTAAACACAGTTACACGTAATAGTTAAATTTACAGCAAAGCTATTCTTTACCTTTGATTCAATGGCATTAATTCTGCTGTTCATGTCAGTAAAACTTGTGCAGTTCAAACACTCTGTAGGAAAAAGGCAGAGACAAAAGTGAGATTAGTTCCCAGATAAAAGAAAACCAAGCACTTTGCTTCTTCAGCATCTGTCTTTTCCTTTCCTTCTGTGTCTTCTCTTCATCCTTCTTTTTTTAATCCTGGCAGTGGTATCTCACACACGGTACATCAAGCCAAAATACACAAGAACAATGCCCATCAAACCAGACCGAAGAATTTATTAGGAATTCCTCCTTAAATCATGTCACTCACTAACAGAATAAATATTATTCAACCTCTCATGAAAACCTTGCTCACCCATATATTCACACACACACAGAACTCCACAGCACACCTGCTTAACTCCTGACTCTGCATGTTTTCTGTCTGTCTGCCCACTTGCCTTGATGGCCTGTATGCCCACACACATAACCTCCTCCAGATACCAAAAACCATCACCATTTACTGTGAGTTGTGCATGGAAACGCAAACAAATACATGTTTTTATACACCCTGGTAAAACACAAACCCCAAAACCCACAGCCAGTTTCAATACACTGAAAATGTTGTTGAGAAAAACAGACAATTTCAGTAGTATGTAGATAGAGGATGAGTATCACACAGGAATGGATTTCACATAATGTAAACAAAAAGACAATAACAAAAAAATAAAACATTCAACAAAGAACTCCCTAAACTTAAAATCAATCCCACATACACTGCACTGCACTACAAGTCCAAATATACAAAACCACAGAACTACACACCAATTGCACAATTTACCACTGGGAGAAAGCCTTTAGAAAGCCATTTTTATGCATTTTGGATTCTGTACAGATGTTAACTGCAGAGTTAGAGGTGCAGATAGGCAGATATCTTTCAGAAGTTTCAACCTCTTATGAAACTCTCAAAAGGAAAATCAGTATATTTTGCACAACGTTGAACTATTCCATTAAAAACTGGGAACAAAGATGCATTTTATGCTTGTTTTCTCTGGTTTCTCACCATAATTTTGGCACCTGCTACATGTTTACAAATGTGCGCATGCCTTTCTGAAATTCTTGTTTGACAATCACTTTCTCTATTATGTTAAGACCTTTCTGGACATTTCTTTTACTCAAAAATTATACCATTCAGCTACTAAAGCCAGTCTCACTGAACCACAAATACCTATACATTCCGTACAGTACAGCAATTTGGGATCCTTTACATAAGCTGTAACCCAAAACACAGAATTGCGCTATTTCATAGAAAAACCCTCTATTTGGTCTAAATCTGAGGCTTCCTCTGGTCTATGGCTCATAAGAAGTCTGGAATGTCAGCTGTCAGTCCCACATATGGGACCCACCCACATTGTGGTCATAGCAGGGATACCTAGACCAAAGAACAACTGGTGCTCATAAATAACTAACCTAACAACAAAAATGACCCAAACAGCTCCAGTCTGCCCAAATGATTATCTGCAACCGCAGCACACTGGGTTCTGGGGACAGCCACTGAGGTTTCTGTTTCACTGAAATAGGACAGGGTGAATGCTTGTACCATGTCTGTGTGTGTCTGCAATCATGTACATAGAGTCCAGTGGTATATCTGACTATGTGGGTGTGGTTTCTAAATGCCTCGTTTCAACATCTTGACTGTTATCTTGGAGCGCAGCCACAAACGGAAACAACAATCAACAGCTCGACCCAAAACACATTCCTCAGCATTTGACTCGACTGCTGAGGCCAAAATGACCCCACATGAGCTGTTTGTTGTGACTGACTGCACTGAGGTTTCTTTAGTGACTACACCAGCGGCATCAAAACTCCACACAGCAAAACAGCAAGACTGAAGGCAATCATTGGCTTCACACTGTGAGAGAGGACTGATGAGTTGATATGCCTTCATCCCCTCCACAGTTATTCATCATCAGTCCAAAAGTAGGCTCCACCCTCACTCTTTCACTGTTGCATACAGTACATCAATCTGCAATGCATTCCCAGAGTTGTTTTGCGGTGATGTGTTGACATTTTCTTTTCAGCTTTACACACTTTACACACAGCTTTGCAACAACAAATTACAGAGAAAAGCAGAGCATCCTCACTTTAGAAAAGGAAGAACAAAATATTTTTGGCAATTTTCTGAATGACTAAAACTAACTGATCAACAATTATCAAAACAGCTATTTTTTTAATCAATCAACTGAGTGTTTCAGATCTCCATACTTGTAATGTATCTGCTTTTGTTATGATTCATATCTGTTGACAGACAAATCATCATCATCCTCATCCATGTTGAACATCTGTTCCTAAAAAAGAAGCGATGGGTCCATTTGTCTCTGCTGTTGAATAAACTTGTCCAATCATTATCTGTTGTACAGCCATATCTTATTATGTCATAAACAGACACCACAGGAAAACACCACAACTGAGTCAGTCTACAATAAATGTGAACCAGTGCAAAACAACAGTGATTTCCCCCCGCCCCAAAAGGTGGTGGGCGGGATATCTGTTTCTGGAGTTGGAATTTAATTATGTCGGGTTAGAAAACCAAACTTCCGCTGTGTTTGAGCTGATGTTTAAAATGGGACCGCAGCAATAGAGTCTGTTTGGATCCATAATTACACCATGGCAACATAAGACAGGGTTATTTTTCTTGGATTGTACTCAGCTCATGGGAAAAATTCAGAATCATGTTGTCTTTAGGAGAAACCAAATAAACATGAAGTGTAGAGACGTTTTTTCTGCTCCTAAGTGAATTAAGGATTTGCAACATTGAGAATGAAACTTTAGACACTTTTCATCTGATATTCATGAAAATATATTGAAAATGATGTTGTAATATTTTTTTTTTAATTAATCTATTACAATGATATGTTACATTAGTTAATTAAAAAAACAGGCAAGTGAAGGATACTCTGGCTGACATAAAAAGACACCAATACTTTCACCACATTAAATGCAATTAACAAAAATATCAGATTGTTGGGTAATCCACCGTGCAAATCGATTACAATTCCATAAATACACTGGACGGAAGCAAAACTGACATCTTTTACGCTCAACTGTTAAATCTGGCAATGAAAACAGAGCAGACTGGCTGCTTAGTCCAAAATCCCTCCAGGGAAAATGAGGAGACTAAATAAGATTTGCAATTCTTCAAAGTAAACCTTCATTTAAACATCAGACGAACTAAAACAAAGAGCATATTTCATTTCAGCAAATGATAAAAATGCAAACCAATTTAATGAATCATCCCTGCTATTACTGTATGATCTACAGCACAAGGCAGCACAGGATACTTTGGCAAGAGTCTGAGTGAAACTGTGGGCATAGTTTGTTGAGACAGCTACATTTCCTACATTAAGCCTGGATATTGATCAAAGAAATCACTGTCTTATTTTTTTTCTTTGCATATACACACACTCACACTAAACCTCAACCACAAAACAAACCATGACGTTCACAGCTTGGGACAGTAATTTTCAGAGCAACTAAATACATTTTCTGTCTGGACAAGGACACAAGGATGATGTACTGAAACATCTCCTTGGACCATCTTAAAAGTCACTGTCACATCCCCAAGACACACAGACAGCTGTGTGCCCAGTCTGTGTGTGTGTTTCTGTGTGTGTGTAGGCCACAGACAGCCTCTAAAGCTGGCTCTAGCCCAGGAGACTGTTGTGTGTGTCGGCCTCAGCCAACAAGTGGTCAGCTATTGCTGGCAAGGAGAACAGCTGGCACAGAACGCACACCCACACACACACATGTGCACTGTCACGAACTCTGTCACTCACTAAATCAAACATCGACTTTGACTGCGGTGGCTGGTGGAGGATTGTGTGCAGAGCTAAAAGCATTTTTTGAAAACCAAGATGCCTAGTAGTCCACAGTGGGACCATTTAGCATTTTTCACCATGTTGCCAGCTGACGGGCCACACACCATTTCTTTAAAATGAGGTTTGCAAGAAAGAAATACTTTGTAATTAATGTAATTTCCCATCACATTTGATGTGTGCCATTATGTCATGCAGAAAACGCTATGGCCAATGACTAAATGGCTCTGTGATTAATTTGACATTCCTCAACACAAAGTGCTGCTACTTGACAAGTGTAGCTGTGATACGATAACAAACTGAATCTCTTCCAAACTGTGAATAAACCCAATTTCTCTGTCATTTCCTCATGCTCCCAGAATGCATCCACTCATCCCATCATCACACTGCACTGTCCAGCCCTTCAGCCTTCACTGAGCACATGAAGCTCCATTGCAGAAGTATTTGCGGCACAGCCATCACAATTAGAGATGGATGGCCCTGCTGGTGCACAGACATACTGTCATCGACATGCTATGAGATGATGTGTGTGAATTCGCTGAGGAGAGATTTGCAGTGTGATCAGCTGAAATAAGGGCAACTTTTTTGTGATTAAAATGACTTTGCAGCAGTGTCTCATGAACTGGAGACATTAATGGGTGGAGACCTAGACAGAGTGAGACAAAAAAGAAGAAGAATATCCTTTTTTTTTTTCAAAATCATCTGAATATTATTGCGATTGTGCAATATGGATAAATAACAGATTATGGGCATGGATGTAAAATAAGTAGTAGGATTTACATGTGGCATTTTGTTATGTATACCATTCTTACTTTCCTCAGAGCTCATACTGTTGCTGGAGACTCTAGTTTTGCTATGTATTTTGTGCTCAACTCACAACTAGTGTTGATCAGACACCAAGGCAAATAAAACTGTTTCTTTCTAATCAAAGGGACCACACATGTCATACAACATCCAAACCCATGGGGAATTTCTCAGCAGGATTTGAAGACAGCAGATCGAGAAGACAACACACCCTCACACTTTGGCAGAGAGAGATGTTGCTCTGTCTTGACACGATACAGAATGAAGAAATAGAGGAGTAAATGATTTCAAGATCTTAGGAAGAGTCTCAGATCCACACCTCAAACTTCATAAACATGTTAAGAAAAGAAAAGAGGAGAAAACTTTTAACGAGTAATCTTCAATTTTCAAATGAAAAAGATGGTAAATATTCACACAAGCAGGAGTTACTGAACTCTATGATCTTCACTTATTTTTAATGTCATCCCTCATCACCATCATTGCATGCATACACAGTCAGAAGATAAAGGATTCACTTGCTTCTGATGTCTCAAACCAGTCTTCAATCACATGAAAAGTTTATCCACAGGGCCACTTTCTAAGTAAATCCAATGGTAAAATGGTAAATAGCAACATTGTGAATAGACAATGCAAAATACCACTGTTAAGACACATCAGCTTCCTCTATGAAGCTCTTTCAGCTTTGGTGCACACTGTAATCTAAAATCACATTACTTATACATTTAGAACTACATTAAATCTGCACACACTAAACATTATCTACGTATTCTGGTCATTCTGGTGAAGCCCAATAGGGACATGGGTTGAGAATCAGTGATAGGTCCAAATATGTAAGATCTGAGATAGAATGACCTTCTCCAAAAGTCAAGAAAAAAATTCAGCCTCCGCCCATGATGTGATATCTTAATCTTTAAATTTGCATATTCTCGCTGATAGACAGATGGACAGAGTGATCACATAACCTCAGTGGTCGAGGTAATAAACTACAGCAGAAACTTGTAGATTATCAGCTGTGGACATATGGTTTTTCTCAACCCTCAACATTTCTAGGAATCTTCTTAGGAACATCACCTACATATCTGTGCATTAACAGATGTATGAACTTGACGACAGAAGGGCAGCCCTACAAATGGAAAGATGTCATTTAAAGACAGGGATACCCAATGAGAAGCTGATGAAAGAAAGGAAAAACCGCAGAAAGCAGAGCATCATCCATCAGGCAGATCCGACCAGGAGCAGCAAGAACAGCTGAGTTATCCCAAAGCTCCCTGCAGGTCAAAGGGTACTGTCTGACCTATATTTGAGCACAAACAGGGATATAACAGAGACATCAGTCATTTCCCCACACTGTAGAGGTTGGGGTCCAGAGGAGCACATATGGGATATAGCTCTCTTTTATAACTTTACTCCAAGAAGCTGAGAGCAGGAGATCTAAAGGATGACAAAAGTCAGATAAAAAATGGATGAAAGAGGAAAGAAATATAAAAGATAAAGAATCCAACAATGACAAGGCAAGGGCAAAAGCGACTGTGAGGTGATGAGTGGTGATAAAACAGATAAAGGGACGAATTCAAGGGTAATGTTGAAAATATAATATAGCTGCTTTTACAGATAATCCTTCCAACAATGGGGCTTAACACACTTCCCCCTCAAACAGCTGTAGAGGTGAAACAGAGTGAGCTGTTTCAAAGCTGCATTTTAAACAAATTAACACATTGCTGACCTCCTAAGCATTTAGCCACCTTTTCACTTCTTAATAAAATGCATCGTTAACATCTGTGAAATACCCTTCTGTACAAGCACACACACAACTGAACTTCACTAAACTTCTTTTCCTGAGCTTTTGTTTGAGATCAAAGGTTACTGATGTCATCGCGCTTCACCAGGGGAAGTTCTGGCACATTTTTTTTAGATTAGGCTCCTGCTTGCAGAGACCGTACCCACACTCCCTACTGTTAATATGATCATGTGTGCAGATAGGTACTGGGGAGGGGGCAGGGGCCAACAGCGGGGAAATTACGAACACATTTCTCCCAAATGTGTTCCATGCCGTCATGTGTTAGCACAACTCCGCTGAAAGCAAAATGTAAATCTTGAGATGCACTGTACACAGCCAGCACAAACCAGACTGTCAAAAATATTGACGGGTCAGGGTGTCAACAACATGTACTCAGAAAACACCCACTTTCCATTAGCAAACACATTAAAAATTCAGACTTAGTAACCAGCGTAGCCTTGGGACTTGGCCACAAGTTCTATGATATTTCAGGTTATTAAGTTAAAGACCAAAACAAAAAGCTAATTCTGACTGTGTCAAGAGAGTGCTGAAGTCTTATATAAACCAAAACTGACTGTAATGTACTGTAATTGCATGTTACATGACAAATTTCCTAACCAACCTAAAGTGCAGTCACTTTTTTCAACAAACGCTTCAGATTTATGCGGACTTCAAAGCTAAATGTCAAACACTCTGTAACTATCTCACCTGCTGTCCAGAGAAAAGTAAAAAAAAAAAATAAATTAATTAAGAAATCCTGTATAATATTAGCATTGTAGTCAGGACCACCTTATCCAAGACCAAGTCATGACCAAGATCACAGTGTGGAGACAGAGACAAGACCAAGACAAAGGCAGGGAGACCAAGGCCAGATACTCAGACATTATAGCATCCATGTTCATCAGATAGCTACACAAGAATAACACTGATATGCTGCTAAAACTCATGAGCAGTCATCCTGCTAACTGTTGTACTGCAGAATTTGCACACACAGATGGACTCTTTGTGGTTTGAGTTTTCATATATTATTACGGATACTTTGGGATATTATCAAAACAGACACAGCTTCTTCTCCAAAATATTCAAATCACCAAGTTAATGGTTGGATTTGAAGCAGGAAGTTTCACATCAAATCACAGTAATGATGCTAACCAGAAACCAGACAATGCACAGGCAGAGAAATCCCTGCAATTGTGGTCTTGTCCAGTCTTGAAATAAAATCCAGAATTCTCTTGCTCGAGCCAGACATGAGACCATGTAAAAAAAAAAAAAATTAAATAAATAAATAAAATCAGTTGAATCTGAGAAAGAAACCTTCAAAAAGTGGTCTTGAATCTGGTGACAAAATTGAGTCCAATCTACCACAAAACCAAACAATATAATGTGTACTGTGGTGGCATATGCGTCAGCAGATCCCAGAAGACCAAAACCAGAAGTCACCTTCACAAATAACGGCTTTCCGCTTTTATTTGAGAAACAATAATGTTACTAAAAGAATAAGATATAAGTGCAAGACAGAAAGTGCATTGTGTGTAGAGGTGAGAGGAACAAGCATCTCCTCAGTTTACACAGACTAAGCCCAAACTTCAGCTTTCTTCATGTGCCCTGTCTCTACATCTCAGAGGGCCTCAGAGGCGTCTGAAGTGGAGCCAGATTCCCATCAAACTAAAACCAGAGGTGATGTCATCTTCATTGGTTAAGGCTTTCGTCTCTCCCTCTGATAATACAGCTGGCTCAAAGCCTCAATACAGCCTGTTACACAGAGCTGCATGTACACAGTTGGCTCAAGACCCAAGGATAAATGTATGAACATACACATACAAACACAGAGAATTCAACAAAACTCACCCATGCCTCAAGGCAATGAAAGTGTTCTCCGTGGTGATGCCAGAGTAAAACTTTTGTAAGATCTGCAGTAAATTCACTTCAGAAGAACGTCAGACGCTCCTAAATGTGATGCATCACCCTTTTTTAAAACCTTAAACCTAAAAGCCAAAAGTCTGTTGACAATGAAGTCGCCACACACATACAATTTTTAAAAAAAGAACAAATTAAAATGACCACATTAAAACTCTCTTGCCTCTCTGTAAAACACAAGATACGTGTCATGAACTAGACATAGGTAACTATAGGAGGTGCTCACTGACGTCACTTTCCCCCCATAAAAATCATGACAAAATGTGCTGCAAATGATTATCTGCCTAAATTAAAAGCATTTGACTTGACGGTCATCCTTACAACTTACCAAAGAACCAGTGGTCCATGACATGTGAATGGATCAGGTTTCTTACATTTCAACACTGAGGAAATACACAAAGCAAAGCCTGAAGGCAGACAAAAGCCTTGACATTTGAGTGTACTTTTTCCATATAAATAAACTAAGTGAAGAATGCACAAAACACATAAAATATGGACATACTACTGTTTATTTTAGGTCCTAGCCAACAGTAGTAGGTGCTACTGATTGTGAAAGTATTTGACTGTTAGCTCACTGTGCACAAAAGAATGTTTGCATTATATCGAAATGAACATGTGGAGTTCATTTTGGATACACAACAGACAGAGCAAGCGTATTTCCAAGCAATCACTAACAAAAACTTTTCTCCCTGTGATTTTTTTATCACGTGTCTTTTCACAACAATCAAGTTGAATGCTGCCACTCAGTAAGTGGACTTTCCGTAACTCAGTTGTTGCAACAAGGGGCAAGGGCTAAAATGGAACTAATGCAAAAGGTCTGGTTCCTGTAGACATAGATTTACACTAAAGTTATCGGTCTTTCAAAGCTTCTGTTCATTGACAACAGATTTTTTCCTAATAGACAGTGGGACTGGAGTTGTAGCTAGTAAGTTAGAAGACGGTAAAATGATATTGTTGAGCAAATGTTTGATGAAGTTTAGCATTTTGCCATGTTAGTAAGCAAGTGTTAAGCATTAACTCCCCCACTATCCCTTATACTCCCCGAGAATGGCGAATCCTAAATGGCGAATCCCAACTTCAAAATGGCAGTCCACAAAACAATGGGTGATGCCGTGATGGCTCCTTCTACTAGTTATAGGCTATGGTGTGACGGGGGTGACTTCGCCCACATGTAGACCCCTCTATATTCAGCTTTCTGTCTCAGTGGTTAACAATGATCACTTTATAAAGTCTTTTACTTTTATGTTAATCCAAGCAAATATTTCAGTGTAAACCTATATATGGTTTGGAGGAGCTATGTGCTGGACTTGTCCTGAGTCATGTCTTGAGGTTGCCCGGCAACAAGGGGAGACTGGGAAATCACTGTGCCCAGCCAAGAAATAATCCAGCACAAGATGCCAGTGGCAGGATATCTGTTGCCACTCCTTATGTTAAGGCACAATAATCAACTGCTGGTAGTAACTTCATGTAAATAACTTTTTTTGCTATTTATTTTTTACAGAGGCTGTAGTAACTTCATCAGTTTATTCCCTGGCACTACCAAAATCCATCAATGAATAATTAGTGTTATATCTAAAATTACTGCAAATGCATGATGATGACAGCCATTGTCTCTAAGATGCAGCCTGATCTTAACATGGTCACGTATATTATAGAGACCTGGTGGAGCAGTGTCATGCTCATTAATCTCAGTGGGGCCACTTTCCCACAGAACCTGCTCTGCTCTGCTGCCGCCGGGGCAGATTGTAGCAGCTGGAGCCCCGAGGGAGCAAAACACTTCTCTTCTCTTCTCTTCTCTTCTCTTCTCTTCTCTTCTCTTCGTCCTTGTGTGTCCTCTTTTTCTAATCCCGACACACTGACCTCTGCCAGCTCTTGCTCCACTCCTCAGTGTGAACTCAGACTGTTGGTGACATCAGCCTCTGTCTTTAATGTGTCTTTACTGCATCAAACCTGGCTTCCTGTCTCTCCATATGGAGGTGATTTTCCTTGTGCTGCATAGCCAAATGTGCAAATATATTTCAGCAAACGTTAAATAAACAGCCAGATTACTTCTTCACACTCCTGCAACCACTTAGGTCTCAAGTGAACCATAATCTCTGGCATTACAGACTCATGTGGATATAGCTATGTGTTAATCTTTGTGTGGAATAATACCCATAGCTGGGCAAATAATGGTTTCCAAAGGCTTTGTAATAATGTCTGTGTTTATTCCATTAGTATTAATGTGTGTTTTTTTAACTCGAGGTAAATCTTACCCATCCAAGTGCAACAATGAATAATTCTGCAAAATGGAACAAGGTGTGGTAATTATGAGCAAAACCCTCTCATTTAGGTCACTGTTAATCTTGGACAATTTTGGACAGGCCATGCCAATGTTTTTCAGTGACACACTAATTGCCACATTGCCCACTCCCCCTAAAAAAAAAATCTATCAGTTGCTGAATGTGCTGCATAATTAAAATAGCTATGCATTTTAAACAACCATGTCGAAGCCAGTGAAACCTCAAGCATCCTTTTACAGGACAGCAAATGTATGTGTTTAAAATACAATATGTGAAAACAGTCAGTGTGGTTGTCAGCTGTGGATACATATATAAAAGTATATATATAAACAGCAGTGTTGAGACAGCCCAACATTAGACCTTCTTCCACCCTCACTCTGTTTCTCCAGACTAACTGTGGTGTCTCGCCCCTGGGTGAAAGTTTTGGTGTGTTCTGGGCTCAGAGTCTGCGGTCTGTGGTATCCAGGAGCAGAACTGCCCATCACCAAAAACCCAGACTGCTCCTACTTTACAAGCTGCTTTGCTGGACGCTCCTCCAAACCTTTTTCATTCATTCTTTTGACTTTAATGACCATGATGATATTTGGAGAGACGGCCTCTGTGCGGTTCACATTCAACAGACTCCTATGGGTGTGTGTGCACATCTGATCTCACCCATACAGAAATGAAACTGTGATCATCAGCCTCCTTCCAGGCACAGAATGATCATGAATGTAGAATTGTAAATTAAAAAGGTACAAAACTGCACAGCACAGCATTTCTTTCAACTCTTTTACTGCAGTCTGTGTTCTCAAATCTAATCAAAAACAGGCTTTTGATTTCAATTCAAAACAACTTTACAATCATATCAAGAGGCCAATGCCGCACAGGAGCATGATAATGTAATCGACCAGACTACACACCACGAAACATAAAAAAGGCACTGATGTGGGTAAAGCTGCATGGTGCTACTAAAAAGACACAGATGGGTGTGGGAAAAACACACTGGCTTTATGTTAGTGCTTGCAGATTAAGCGCTCTGCAATTCTCCTCATCCATCCTAAAAGCTCAACTGGTAAGATGTGAAACTCACCTTCTCTACACTCTTCACCCACAAACCCTGGGCAACATCTCCACTCCAGTGCAGTGACCTGTTTGTAGGCAGTCTTGAAGGACGGCCTGATCACAGTCCTGTAACTACAAAAGCACGAAAACAATGACAAAAGACATTTATAAACTATATCACCCTTGTGTGTGTATATTTAACCCTGTTTATATATATATATATATATATTGTTTTGAAAAGGTTTGTATAAATACAGCTTCAGCTGCCCAACATTCATGACTTGATTTATGTTTTGGCATATCCGGAGGAAATTTTTTCCTTGATGTAACACTAAGCAGCAGAGTGGGAGGAGGAGATGATTATGACATTCAACTCTGATCACAGTCATATTTCTTAGTCTGAATGCTAAACTTCTAGATCCCCATACTCTGATAAGCAGAAAAGCAGTACCAGCATCACAGGCAATAAGGAATGTTGGGAAAGAGTACTGACTGATGTAAGAAAGCATCTCTGAGGGCTCTGAAGGTACCTGATGACTTTAGAGCAGGGTCCAGGCCATCGACATCCCTGTAGGACTCTTTGTACTGTGGTTTCTGTGCCATTGTGCACCTGACAGGACACTGTCTTGGAAACAGTGTACTGACACCAATTCCTAAAATGCAGAATAAATAAGATTTTATTGTAATTTGTGCATAAAACTAAGGCTGTTAAATAAATGACCATAATGTGTGCAAATTTGGCAAAATGAAGACTTTGACTGTACTGTATAATTAAATCTTAAAAGAGGTGCAACATTAAATGGCAAATTTGTCAGAAACAAACAAACAAACAAAAAACAAAAAAAAAACAACAATGCTCTAGAGACAGGATGCATATTTCACTGCATCCAAATTGAAAAGCTGCCACTGTGCTGATGCTCACCTGAGCTGGGTTCGGGACCCGGTTCCCGGTGGTCCAGTACTGCCGCTCTGTTCCGACTTGATGCGCTGGCGCTGCATTGTGATGCTTGGAAAGTGATAAACAAATCCTGTACCCAGCGAAGGACAGACTAAACTTATCCACATGCACAGTGTGCAGAGAAACGACAAAGCCACCATCTTCTTCATGTGTTAATGTGCCCCTGATGAAGATTTCCGCCAACAACAACGATATTAATCAAAACTCTGCAGTAATGACTTCCTCTTTGCCAAATCAACAGAATCTGTCGAGGAATGAGAGTGAGCCTAAGCAAACTCAACGGAAAGAGTTAACAACTTGGTCATTTTGTCTTCCCGGGGAGAAACAAACTAGCCCTCTCAAGAGCCCAAAATGAATGACACACAGCCTCTTCCTATAGAATAATGCTGCTTTCTGACGTTTGACATCGTGCCGAGGACTGTGGAGTCAAATATCCACAGTGCGTAAAAAGCGGGCTGAGGCGGACTGCGTAAAAGCGCATCTGGTCCCGATTGAAAAACCGAAAGCTTTCACTGTTCTCATAATGACTAAAATATGAAAGTCATGGATATAGGTTTGAAATAAACTAGTTGCTGAAATGGATCAGTTTCACAACCCTACAGATGATCACTTCGAACATTTCGTTCAGCCACAGTAAATTGGTTGTCCTTATCAAGACACATTTAGTAAACTGCAAACTTTGAATGTCCTTACTAATGATTCAAAAAAAAAAAAAAAAAAAATCTAAATAAGGATTGTAACTGAGACTAATTAGATAATCCCAAACTGGGACAGCTTCATGAATCGGATGCACAACTGAATATGTACATATTGACTGCATGAGTTTGATCCATTTTTTATTGATAAATGAATTTAAATAGCTCATACACGGGTAATCTCATAAATCTAGATTAAGCATTGCCAAGTAGGCTAAATAATAATTTAATTTAGCCCACCAATCATAAATAGCCTATTATTGTCATTGGTGTTACTAACAAATTATGTGGTATATTTATTGTACTCCAGAGGAAAACTGACCTTTAAGACTGCTGATCAACTGAGGCACACAAGTGAAATAAGAAATTTATTCCCCAGGTTTTATTGAGGGGCTTCTCCTACCCATCTGTACTGAACTAGTCAAGACGCCACTGTGGGAATAAAGCGTGTGCTGTGCAGTCGCGCCCCCTGGTGGCAGAGCCGGCAGAGTGCAGACAGAAAGGAGACGTGTCCCAGTCTAATGTGAGCTGAGCCGGAGGGATGGAGGCAGACAACCCAGGCGGCGGTATGGGAGAAAAGACAGACGTAGAAATGGCAGAAAACCCCTTTGAACCGTACATTGAGTCTCTGCGTGAGCAACTGGAGCAGCAAGACCCTGTGTTTCTGATCGGAGTGATCGTTGCCCTGGCGGTTATTATCATCACCTGTGGTAAGAAATTGCAAAAGTTAGCATGCTAACATTAGCTTAGCAGGTTAGGCCTATGTTAAGCTCAGCGTACTTAGCTAAGCGTACGCTAATTGGATAGCAGTTTAGCCAGCAGGGTATGATAGTTTGTACTTTATCCCACCGTTATAAAAAATAAAGTGAAAGTGTCTTTCATAGTTATTTTCAAGCTAAAAAGTCAGCTAGCTAACCTAACCTGACAGCTAAAGCAGACTTCAACAGATGTTAGATCAACACATCCTCGCTCATGGTCAATGAGAAATTATTACTATTATCGTGGTGGAGTGAACCTAAATCCTAAATCTTTCTGTTGCTGTTTTTCAGTTTTCTTGAGGTACTTTCTCACCAGTAAAACAGTGCGCAGTGCTGTGCTGCTGGTCGGACTGTGTGACTCCGGGAAAACACTGCTCTTCAGCCGGGTGAGCCACGTTAACATTAGGATGCTCAGCTGATCTGCACCTCACGTTAAATACTAACTCATAATAATTGTATGATTATTGCAGCTGCTGTCAGGAAAGTTCAAACGAACACAGACCTCCATCACCGACAGCAGTGCTCCATACAAAGCCAAAAACGACAGGGTGAGTAAAAGTTGGTACTGTAAGTCGGCATCATGTGTTATGATGTAGTAATGAGTGTGTTAATTTCTCCCCTTGTGTTTCCTGTGTTCAGGGAAGTACCTGGACTCTCATAGATCTGCCTGGACATGACAGCCTTCGCCCTCAGTACTTGGAGAAGTTCAAGTCTGCAGCCAGGTGAGTGCAGATGTCATGTGTGAATATTATACAGTATTACACTTTGCCTTGTCTGACCAGACTGTTATGAACTTTCCCTTACTTTATGGTGTCTTTGATCTTATCACCACATCTCACTCTGATCTATTTCTACAGAGCGATAGTGTTTGTCGTGGACAGTGCTATCTTCCAGAAAGAAGTGAGAGACGTGGCAGAGTTTCTCTATGTGCTGCTGACTGATAGTGCGATCTCGAGAAATGCCCCATCTCTAATGGTTGCATGTAACAAACAAGGTAAAACTTCACTGCACTACCTACAAAAGAAACTGACTTCACTTAAAATGGCATGTGTCGTGATTTAGTTACTCACTGATCTGTTTCTTTAACAGATATCACCATGGCAAAATCAGCCAAACTTATTCAGCAGCAGCTGGAAAAGGAACTGTAAGTATTTCTGTATGTTAAACTTCCAAAGCTGGAGAAATCTCTGTTCCTCTGTTATCCAATCATTTCCAGTAGTAGTAGGCAACTGATAAAACCACCAGACGCTGCCTCGCACTGAGAGGCAGACAATGTCTAAGATAGCTGATCGGATGCTAAACAATTAAATAGATTTACTTTTAACCTTAAAGTGCATTAAATGTAATTTTGACAGATTTTAAAAATTGATTGGAAAATAAAGTTAACATTCATTACACTGAATTAAATGCAACCTCTGGAGTGTTTGTATGTACAGCGACATTAAAGTGTGTCCTTTTTAAGTGTGAAAAGGACAAAGTGTGAAAGGACAAAATGACTTTATATGATATGTGATTTAAATTGGCATGTTATATAAAGATCCCTTATCTTTGAATTTATAGGCTTGTTCTTGCTTATGTTAAAAGGAAAGATCTAATGCTCATTTAAATGTGTAAAAGTTTTATATTTAAGTTGTTCAGATCAGTTTCTCTTGTTTTAAAATCCTATAATCTCTGACTGTAGAACCAGTAAATTCTACTTTGGATTATATTTTTGAGAGCGATAGTAGTTTCCATATGTTTTGTGATTATTTCATACAGGGTTCATGTAGTGCAGTGACCAGGAGGACTCATTGTACTGTAATTTAAGATTAGACAAAGAGCAAGGAAATAAAGAAAACATCTTCATAAACTAGATCTATGGCAAATAGGTTATGGCATTACAGGATATTTGTTTTGTGAGTTTTTGCAGCACATTTTAAATTTGTGTGTATTTATAGTGCATATTGTCAATCTGATATTCTCTTAATTTTGTGCTTTGTCTGTGTGCATGAGTTTTCTTAAGCTCTGGATGTGCTGAGTCTCCTGGTCAATGTAGTTTTGCCCTCTTTGATCAAAACCATACACCTGCTTTCTGATTTCTCATAGCAACACCTTGCGAGTGACACGTTCTGCAGCACTGAGCTCTCAGGATGGCTCTGTTGGCGGCAGTGTGTATCTGGGAAAGAAAGGCAAGGACTTCGAGTTCAGTCAGCTGTCCATGAAGGTGGAGTTCCTGGAATGCAGTGCCCGCGGCAGCAAAGGTGAAGAGGGTGAAGCCGACATTGAGAGTCTGGAGAAGAGCCTGGCGAAACTGTGAAATCTGCAGCTTGATGTATCCAGTGCAGAAGATTTGCCTTAGAGGCTCAGACCTCAGATCAGATAACCTCAATACTGTCACCTCAGATCTTAGGAGACGGTTTCAATGGGGACATGTAACTTTAACCTCTTATTCCAGTGAAACATGGTCCTGTCTGTGGCACCTGTCAAGGGCAGAACCTGAAAGGACATTAAAGGTGAAAGAAACGTTGACATATTTGGTGAAAAATACCACACTATGAAAATAATTTTAGATATTGTGGAAAGTGTTTTTGTACAGTTGCTGTGCAGTGCTGAGAAGTTATTTGCTTTTCACTGTCATTTTTCCTGTAACTTATCATCTTAAAGTGACATGGGTTAGTGAAATACTTATTTCAAAGCCTTTAGTGTAAACTTCAGCAATCGCTGTTCATTTTGGCAGATTAAAATAATTCTGAGCTTTTTCTTTTGACTGAGGACTGACAATCGCCATTTTTAATTTTAACTTGTCTCAGCAAGTCTGACTTGGAGGCTGCTGTGTGAAAACAGGTCATGCACGGACAGACTGCCTTGTGCCTTTTTTCTGGTGTTCTTGTAGAACACTGTTTTGCTTGTTTGAAAGTGAATGCTAGTGAAGTGTGTCAGTATTTGCAATGAATGTATGGACTGATTGTAGTCATACAGAAAGTGTTTTTGTGTATGTAGTTATTTGGCTTGTTTAAAGAACTGATGATTAAAAGGTTTTGATGCTTCAAAGTAATTAAAAATAAGTTCAAGTTAAATGAAAGTGCTCAGTTAAATTTCAGCAAAAGAAAGTTTGTCTGGTGTGGTAATGTACAAGGAAAATAAATGACACATCAGAATTGTGCTGCTTTAAAAAGATCAAAAAGTATTATTTTCCGTCTGGGACGTGGTTTGGATTGATGTGTTTGTACCCAAATGCACCACAGACAAACATGAAAAGCTAATTTTCTTAGTTTAATGTGGTAGTTTTATAGTCCACAAAAATGGTTGTATTGCAGATGAAATTAAAAAGAATCCAGTGTCAAACAGCAAAGTGTGTTTTTTTGTAAAAGATACAATTTTTATTGTATCACGCACACAAAACCACTGAAACAAATCAAACATGAAGGCTTATAATGAATACCAAAAATAGATACCCCAGAAAATGAAAAAAGCTGGTTGCACATATCAGATTTCCAGGGAGGAAAAATGTAATGTAAATGCTTACAGTGTTTCTATAGTCAGAAGTAGAGGTACTTCTAATGTGAGGTGTGCGACTTAAATTTTCTTAAGCAATTAGAGTTTAGGTAAGGGGTCAGCAACCCTGATCCTACAGAGCCACTATCCTGCATGTTTTAGATGTATCCCTCTTCTAACGCACCTGATTCAAATGATCAGCCTATCATCAAGCTCAGCAGAAGCCTGATAATGACCGTCAGGTGCTGGAAGAGGGAAACATCTAAAACATGCAGGATAGTGGCTCTCTAGGACCAGGATTGCTGACCCCTGGTCTAGTACATTAAGGATCTGATCAGTATAATCAGTTGCTTTGTGTGTTTGCAGCAGTTTTGAGATTTATCTTCCAGTTCTATCGATGTAAAACTAGAAAAACAGTGCAACATCTTACTAAGGGCTTGTCTATACTGTAGTGAGTTTTATTATAAGCACCTAAGCCATTTTGGACACCAAAATCAATATGGAGGGTATTAAAACTAACACTTCCTAGATCTGATGGTTGGAAATTGGATGTTCTTTACAATTCTGTTTTTAAGCTTTTTGAGGTTTTATCTGCTTTTGTAAATGTGTGTACAGTTGTAGACAATAACAATAATGGTCACAGATTAAGTGGAATTATGTATTTTTTGTTGAAAAATTTTTTTTTTCTTGAAGGGCGACCGACAAACAAACCCAAACCATTATCTGAAATGATTGCAAAGTTGAAGTCAGACAAATTCAAATGTTTTCTGGGATGACCTCTGAATACCATGACCATACAACTACCCCATCACAACCATAGCATGTTTAACTTAAAAACTACTCTTATGTCAAGTATTTAGACTGAAATTCCACAAAGTGACACCCTCATTTTGTAAAAGCAACATGCACAGGAGTGCATCCAAAAACATCTCATTAATGCACTTCAAAACTGCATCTAAATGAAAGGCGTATAAAGCAGATGGTCTATAGTTGTGTCAGAGAGTAGACGGTCAGACTGGAGCTCTGATCTGCAACCACCACACTGGGCTGTCCTTTCAGCTCAGCAGGACACAGCCAGTTCACCTTATCCCCGTGGCTGATTCTCAGTTTGGGTCCAGGCTTCTCGGTCACTTCTTCTGCCCCAGCTACTGCTCCGTCCTCCAGCTCAGCTTCCTCATTCTCTTCTTTATCTGTCAGTGGGGCTTTTACCTTCTCCTGGGACTGTTCTTTGTTTTTTGCCCTGCTTTTACCCTTCTTGCGTCTGGCAGCTGCCACTTGAGATTTGTTTATTGCTTCTGGAGCCACCACTGGGTGCTTACTGAGGTCCCACAGGGCTACTTGGCCGTCATTCCCTCCAGTGATGAGCCAGTACGGGTGAGAAAGGAAGCTAATGAAGTGGGCCTGCGATGCTCCCTGACTGTGGGCTTTGACTGCTCCCTGCTGCTCCAGTTTAGAGCCGCTGCCGATACGCATCAGGTGGACCCGCCCGTCCTCTGCTGCACATCCCAAAATGTTTCCACAGCTTGCCACTGAGGCACAGTGGACCAGGGGTGGATTGAAAAGTTGACCGGGACGCTGCTGGTGGTCGTCCTCTTCCTCTGCTACATCCTGGAGGTTGAGGGTCCAAAGGGGACGCGTCTTCTGTAGACCCCAAAGCATCACCTGTACAGCAACAACACAACATAAAAAAAAAAGCAAATCAACAAATACACTAGTTGTTATGGTTAATGAAAGCTATCAGTGAAAAAATGGCTTTGTCAACTAATCATGTCACATTTTAAACACAAAAAACAACTAAATAATTGAACACAAACTAAAATAAAATGGAATTCCAGGTAAAATCATCTTGAGTTTCCCACTGAATTTTACTGGTTCAAAATTGCTTTGCATAGCGTTAGAGCATCAAAAAACAGTATCTTTGTGAATCAGTTTATTTCAGTTTAAATAAATCAAGGATTTTGTCACACAAAACCTGAAAAATTAAAACTAAATAAAAACTCTACTAAAACTAATCACTTCCTCAAGGTAAAACTAAAGCCACTTATGCAACTGCAAAGTAAAACTAGTGAAATCAAAAACACTAAATGAAATATGAAATAAATCTAACAAAGTTGGAGTAACTATAATAAACGGTGGATTTCTTTAGAGGTTTGTGAATTTCTCAATTTAAAGATGCATCACAAATACCTTTACTTGTAATGAACTGTAAAAGGATTTATGCTTAGTTTTTGTTTTGTTTATTTACTTAACTTTGTCACACAGATCCTAGTGTTGAGATGATGCTGCTGTTTAAGAATCCTGTATACTGATGCAGTCTTTTGAAAGAACTTTCTAAACAAAAGGGAGTTCAGTGAATCTTACTAAAAGTGAATTATGATGCCAGTGAATATTAACATTTGTATATTTGCTCTATCTTCACTCTCCCTCACCTGCATGTCCAGTCCAGCTGACACCAGGTTGTTTGGCCTGTGAGGTCGGAAAGCAACAGAGGAGCAGATGTTAGTGTGTCTGCGAAGAGTCCTGCACACTTTTCCTCCTGGAAGCTCCAGGACCCGAACTGCTCCCGAGTCATCAGCCACTGCCAGGGCTGAGCCAGTCTCATTCAGTGCCAATGCATTGATCTCCTCCTCCCCTGCACCCTGAAACTCCTCCACGGTGCTTTTCAGGTTTCTGGGGTCCAGTACGCTCACTCTATCTCCATGTGACACATAGAGCTGAGCTGGAGCAGCAGGTGAAAAAACTACACTTGTACTGTCATCTTCATCAGGAAGGATCATGCGGCCTATGATGGCTCCCTCTTGGCTCCAAACAGTGACTTCTCCTCCCTCTGAGCCTGAAGCGAGGAGACCCTCAGGACCAGGAGCCCTCCCAACACACAAGATGGATGCGGAGTGGCCCTCACACCACTGCCTGGCCATGCTGTCCCTATGAAATGTCACATCACATGGGGAAGATTGAAAAGCTGTTGGCATTGGTAAAGAAATATTCTGATCTTTTTCTTTAAAGTATTAAAACTCCCATGCGAAAACAGTCAACTATATGTAAAGGCGCCAAGTATTATGTTTAAATACTTTAAATATGAAGAGTAGTCAGTGTGAAGTAAAATAATCTTTATAAGTCTTTTACTACTATAGGCTGTATGATGTTTTTTGGATTCATATTCCTTTGTCTGCATCAATGTTACATTATTTACTGTACTTTTTTTTTTTTAAAGTTGAGCTTACTTACAAAAATGACATTTAATGAATCTATGGCAATGTATTTTATTCTATAAGGTCATCATCAGTAATGTAATGCAAGTATCAGTAATGTTACTGTCTTGTGAGAGCTATCAATCTCTACAAGGATATTTATTTATATTTTTTTTCTACAATCTCTGATTTGTGGCAATGCATTTTTCAGTAAAGTGGCTGTCTATTTAGAACTAGAAGTAGTAGAAGTTAGAGAATTTTTTTGAAGGAACACTTAATTATTTAGCTGATCACAAACATTTAAAATCAACATATTGTCGAGATAAACAGTTTTCACTGGAGAAGAAGGGGGATGAGCATTTGGAATCTGAAAGAAGCTAAACATAATGAATGAACATTCCAGTAGCTGTCTCTGTGATGATGGAAAAAAAGATGCATGAAATGAAAACACTCAACTATGTATTTAGAAAAGATGCAATCAGTTTTTGACATCTTGGTCGGACAGGAAAGTTAGATTTTTTGCGTCGGATACTATGGAGAGTTCAACTGTTTTGACACAATTTTGATTAATTAAGAAGTGAGACTCTATGAACTGTGAATACTTAATATGTGTTTAACACAACTTGTTGAAGGATATGAAGCTACAGACGGAGGTACTCACATTTTCTCACAGAGTCGACTTGAGTAAACCGATGTTCTAGCATCAAATCTACAACTGTCAAACCAGTAACCAGCGCTGCTAACTGGTTAGCATTTAGCACACAAGTAAACATGTAATTATTTGATCGATTTTACAGCTATAAAAACACGCTGCTGTACTCTTACTTATCAAAATACCTTTCGATAGTGTTGTGACATTAGCGCAACATAAAAAAAATACTCTACCTCTGAAAGTGCCGTCCAAACTTCAACAAGCTGCCATGTGGGACTGTCGCTTACCGATGACGTCAACAACTGAGAGCTCATGGGAGTTTGGGACCCGTGTTTAGTCTGACAGGTTTCCTTTTATTTTCTTTTCTGTTATTTTTTTTCAGTAATTTTAAAAACAAACCCATTATCTTTTGTTTCTGTTTTGTAAAAGAAATAGACGTTCAACATAATGCATCCCCCAAATCGCTTACATATTTATTTAGTAGAGGCTGTTTCTGGTATGAGCGTATGAAAGAACTGAAGCCTGCAAGGAAAAGATTGAGGGCTAAACTGTTCCAATTTTATTAAAAGTGACATTATGTGTTTTTAAGTCAGAAAATTGACAGTCTTCTTATTATATTATGTTTGTATAAACATGAGAGCCACTTGGAATTCATGATAAATAAATATGTACTATATGTAAAGGTGTGAATTTTTTTTTTTTTTTATCATATTGAACTTGGGCATATTTAAATTGGCTGTTGAGTCCTATTCTATGAAGCATGTATTTCAGTACATTTAATAGAAAGTGGAAAAAAAAACACCTAGGAAACTCAGAGAGAAGGAAGATCATTAAATCACTGTTCAGCTTGTCCCCCAGCCGGCCTTCGTTCCCACAATAACTGCTGTTCGCTGATTCATCCAAAGCTGTAGATCTGATGAGTGCGGTCCATTTCTGGGTCAGTGAACAACATGCTGCTGCCACAGTGAATAGGGCACAGAGAGAAGAGGCCATAGCTTTTAGACCCTCACTCCAAAACACACAAATGAACTACACACACACACACAATACAACGCCACATTCAAATGCTGACACATACTGTATATGCTCACAAAGCAGCAGAAGTTCTCACAGACTAAATGTAAGTACCCTGCAGTTATTTGGCATCTTCTTTTCTGCTCTGTGTATTTAATACAATTTCCTCTTCATAAAATTGTCATTGTGGAAGTTTCCATTAACAAAGCAGATGAAGATATTGTAGAAGTTATGCTTAATTTGCTAAAACACAACTGGTTGTGAACTTGTCAGCACATTGCTTGACAGTTTGTGGTCATGTCAGAGTTCCTTTCTCACGTGAAAAGCTGTCGTTTGATCAAATTAACTTTGCTGCAAGGTAATCTAGCTTTTGCCTTTTGTAATAATCAAGAGGTAGGGTAAGTAATATATCTTAGGGTTACATTTTGTCATATTTATCACATTGTGTTTGACTTTATCTACATTGTGAAATTGTTAAGAATAAAACAGACAGAGTTAAAAGTATTTGTATCATTCAATAGAACATGATGTTATAACATTTTAAGTATAGTGCAGAATTATGTATGATTTGATGAATGATGAATTATTTTATCCTAAGACTGGACATTCTCCAAAGAGTTTACTGATGAATATGATGATTATGAATATTATTTTCTTTGCACAATGCTATTGCAATACCAAATTAAATGCCTTAACCACAGATTTTGCATTGTTGCTTATATTTGATCTGGTGTGTTGTTTAATTTTTTAGTTTTTAGTTTTGGTCTTATTATGTGTCTGCCTGTGTTTCCATTACAGTGTTTAAATAGAGACCTACTTGAGTCTACCGATTTGCATTGGCCTTCTCAGAGGTTTTTGGAGTTATTGGAATTAATACGAAGACGCACACATCAGAGAGTATGAGGTCACCATATTTCCCTGCAAGGTCAGTGCTTTTCCACAAAGAGCTGAATGGAGTGACATACAGAGTCCCTGCGTTGCTGTATCTGTCTCGCTCCAAATCCTTCCTAGCCTTCTGCGAGGAGAGACTCAGCCCCTCCGACTCTCAGGCTCACCTGCTGGTCATGAGGAAGGGCACCTTCTACAGGAATTATGTGGAGGTCTGTGTCATTCACTAGTTCTGTACAGTACAAAAATGGTCTCATTATTTATCCAGTAAGAACACAAATAATATGCAAGACTTTTGATATCTTAGAGATCTTTTAGTTAGTTGCTTCAGTGGATTGATTGATTGATTGATCATTTATTTCATATGAAAATAGGAAAAACCAAAAGAAAGAAAAGACAAAAAAAACCAAAATGAATGTACAATGTTTAAAAGTGATAATAGAAAGTATAATTACACACATATACATATATACATATAGATATACATGTACATATCTATTTACATGTAACTACATGTATTTGCTCAAAAGAAGAGGAGTAAATTCACGACATACTGACTGGGATTGGAAGTTAAAAAGTTGTTGGGTCCTGTCGCTGAGAAAAAATATAAATCCAAATTTACATTTGGTAGAATACCACTAGAGGTAAATTAATTGTTTTATTTATCCTTAAACTCTTATTTCCTGTTCAATATTTACATCCTTCCAATAATCCAGTAAAACAAAACCCTGTACCAAATTCCTAACTGTGAAATTACTTAGAATTAATAACTTGCCTTTCTGATATTAACAAATGGGTGATTAATCCTAAATTAGTATTTCAGAGAGCTTGTTCTTGTTCTTCTTTTGATGTTTGTTTCTGGTATAGTATCTAAATACACAGAGAACTATATGCAGCTGCTCATTGTGATTTGTTTCTTTAGAAGTTACTGGAATTCATTAAGACACATATATATGCAAACCATAATGATTTTTATTGAAACTGAAAGTGTTAAGAATATTTTGAAATTTGTTATGAGTCATTTATAGTTATATTGTTTTTTTCCATTGAATGTTTAGTGATATGAAATCCTCATTATTTAATTTTTACTGACGTTTTTTAATTTCGTGGGAATGGGAATTTGGAGGAAATGTTATCACATTTCAGGCCAAAAAATATCAACAGATTGTGAAATGTAAGGGTTATGTTAAATGTTACAATCTGGATTTTTTTTGCCTCTCAGGAGTGTCCAGTCACTTTTTGTGTCTCTGATCTCTTTTCTATCTTCTTTTTCTATTGCAGTGGGACGACATGCGTGTCCTGGGCACTGCTTTCCTGCCAGGTCACAGGTCCATGAACCCATGTCCAGTGTACGATGAGTTCACTGGGACTCTGTTTTTGTTCTTCATTGCTGTTCTGGGTCATACATCAGAGTCCTACCAGCTGGTGACGGGGAAAAACGTAACGCGTCTTTGCTTCATCTCCAGCACTGATGATGGCAACTCCTGGAGTCCTGTCACTGACCTCACACAGAGGGTTATAGGAGACACTATTAAAGGTCAGGGACATTGATATTCATCAAGTTGTGTTTTTTTACCACAAAATTTGTCATAGATGGAATCCTATTCACTTAGTCCTGAATTATTTGTAAAGTATCTCAGAGTACATACAAGAAAATCCTCTACAGTGGCTTCAAAACGAGGCTCTTATTCTTTACAAGAGATCACAAGACATTTACAGAAAAAAATAATAAAATTATTCTACTTTATGATGGCAGGATTATTTTTAGAGATATATATTACTTATATACTTATTACTTGCATTATTTGTAACACAATTCTATCTAATTTAATTGATTTTTAATTTTCTAAAGGTAGAAAAGAAACATAAAGATGCCCGTTTAAAGGTCATTAAAAAAAGAAAAAAGACATTTTGCTTAATTATCTGCATACAGTATTTAATAAAAACCAGATAATAGATAATGGTAGCTATTATTTGGATGGCTTATGATGATGCCCTCAATTGTGGACAGTGGCAGCTCTACAGTAATCTATAAATCGACTACTTCAACATGTTTCCTTAGAAGATTTTTATCTGTCAATTCAGTGTAAATATTGTTTACTTTGCCTAATATTTTATTCATGTAAAACTTAGGCATTATAATGACTTAATTTCATATTGTTGTCTAAAATGATTTAAACAATATAATCTGGGAAGTAAAATTATTCTGCCTATGTATTACATACGTGTATCCTGGACTGTGGCTGCAAAAGGTCACAAGAAAAAAGCAGCTCTTGAATAAACTGTGCATTAAAACTCTCCACCAATAATTCTGTTGTAATTTAGGTTGTATTTCCATATCAAAATGAGTGTCATGTATGGATCATTATGTGATAGCTGTTCTACTGATTGTTCATGTCTCATAAAAATGCCTTTCTAAACATATGACATTCTCATTTCTACTCCGTCTTGACAGAATGGGCCACGTTCGCCCTCGGTCCAGGCCACGGCATCCAACTGAAGTCAGGTCGCCTGCTGATTCCAGCCTACGCTTACCACATCGAATGCAAAGAATGCTTCGGACAGCTCTGTCAGACTACTCCTCATGCCTTTTGCTTCCACAGTGACACCCATGGGCGAACCTGGACCTTTGGGGAGTTGGTACCAGGCCCAGAGAGTGTGGAATGTCAGATGGTGTCCGTGGATGAAGAGGATGGGACTAACATATTGTACTGTAATGCCCGGAGCCCTCTCGGCTACAGGGTGCAGGCCCTCAGTCTGGATGATGGGGCGGTGTTTCAGGAGGGGCAGCTGGTTCAGAGGCTGGTGGAACCTCGTAATGGGTGCCACGGCAGCATTGTGGGGTTCCCAGCACCGCTACATCTTTGTCATTCTCTCAACCACAACTTAACTCAAAGCTCCCACTGCTCAAGACACTGGACACCTGGCTTTACCTCATGTCCCATCCCAGTCTCTCCCTCTCCAAATATCACTGCCAATGTTTCCCCAAAGCCAACTGCCCCTCCAGATTTCCTCACTCCCACCTGGGTGGTGTACTCCCACCCAACATGGACAAGTGCACGCAAGGATCTGGGAGTCTTCCTCAGCTTATTCCCTCGTGATCCAGACAGCTGGCGTGGCCCTTGGGTGATCTACGAGGGCCCCAGTGCCTACTCTGACCTGGCCTATTTGGAGCTGCCTCCTTCACCCGGTGCTCCACCTGCAGTGGCCTTCGCCTGTCTGTTTGAGTGTGGGATCAAAACAGCCTATGATGAAATCTGCTTTAGCATCTTCACCCTCTATGAACTCATAGATAATCTGCCCCGGGAAACACAGCTTTTAAGTCCCAGTGCAGAAAATAAAGAAAAACAGAAAACAGTTCTATCAACAGAGTGTCGTTCTGTTGGACATGATACTCAACCTACCCCAAACTTTCAGCAAGTATCTCAAGTGAAAAAAAGCAGGAAAGAGAGTAAATTGAGGGAGCTGTGTTCTGTGTTGTAAATGTGGTTCAAGACACACATTTTAAGTTTACTGCCAGTTTTCTATCAAAATCCATCCATGTTTTATAGATTGTACAGCTTCTGTAGAGTGATTCATGAATAATGCATTTGTACAAATACACTTTACGTCAGGGGTCACCAACCCTGGTCCTCGAGATCGACTAACCCACATGTTTTAGATGTTTCCCTCTTCCAACACACCTGATTAAAATAAGCCTATCATCAAGCTCTTCAGAAGCCTGATAATGACCATCAGGTGTGCTGGAAGAGGGAAACATCTAAAACATGCAGGATAGTAGATCTCAGGGACCAGGGTTGGTGACCCCTGCTTTATGTAACATTACTTGCATTACTTGTTAATATTTTCTAACACATTGTTATTAAATTTTCTGAAAACATCTGTTCAAAATATTTTGTGATTAATGGTGGCTCAGATAACAGAAGAAAGCTGAAATAGAGTATATTTTGACAACTGTCAGTATAAATTTATGTTCCAGTATCAGAATATGGTGTTGCTTTTCAAAACAGAAAAATATCCAGAACATTCCAGAACTTAACTCTAAAACGAATGAAATCCTAGGTTAAACATCTTCTGTCTGGTGCAATTTTACAAATTACTTAATTTTATGAAAGAGAGCCCAAGTATATCCTGTTGGAATGTGAATTGTTGAGTTCATTTTCAGGTTTGACTTTTCATAGGTTTACTCATCCAGTATATTTTTAAGTCTGTTAATGTGTAGATATGTTCAGTAGCCATTTTTATTTTACACTTTCTGACTTATAGCAGCAAATGAACAAGTGAGATTCCTTTAAATCAGTTGATGGTGCACTGGTTTGTGCAGGCTGCCTCACTGGAAAATGTAAATGGAAGAGATCCATCATTAATGTTATTAAATCACCTGTGTTTTACCTGTTAAGATGGTGTGAAAAAGGTCTATAACACATTGATTCTACAAAGCTGAGAACCAGGAGAGGGTCAAGCTAATAAGTTAATTGTAAGCAGCAGCTGTTTTTCATGAAACATTTAGTTGCCAACAGCTCAAGTTAGTTTCCTGGAAGTTTAAGAAGCAGAACTGGACAGATAAAGTGAAGCAATTTGTTTAGATAAGATTAAGCAGAATAAAGTAATCACTCCAGGAAGGCAGCAGGATCTGGACAGTCTCTTCCCTTCGTTTCCCCTCCCTCTGTGTTTTCTGTTACATAACTCCACACTAGCAGGAGGGTCATTCCTCAGCCTGTGTTCTTTGATAGAAGTGGTCTCCTTTTCTCCTCCTCTAGCCTCTGAGTTTTAAAGTAAAATATGAGACTAAAGATCATTATTGTTCTAACCATATTAACTGGGATAACTGGAAGCCCCAGTGTTACAATCAGACCTGAAGTGGACTCAGCGGACAACAAACGACACATCTCTGAACAGGTGAGACAAAAGGAACTCCAGAGGTGTTTATGTTTTTGCTCCAGTGTCTGGATGCTTCTGTAGAAAATTATTTGTCTTCTAAGTTTATGCAATCACCAAAGGAGGATGGTGTAAGAAAATGTGTTTTAAAGATATGAGGCAAAAACAATCAAAACAAAGAACTATATTCTACAAGAAGGAAATATATCTTTGTTGAAATCATTAATATATCAAGGCCATTCTGTACATAGTACAAAAGCCATGATAAGTTCAAGCCAAAACACTGGGCTTTCCTGAAGTTGACACATTTGCCACTATCTTTACATGCTGGCTGTAGAGAAGCCAATGGTGCTAAAATCTAAGTAATAAATATATTTCTTTTCATGGGAACCAGACAAGCAAAAGAGAAGTGAACATTTTCTACAATAGAAACACATTACATGCTTTTATGAGGTTTTGTCAAAGCATGTTTGATGGTGGCCAGAAAGTGTGTAAAGATGAGGGATGGTGGTCTTTCCAAAGTCCAATAGAACTATAGTGGTTGTTTGAATATAGACAGTTTTCAGTTCTTCCACTTTTTCTTTGCAGGGAGCTGCCCTGTAGCCTCCAAGTATTTGTGGACAAGGTCCTCTTGTGTTGCTGGCAGGCAGGGCTGGTATCGGCTGTATTCCATGGTGTACTCCCCTTTTCCCTGTAAAAAAAACAAACATAATAAAAGAAAAAGTTAGTTTGTGGGGGAAAAAATGTACTTATATTAGTTTAAAATGTATGGTATTAGATTTGGATCTTACTTCAGTGCAGGATCGTAGTTCTGTGGCATATCCAAACATGTCGTTGAGAGGAATCTGTGAAGAGAGATTCACAAAATAGCTGAAAAAACTTACATATGTTTTTCTTTTGTACAAGTTCCTCTCTATAAAATGAAAAATTTGACTCACATCAGCGTACAAAGTGAAGTATCCTTCAGACCCATCCTGTCCTGTAATAACACCATGACGGCGATTCACCCCGGCAATGACCACTCCCTGAAACTCCTGAGGTGCCACGATTTCTACAGCCATGACTGGCTCCAGGATGGCTGTGTTGGCCTTCTCCATGGCTGCGGAGGGAATGTTTACACTAGCATTAACACACACTGAAAACCACTGAGAAGAAGTGGAAGACGACAACAGGAAACTGTTGGAATGACTTCAAACATCTGACCCTCACCTTGTCTTAGAGCGCCTTGTCCTGCACGAATGAAGGAGATCTCGTTGGAGTCGACCATGTGATGTGCTCCGTCTTCCAAGATGAATCTGACTCCTGAGATCTTGTGTCCTGACAGGGGTCCCTTTTCGCAAGCCTCTAAGAACCCCTGCAGCATGAGAGGCACATAAGGATGAGTACCACAGTCCCCTATAAACATTACCACCTGTAAAGAGACTATTATTTTCAGTGATGGCCATTTGCTTGCATGTATTACCTTTTCCACAGCTGGTACAAACTGCTTTGGGACGTTGGTTCCTACAGTCTGATCTTCAAACTCTAGCTTGGTATAATGTTCAGACTCCAGTGGCTCAAGTACCCCAGTAACTTTACCGTACTGTCCAGAGCCACCAGACTGCTTTTTATGGGTGAAGTCAAACCTACAAAGAACCAGACAAAAGGTCAGAAGGAATGTCAAAAACACAAGATAGATAGATAGTTTCTTTAAGCATTTCAACTGGATTCCATCATCTTTACAAAGTAATGCAGATATTAGACATCATTTTTTTTTTTTTTTTTTTTTTTTGTAATGCCTCATAACTGTTTATAGTAAGTTCTTATGTGTGAAACAAATGCTAAAGGAAACCTGTAGTAGGAAAGTATGGGTCATGTGGATTTAAAAAAAAAAACATGTATTTGAGGGAAGTGGAATAAAATCTTATGCCAACAAATACTGCACTATAACAAAAGCTACATAATGTGGGAAAATAATGAGGCCCAAGTATCAAATAGCAGTTTACTGTGTTTTAGAGCTCATTTGTCAGAAAAAGTCACCATAGGAAAGAGAACTGTAAATTAGAATTAATCTGAAAGAGATACCACGAAAGTATTAACAGCCAAATTATATGAATGTGTATTGTTCAGGACTCCTGATAGTTTCAACATTTGAAAAAGGTTGAGTATCAGTTTTAAGTGTGTGAAGACCAGGTTCTTATCTTCTGGGACTGTACATGACAGTAGGAATTTTGGCAAAATATAAAAAGAGGAGAAAATCTAGGGCAAAACCCCAAGATATACAGCACACAATGGCTGCTAGAGAAATGAATTGGTATAATTTGGGCTTTTTACAAATGAAAACTTAACTGACAGCAACATGCAAATAAAATTGGATATTCTCTAAAAAAAAAAGAAAAAGAAAATATACAGTACTGTGCAAAAGTCTAATGCAGCCTATTCATGTTCTTATGAAATGCAAAAACATACATCTGCATTTCTCAGTCTTTGTAGTAATATATGTACAGCTGGAATACACAGCAAATATGCAAACAGTTAAAAATATTATATTTCAGAAAAAAATATGAATATTGTAGAAGCTATCTGGGATCATCTGGACAGAGAAAAGGATAAAAGACCATGAAGTCTCTGGGACATTCTGAAGGCGTGTAATATACAAGACTATTTAGGAAAACATCCAGACAGTCAAAACAGTAGACTTACAGAATCCAAATTACACTAATACCGACTTTACCTGCAGAAGCTATTACGTTCTGCTTTTTAAGTGTGTTTCAGTACTGTTCGCATATTTCCTGCACATTTCTTAATATAAAGACCCACACACATTACACCTCTGCAAAAACTACAAAATCAAAGGCTGCCTAAGACTTTTGCACAGTAGTGTATGTCTTAAGGCTACTGCATCTGATTAAAATTCCTGTAAAGCTGCTGCAAAAAGGGAGGGACAGAAAAGTGCATGTCTCTTTAAAAAGGGGCTGTCCACAGTGTCATAGGAAGTGGGAAGTGAAGCTTTCATGTACACGAGGAGCAGCTGACACACAAATGGGAAGATAAAACTTTCCACCTGCCAAGTATCAGGCAGGAAGTGGCAGCATTCAAGGTACAGGCGAGAGCATATTCATTCTTCACATCCTAACACTGTTCCTTTCCTGATCCTCGGTGTTTGTATATTCTCTTTTGTGAACGTTTTCTCTCTTTAAACTACAAAGTGATTCCAGGCAAAAACTCTACCTTTCTGACCCAAGAAGATCAAAGTCCTTTTCCTACTTTCTCTCACCGTCCATACTCTCTCTTTCTCTACATACAAACAGCAGAATCTGGTGACAGAAACGGATGAGGTTGTTGAGGATGTGATGGCGACTGGAGAGCTAAATCCCAATCACTACCCAGCTCAAAGAGCAGCCAAGGTGGTCCAGCACTACATCAACACCCTCTATGGCTCGCCATTCAAAGTGTTCCATCTGCACTGTGTCCACAGCGGAAATGCAGAGGTCAGTGGAATTTCACAACCTAATACTTTAACTTCACTGCAATATGGATGCATCTCTGACAACAATCATTTCTTTAGGATGTTGCAGACTCTGGAAGAAAGTACCAGTTGGAGATCTCAATGCAAGAGATGATCAGCAACGTAAGATTCCATTAACACACTGTAAAACAGAGGCTGACATAAATATTGTCTGTGATCTACAGTCATTTAACTTTATTAACAAATCAATAATGTATCAGATAAATAAATATTTCTATGCTCACAAAGAAAAGTTTTTAGTTAACACTCGTTTGGATTTATCTGAAGGATGCTTTTCATCTTTAACTGTTAAGAGCTTGAACTATTTTTGTAGTGACTTCCAAATGATTTTTTCTCCACATTTAAGCTTTCGTTTAAAGTAATTTATTTCTTATCCTCAGTATTTTGTGTTTTTCAGTGAAAATCAGGTATTTTCCTTCAGTTTAGTGATCATGTAGATGTTCATTAAAGCTCAGTATAAAATCAAAGGTTATATCAAAACAAAGAAAGCAGACAAAGTGACTTTTCAGCAAAATATTACACCGATTGTAAAAAGAAGTGTCTACAAACACTGTCATTTGTCAAATTACATGGGTTTTACTGGTGAATCAATTTTGCTGGCATTTCCATATTAACCATGGAGCCTCTGAATGTCCAAATGGGTAATATCTGTGGATGCGGAATAACTGAGAGACTGCATTTTACCTCCATTATTTAGGCCACATGTATTGATTGGAATAATGTTTCAAAAGTTAACATTTTAGATTGGTAGGTATTTTTGGTTGCTGGTGACTGTTTAGGACTTGAAGGGTTAAATCAGGCAGTTTGACTTCCAAGACAGAAACAGGTGTTCATTTTGTTCTTTTTATAAGCTTGGAACATGTTATATAAGCAAGGTATAAAGTACACAGCTGAGTAATGTTTGGCTTTAGAATAAGCAGGTATGTCAGGATTTACTGAACAGTAGATAAAAAAAAACAGTCTGACTCAAGCTTATGCTGCAACCTTGACTCACTGGTTGCCATAGTAACTTATAGACCACACCTTTGCTGTGTTTACTCCCTTCGACATATTGATGTAAGTAGACAGCCTTTAACAAACACTGGGCCGAGGCACTCATATAAACAGTGAAAAAGCCTTTATTACTGTGGTTCCCAACCTTTTCTGGCTCGTGACCCCATTTTAACATCACAAATTTCTGGTGACCCCAGAAATTCAAAACGGAGACATTTTTTTGCTGAAATTAATGTCTTTTTGATCATGTAATGTTTGCTGTAGTATGTTGCAAATAAATGTTAATTTTAGATGACATAATGTATATTATTATGGATGGAGGCAGAAAAGCCAGGTGTAGATTACTGCACAAAATGAGAATTTGATTTTCCTTGGTCAGGATATGTACAGTCAGTCCAGCTTGTATTTACAAGGCTGACAATTAATACTGAACAAACAATAACTCAAACTATGAATTATGAAAGAGCTGCAGCATCTGAAACCGGCCACAATGAACATTTGACAGAAACAGTACCACAGTGCTTCAGTTTCAGCTTCACAGTTTGTCATGTCTTTTATGTATTGGGATTATCTCTATCAACTCACCATATTTGTTTTATTAGAATTTATTTATTTTTACAATTTTTATCAATTACTAGAAATTTCAGGTGGCCCCATGTGGGGTCGTGACCCCAAGGCTGAAAAAAACTGCTTTATAAGGACAGTGATTTCATGAGGAAATTCACAATCAAACAGCAGGGATCCTGAAGAAGGCTGTGTCTTTTTGCTACATATGGGTTGTAATTCAACTCTATCCCAATCTGACAATCATGATCATAATCATATTTATGTCCATGTTTTTAAAATTCATCTTGAAATAACTCTCCTAATAAAGGCTTTTTACAGCTGATGGTTGAGGGGTATTCTGGTGCATCTATGCGTCTGTTCATCCTTGTTAATGCGATTACTCTTATCACCTTCATGCTTGGTATTTACGTGCAACTTGGGAAGCTCTTGGATGAGTTCTTTGGGCGTCAACCTTGACCTTCATTTTCAAGGTCAAATTGGGCTTGACATGTCACATTTGGATGGCAATGTTCACCAACTTTTTTCAGGAGTTTCAGGGTCAGTGCATGGTCATGGGAGCAGACAGGAGAAGCTAAGACACATGAGGTGAGGGGATAGTGATACTGGTAGGGGAGCAGGGAGCAAGAGGGTAAAGGTGAGGGCAGAGCTCAGTGTCAAAGTGGGCTCAGGGGTCATTGCAACATTCAATATTGGTCTTGTTAACTTTTTGTGGTATGCCTCAAGCAGTTGTTTTCTTTGAATGTTTTGACTTTTGTATCTGTAAACAATAGCCTCTTTTACATGCTTCTCTTTGTTAATCCTATGCCTCATGATTCCTTGTCATACTGATCCAGACTTCAGAGAAATGCTCTGCAGAGGTTTTTTTCTCAAGGGGGGATAAGCAGCATTCACCTCAAGTCAAAGTGTTGTGTGAAGAACTCTTAAAAATCAACACTACCAAGGAAGAGGATGCCTTTTACCAGCAGCTAAAGATGAACACCAGTCTGCTGTCTGCAGAGTATTTACCAGGTACATTAAAACTAGCTCTGCAGAAAATCAAATATTGCACAACATTGTGCAACATTTTAGAATTTCATCATTGAGGATTGTGGTCTATTAGTAAACACACTGTTCCTGTCACCCTAACTGACTAATACTACACCCTGCTCTTGTAATCTGATTTTCCATGATCGTCTGAGCACAATAGATGATACATATTGTGGTATTGTAACTGATTATACAGCACTACTTCATGCACTGTTTCATATGTATAATTTTGTTGTGCTATACTGTACAATGACAAAGGAATTCTATACAGTATATTTATATGCATTTTAACTCTACTGCTGATATTCTCATCACCAGATAGCTACGGCCACATCGAGCCTGACATGAAGCCACTGTGGCATCTGGCAGCTGTAGCCTCCAGCTTCATTATGCTCAATGAATCCACCGAAGACACTCTGTACAACATGGCTCAGGTGGCCAATGTCACACAGCTGGTAAGCACTTTCTCCAAATATAAAATAAAGGCCAGTTGTTCATGCACAAATTTTCAAATTGCAAATGAGGATTAACTGCTGAAATTCTATAATTACCTTTCAGTTCATTGTAATTTAAGTGAATCTACTTTTGTGCTATTTTCGCACTGTCAACTCTCAAGTTCTCAGCTGATCATAGTTGTTTTCAGAGAAGTAGGAGGTTAAAAATGTGACTGAGAAGAGTGATTATAATCGCTGTTATGATTCCATCAAATTCTACATCTTACACTGTGGTTTGTCACAGATATAACAGGGCAGCTCCCACAATTGTGGCATTTTGCTTTGACGTTAAACATTAATCAGTAATGTATTTTTAAATGTAGCCTCCTCTTTTGTGATTTCATTTGGACCAAGAGGAAAAAGCTACAGAAATGTTGGCACTTTTCTACTTCTCCTCCGGCTCCAGAATCAGCATCCGTATCAGGAATCTGGCTTTAAAATAATGAACTTGATGGACATTATCATTATTTTTCCTTGTCTGCTACAGGCAACTGAGAGCGACCAGTTGAAGTTTGAGTACTACATACTACTCCACGAAATGGTGTCCCAGGTAATCACTTGTCAATCTCACCTTTTCTGTCTTTTACTTTGGAATAGTAATATCTTGAGACACAACTGCCAATGACTCTTAGACCATTAAATTAAACTAGTAGCCACTAGATTTGACCAGACTCCAAACTCTTTATTTCTGCGTTAATAAAGTTGGAACCACCAAACACTTTCTAGTCCATCTTTGTTTAAAAATCAAAATTACTGATAATAAACTGTTCACTCAACAGCTGATTATTTCATCTTCCTCATATCTAATGTTTAAGTTTTTAGACCCTCACAAATTTATTCACAAGCTACGTTGCCACATAGCACCTAATCTGAAAATTCTTATACTTCTGCAGGAAATAATTCGCTGGAAACTGCTGGTCAGCTGGTGTCCCCCAGAGGGAGTTAAAGTGCTGCAGATGGAGAAGCTGCCACACTGCCATGAATGTGAAAAACCTCCAAACACAAACTAAACCACTGATATCTACTGCTACCATGTTATTATGTTATCTGAGGTATTTGTCAGAGTGACAGAGCATATCCACCTTCTCTCCATCTAACGAGGCCTCCTCTGGGATGGAAGTTGAATGGGACAATGACAAGTCTGTTCTGGAGTGGCCATGTTTTTATTGACAGAAGCTCCTTTTTCACAGTGTATTACCATGTCTATCCAGGGGCCCAGACTACAATATCTATGCAATATGTTGTTCTTTGTGCAAAATAAGATCACACGTCAGGGTCAGATACTAGTCATTGCTGCTTTGCTTGTCACTGTATTCATACAATGGAGGTCTGAGCTTTGAAAATATTAAACTTTAAAACACACTGTAGTCTAGTCCTTGTGGTAACTTCATAGCCTGCTACCGTGATAACATCTGTCACAACACTTTCTTGTTGTTTCTTGCATATCTTGTGTTTAAATAGTGTTTTTAATGTGGTAATGTAAAGGTTTATGCTATGGATTACATACGATAGAACTAATATTCTTACACTGTTCATATTTTGTATTACCAGAGTATTTTAGTCCAACCATATGGTTTATAGGAACAAACTACTGTGTGTGTCAGGACATCAGTACTTACGATACAGGGCCGGTGATTGTTTCCCTGAAAGCCACTTTGGGTTTTCCCATCACACATGGACAGTTGTATTCCCTTTCCATCCTCTGAAACGTCAAACCAAATGGTCATGTTAACACAGGTCTGACGCAAGTTAAAATATCAAAACAGTGTAAACATTTTTTCACTGCTTGACTCACACAGGAGGGCTATAACCTGCAGACTCTGCTGTTTAAGAAATCACCCTCCCTCCCTCACACATATGTTTGCGGACTATTCACAAAAGAATGTGTCTGTGTTTTACTCAAATTTACTGATACGTCCCCAGATCAGATGTCAAGGCTCACCATTAATATAGTACCTGGCTGTCAGTTGGAACACGTCATTCGCCTGATCAAGTTTTGCTCATCTGATAGATTTAAGCTTACTCTTTCTGTGACTGGGTATCCATACTGTGTCGCAGTGTAAGTATCTTAAATTACTTTTAAACTTATCAGTTATACTTTGCCAGTGCAGCCTGTTTAATTCTTGGCAAGGAAAGAAGAACAAATCCATGGAGAAAATGAGCACTGGACTAATATTACCACATGATATGTTCACTCAGACAGGCTTGGCAATTTCTGGTGATTTTTACTTTACAAATCGCTCATGGCTAAGATCGGTGATAACCTTTGCGATTACGTAGTACATTTTACAAGAGGTCAGCAGATGAAACTAGTCTCGTGAGGATGAGTAGAAGGGTGAATATTTCTGTTGTACAATGGCAGGATTGTCATTCTCCTTCCCTCCACTATCAGTGTGTTATTACTTTAGAAGTTCTTGATACGTGAAAGAACAACCACCACGCAGCTGCAACTACACTCTGAAAATGGCCAGTTTGGAGAAACACACATTTCTTTATATGCTGTTTTCTTTTTGGGAGATTTTGTTATTTTAATACCATGACGTATGTCTTCATAAGCAAATGCTCCACCATGACAAATCCTCTCCTAGTAGTACTATGCAAATACAGTGTTGGAATAGGTTGCCACCATCCAAAAACTGGCAAAACACAGGTGACTTTTACCCCTATTCAAGAATGAAATTGAAAGGTGCCTGACATGTCTACGTCACTGACAAAGCATTAATGAAGTGTGCAGATACAGTAGGTTTAGCTATGTGAGACTAAATTCCCATCCAAAACGGGCTTTGTGCATTCAGACTTTGCTGTATTCATGTCATGTTTATATCAATCAGAGGACACTGTTGAAAAGTTGAGTGACATTTGGTTTGGTGTGCAGCAATGCTTCTTTCAATCAGTTAGAATTAGTTGGAAAGAGAAGAGAGTGTTTTGTCAAAATTGCACTTTAGTCCTGTAATTCCAAAGTGCTTGGTTGGAATAGCCTGAACAGTGAATCTCAGACACATATTACATGCTTAAGTTACACACTGTCTGTTCAAGTACCTGGGAGTAGATTTCCAGATGCAGCTCGCCCATTCCTGAGATGATGGTTTCTTTGCTCTCTGTGTCAAAATGTACTCTGAACGTGGGATCTTCTCGTGTGAATCGATTGATACCTTTGGAGAACTTATCTGTGTCATTCTGGTATAAAGTAGGAAAGGAAAGGGGTTAAGATTAACTAATTTAATTGAGAGTACAGAGTTAGATATCTGCAGTATTTTGCAATATATATATATATTTTTTTTATATACCTTGTTGGAAGGTTTCATGGACATGGAAATAACAGCCTCTGGGATGTGAATGGACTCCTGTAAAACCCAACCATATAAAGTCAGATCAAAAAATATACTAAATCACAACAGAAAACTGTCATATCTGATTAAATGAATGCAATTACAATTTTAGTATGTACAAATGTGTTTCCTGCTCTGTTACTTGTATTTTTCCCAGTTTAAACTATGCTCACCATAGAGAGGTTTGCACTGGTCTTGGATGTGAAAGTGTCTCCACTTGCACAGTCGACCCCAAACAGAGCACAAATGTCTCCTGCATAAACCTCATCCACATCCTGAATAAAAGGGAGCAAGAATATATCAGAAAACATGCAAGGAAAAGTTGGAGTGTTTTTTAAATAACATAAAACAATAAGTTACAGATCTAGTGTTGGTGTAAAGGATGGAAACTTGTTACTGTGGTGTGTCAGGGGATGTGGTTCTTATCTACACACTTGACTAGAGTCAAAAGAGGAACCTAAACATTTTGACCAGTCATGTCGTTTTGCTGTTCAAACCACAGATGGAAAATTGTAACGTCTGATAAACAGCTGAAGTATACTGGCTCATCCTCACCTCCATCTGGTCAGCGTGGAGGCGCACTAGCCTCTGTACTCGGACTTTCTTGCTGGTGCGTGTGTTGTAGATGTACTCCCCCTTTTTCAGACAGCCCTGATACACCCGGACATACGTCAACTGGCCAAATTTCCCTGCCTGTTGATAAGAAAAGTGCATTCAGATGTATCCACTATCTGTGCATCCGTTTATGCAATTCTCTCATCATTAGCCCCCACCAATAAATAAACTTTATGGTAAGAAACACCCCAACTTAAAAAAATTATATACTGCAATTGCTTCATAATGTAAAAATTTGCTCTTGTGTAAAAAAAAATTATCCTGAACAGAAGAATCATAAAAAGCAAAAATAAAAAAGGATCTGCACAACATGATGATGTCAAGCAGAAGAATAAAATGAGGAAGATGCTGTGTCTAGGGACTGTTTTTACAGAGGAGGTTATTGAGCAATGGACAGAAAAAAATATCCAATATTATGATGTCACAGAGTTGTTGATCTTTGACACTGGATAGAAAATGCCATGACTTCCTTTTATCCTGTAAATAGAACTTCTTTGACAGAGGAGGTTCTATTTACCTCCTTGGCAGAAGTTAGATTTTTTTTTTTCTTACATGCATTTTGTCTATCTGTTAGCAATCAAAAGTCCACAAGTCTGAACTAACTGGACTGATTTCTCAATTACAATGACTCCAGCTGGTCTCATTTTGAATGCTCTGGTTCAGATATCAAGGTGAGGAGGAATTTCCAAAAATCACGTTTTTAATATTAGGTGACAAAATATCTGAGTAAAAACTCCTTTGATACAATTCTAATACAGTATGTATAATGTCTAGAACTACACAATACACTATACAATCATTTCATCTTAATATTCTGTACGATCATCATGTTTGTAGCCACACTGTCCAAAACCACATACAATACGGCTAAAAAGACTGCTTTTCATGTGTTCAGAATAACGGGTTTGTTCCAGCTTTCAGTGCATTTTCTAGCCAATCCAAAAATATATTTAGACTAAGAAGGACAATTTCTACACCCATACAGGAACACAACATCCTTTAGTTTATCACAAACTTTCAAAACTAATTTGACGACATGTGGTTTCACTGGACAAGGAGGAGCCTGATAAGTAACTAAAACTCAGGCAAATACTGTGGAGTAAATAATACAATATTTACCTCTGGGCTGAAATACGAGTTGAAATATCAAGCTGCAGAAAATGGAAACACAAGTGCAAACACATAGTTCTTACACTCCACGGGTTACTTAATACATTACCTCAAGTTTGAAGGCCAAACCAACATAGGGGTTTTCGGGGGTTCTTGCAGGGTCCATCAGAATCTTTGTCGTCTCACTGGACTCTCTAAGAGGATGATATAAAACAGCTCAGATTTGAGTACAGCCTCCTCTAAAACCACTAAAATTACATCCTTGTTCATACTCACTCTTGATTGAGGATGGCGTAGTTTTTGACTTCGGTGGGGTTGGGCAGGTAATCCAGTACAGCATCCAGTAAAGGCTGTACGCCCTTGTTCTTCAGCGCTGTGCCCACTAGAACTGGAGAGAAGAGACGCTGCACTGTGGCTCGGCGGATCGCAGCCTAAAAGACAATGAGCTGACACTGAGTATTGGACAAGAAAATGTCAGACATTTTGAGTCAATAAGCAGACCTGGACTACATGTTAGTACCTTATCTTCGTGTGCAATAATCCCATTTGGTACTATTCAGTAATACTAATAGCTATATATTACAGCATTTGCAAATACATAACCATATATTTAAATCGATATATTTTTTAATAAGAGGAGGAAGAAGCCTTATTGTCATTGTACAATTTTACAACGAAAGTTTGTTCAGCAGCACATTCTTTTGTAGCAGCTACCGTATCGAGTGTGCTAAAAATAAATATGCATGTATAAAAATATATTAAAAAGTATTAAAACCAGAAATGTGCAAAAAGGGCAGTTAGCCCTTATTTTAAATATAATCAATAAATATGTATTCAAATATGTAGTGCAAAGGAGCAGTTATAGTGACAGTCCAGATTATT
>JAPQRP010000006.1:25013089-25046028 GCA_037367295.1 Apogon hyalosoma | reverse complement strand
TCAAATATGTAGAGCAATGGAGCAGTTATAGTGACAGTCCAGATTATTACACAGAGTAATGATTATGGTCCTTGCAGCAGTCTCTTCACAGCTGTGGCGAAAAGGCTGTGTTTGAATCTGTTGGTGTGGAGTCACATGGCTCTGAGGCTGCCAGAGGGGAGGATGGTGAACTGCAGTGTCCTGGGTGGGTGGGTGGGGTCATTCCAGATCTTTGTGGCCCTTTTGAGGTTTAAGGTTTTGTAGAAATTTATATTAAAATATTTTCTAAAGTCGGATAATGTTTCTATTTTACGTCTATGTACTTGTATGTACATGTGCATATTTCAGCTTCTAATGTTCTTGGTCTATTTCCAACAATTAGAAAGTTCCCTCTGGACTTAACATATTCTGATTTTATTTTGCATTCACATACTGTTATCTCACCAATTTAAGTATTTAACTAGAAGCGAAGTTTGTATAATTTCAGTGCTTAGTGTACAGGCTACAGACAGATTCTTCAGTTTTTTTAATATGAAAAGTCAAAGGACATTTGGCAAATTGTGAAAGCGGAACTGATGAATCGCATACTTTCCCTGTACTTTTCCACTGGACACAGATTTAAAGGTCATTTAAAACTTCACAGACATTACTCACCGTCCTCTCTCATACACAAACCTTTAAATCGTCATTGGTCGGAATCTTTTCCTCAAGAAACATCTCTCCCAAAATTTCATCAGCGTTCGCCACACACTCCACCAGCTCCTGCCTACGGTCTGAAGCCTCGGCGCGAAAGTCAGCTGGGATCTCGTCAAAACGGATAACTTGACTGCAGAGAGGAGACACGATGGAATTAGCTTTTAGACCAAAGGCTTCACTTCCTGCATCTGGAACCCAATATAATACTCCTTCCACAGTCATATGCTGATAAATATGGTTCTTTAAATTCTAATTGTCACCAGTCAGTCAGTTATTATTTAACTAAGCTTTATGGCAACAACTATTTTTTTTCTGCCATAAAACTGCAAGGAAATGCCTGCCTGCTTCACACACAAGCTGTTGAGAGGAAACACTTTACCCAAAAGGTCCTTCGAAGTACATGCTGCGCTCCTCAACAAGGTCAATGATGCCTCGCATGTTCCCCTCCAGGCCGATGGGGATGTTCACAAAGGCTACATTGTGGCTGAGTTTAGTTCTGATTAAAAACACAGAAAAGTTTATTTGTGAAAATCCCATTAAGAATAAGGGAACAGATAATCAGGAAGGGAAACCGCTGCTGCTTGTAGACTTGTCAGTGAATTGTGCTACTGTGTTTGACAAAGTACTACTCTATTATGTCACATTTGAACATAAATGCTGCACTGCAAAAAGGGATTTTCAAGACAGGGAAATTTACTTACTTTGGGGATATCAATCTGTTTGTTTTCTACTTTTAAGTGCTGATAGAAAAAATATCTTAGCAGTGCAAGAATGTCAACCTTGTTTTTAGAACATATATCTTTCCTTTTCTAGGTCAGAATTTGCAGCTTATTTTGAGTACAAATGATCTAGAGCTCTAATAACATGCAACATAAGCAACCAACGTTTTGCCCCAGATATGCAACCAATGTTTGCTCCTTAGTTTAAGCAATACGCCTTCTTAATTTAAGAGCAATGCATTTTTTCTACATTCAAAGACACAGTGACAAAGCAATGTCAAACAAACATCTTTATTGATCAGTATCTCAAAGATTTGTGTTGTTCCAACACAACTCATGCAGCGTCATGGAGATTTTGTTTTTTGTTCATTTTGAGTATTACAGCACATGTTACGCTGCCAACAACTGTAAGTGCAAGTGAGAGTAAAGCAAAGGACTACAGGACTGTTCTCATGTTCATTTGTTTAAACTATAATGCATAAGGTAAACCCAATGTTTTAGTTGTATTCTTTAATCAGGTCTGCCCTGCCCATTTCTAAATGTTTGGGGGAAAAAAGAATGGTGGAAGATTCGATGATGGCCTACAGATATTGACTAATTTAATCTTTAAAGTCATTTATTTTAACAGTTATCAAAGTTTCAGCCCCTTTATAGCTTGTGAGGGAAAAACTACCTAATATGTTTTACTCAAATATCATCTGAAATCGCCAGATACTTGTTGGAAAATACTGTTATATAACAGTTATCAGGCAGAATTACATTATAATTGTTGGTATTATTCTCTGAGCTCTGACTGATCTCCCCTTGTGTGCACTGTACCTCATCTGCTGCAGAGCGCGGTTGGGGTTGGCACCCATGCGGTCTAGTTTGTTGATGAAGGTAAGGAAGGGAACGTCGTAGCGCTTCATCTGTCTGTTTACTGTCATGGTCTGACACTGGACTCCTCCCACGGCACACAAGACCAGCACTGCTCCATCCAGCACACGCAGCGCTCGCTCCACTTCGATGGTAAAGTCAACGTGACCTGGGTAACACAAATAGAAGTTCAGTGTATTTAAATGAACAGAAAAAAGATCAAATTGCACTGGTGAGGTGTTTGACTTTTTAGCAGCTGAAAAGTGTGTTTATTGTCCTGGACACTCACTTAAGCTGCTTAGAATGAACTACAATCACAACACTGACTTTCTTCAGGCTGAAAATGAAGGTCCTAGTGTAAGTAGGGGTATAATTTGTGTTGAACACTATAACATCAAACATGTTTCCTCGTCCATTGTTACAGCAGCATTTCCCTGATGGTGACCCAGTTGAGTCTCTACAATCCCTTTTCAGCTCAAACCTGTTTAAGTTTTAGTGTGTTTAATGTTTAAACCCATTCTTGATGTGATAAAGTCACTCATAGCAGGTGTGTGTATGTAGTAATAAATTCACTCAAACAAACAAGACATGAATATAACCCTCACTGTGTGTTTATCTGGTGCTTCACAAAAATCTGACCTGATCTGATTAGGACATTCAGCTTTGTTTACCAATGGGTCATTCTATGTCAGCTCACCAGAACTCAGATCTTTACTCATTACCCCCGAAAAATAGAAAAGAAAAAACCTTCCCTTAAGTTCACAGGACCTTGCAAAATCCCGAGGCTATGTTTTAAATACTTTTTATGTTTGGGATTTTTACAGATTGTCCCTCTGAGCTAAAGGTCATCATTACCACGTGTATTTTAAACCTCACCAATTAATTATTGTTCACTGGATTAGATGGAAACTGTGACGATAACTTCCAGCATGTGTTCATATTGATAGCTGTTGTTGAAATCAAATTGATGAATATAAATTATGTGACACTCAAATGATAAATCTTTATTATATAAAAATCATATCTCCATTACTTCTTACTTATACAACTGAGTTTTGTTTGTGTTATATTAAAACTGTTGTCATATCCACTAGTTATGCAGTCCTGTAACAAAACCGACTGTCATATATTTAGCTAAATATAGGTTCAGAGCTGAAAAACTTCACTAATTCTTCTTGTATGTTTTCTTAAGAATATATTTTTTCATCTCCTTGATTTTAGGGTAAAGTTATGATATTCATTGCACGTGAACATTTATAAACTATTCATTAAAATTTCCAAGTTTTGAATTAGCATGGCTTGGTTTTGTCTTGTTTCATGTGTCTTAAGTTATTTATATAGGATTTTTCAAGGTCCTATGCACTTAATAAATGTTCTGATGATTTTTTTCTCACTAAAGTCCATGACATGAACTGGGAGAGCTTAGACATGGTACGGATTGAACCAGATGCTTTATCCAATACTTATTTCAGGTGTGCCTCCCTACTAAGATGCTCACATTTCCAATTTGATAAACCCAGATTTGTGATCCATGATGTTTGGGTTTACATCTATCATTCTGTGTTGGGATTTGACAAACACATTAACCCATAAGGACCCAGTGCTACTTTTGTGGCAGTTCCAAAATGGATTTTCTTCTATTTTTAACCTTTCTTAAATGATTTATTACCATTTATTATATCATTATTCTCTGTATTTTGTGTTTTTTTTTTTGGTGAAAATCATGCATTTTCCTGTATTTAATTTCCTGATCATGTAGATATTCATGGAAACTCAGATTAAAGTTTAGGGTTTTTATGTCCAAAAAAAAAAAAAAACAACAACAAAAAAACAGAGAAAACTCAAGAAAATTTACTTTTTCAGCAAAGATATCATTAACTGAACATAAACCCAGTGTGTCCATCCACTGTCATTGATCCAACTCCATGGGTTTTAAAGGTGAATCAATGATGTAGAAGATGATGGTATTTCCACGGTAACTACAGAGCCTCTGAACATCCAACTGGGTCATTGCTGATGACCATGAAAAGATGACAAACTATATTTTACAACAATTATTACCATGCATCGATAGGATTAGTGGATTAGAAGTTATTAAACAGTTTAGATCACTAGATGGTTTTGTTCACCAGTTGCTGTTTGGGTCTTTATGAGTTAAGAAGCGCACAAAGTGAGTATAATTCCATATGTAGTATATGGTTATATCATTCAGCATGATCGTGTTTATGCCTTTTATAAATTATCATCAGTAATAACAAGTAATTCTGGATCCAAATCAGAAATTGTGTTGCTGCATTAAAGTACAATGGGAACAAATGCTTCAAGTAGAACTTTTAGTACCTGGAGTGTCAATGATATTGATGTTGTGATTATTCCAAACGGTATACGTAGCAGCTGACTGAATGGTGATGCCCCTCTGTCTCTCCAGCTCCATCGAGTCCATAGTGGCTCCAACGCCATCCTTGCCCTTCACCTGTAAACCACAGAGAAGATAATCATTGTACTTCTTCATTTGTGACTAAAGGAACTGAACAGTATATAAATTATGTCAGCACTCACCTCGTGAATCTCTGCTATCCTGCCTGTGTAATAAAGGACGCGCTCGGTCAATGTGGTTTTCCCCGAGTCTATGTGCGCAGAAATCCCGATATTTCGGATTCTGTCGTTAGGAAAGACACCAGAGGAGCATGTCCGGCAGCTGTTGATGAGCACCTGTGAGAAAGTAGACAGTGATCATGTCCTTTGTAGTGCAATGCCAGCTGAATGCAAGGATCTTGATGCTGAAAGTGCAGAAAACTGTTATCTAACGTTACCTTTTTAAGAGTGACGCTCCCCGGTGCTAAAAGATGCGTTTTCGTCAAACACAGGCCAGCTTTAAGTACTCTCATTTTACCAACAACAGTTTAATCGGACACAGGATGGTCGTATATTCCTTACACAACCCCAACTCTCACAGAAAATCCAGTGGGGTGAATGTCACGCCGGGCGCATGTACTTCCGGGGTTTCTACGGAACACCACAGCGGTCAAAATACATATTACGCTCAAATGTTCGCGTTTAATTAATCAAGCAAACACGTGCATTGAATGCTAAAAGCACAATTTCCCTAATTATTAACATATAAGTTATAATTTTATAAAAAATTTAGTTAACACCTGTGTCTTTGTGTATATACAGTGTATAATTGTTTTGCCCCTTCTTTGACTTTTCTTACATTTCGTAATTGTCATTTACTACAAAGAGAACAACAGAAATCCCTTGTTGTGTTTATGCGTTTACAGGGTCACTGAAGGGGCAGAAAATTTATGCCAATTCTAAGTGCCCATGAGTGACAAGGACCCTAGAAAATAATAGAACACTGTCCCATTTTTTAAAAGCAAAAATGATTAACCTATCACCATCAAAGAATGTTTACTTCATAAGGCACAATAAATATATTAGTTCTTTACAATATAGTAGCCCCCCCTTCCTGATTTCAAGATATGGTTTGGTCCAGGTGCCAGTACTCCTTGCTGATACTAGTAAATATACTTCTATCCTAAAAGTGAAGTTTCATTTGTATTTGTATGTCGATGTAATAAAACTCTTAATACTGTTATCCTTCAAAATATCTACATTAAAATGTAAAAGATGGCTTGCACTTCTCTCATCAATTGTGCACAAAATCATAAAATCAATTTTAAGCAGAATAATGGTCCATGTTTGATACAGTGGTATATTTTTTAGGGTTTGCAGCATTGATGTGGTGGGGACCAAAATGATTTTTTTTTTTTCACGGGCCCCAAATCCCTGGGGGCACCCCTGTGTATTTACATACTTGGTGAATAAAGCTTATTCTGTTTCTGATGGTGCTTTCATGTACATGCAGAGAGCACAGAAACAGTAAAAAAAAAAAAAAATGTTGTGTTATTTATATCCACCTCAGTTGTTTATATTTTTGGTTAAGATATAATTAAACCTACTTAAATTATTTCAAAAGAATGCTTGTTTAAACGGTCAAAAGAGTGGCTATAAATACTAGTTTCCATGGAGCATCTGAAGGCAGCATTTTAAACCCACTTGCTCGGATACGCCTCCGGTCAGCTCTCCGTTAGTTTGTAGTATTGTGTTTGACGGTGAACTGCAGCCTTTTATAGCCTTTTTAACATATATTTTTTTACAGATTCAGTATGTTTTAGTAGCTCGTCTTTATATTAACTGGATGTAAAACTTTGCTGCCATCCAGTTTGTGTTATTAGTGTTGGTTTAAAGGCGGTATGACACAACAGTCAACTGAGCCTAAACGCACGTTAGACCAGCCCATGTTTTGACAGTATTTCCTCTTTTTCCTCCACCACATGCTGTTACTAAAGTTGCACCACAGACACAGCAGCTCTGCACTCAGTGAGCTGAACAGATAAGCCGCAGGCACACCCCCTTCTCACCCTGCTGTAAGCTTTAAAACCCACACATCTATGCCACCTTCACACTCAACAGGAACACGGACTCACTCTGGTAAGTTTTATACGATCATTTAACATAGTATTCACTGCTGTTTGTTTTCTCTGAGTTTGTCAAATGTGCACCTTCTAAGTCCCACCAAAGTTATGTCTTACTATGGGAAAAATAGTGCTAAAAGTGAAAGTTCTGGATTCAAAGCTTATAATGTCTTCCAGGTTTCTGTTTTGCTCTAAAAACACTTACTGTTATGAATCAAGCAAACAATTCTATCCTCATGTGAACTACTAATATCCTACAAACCTGTAACGGAGCTGAGTTTTAATTTTCTACTTATCTTCAGTATTTTCCTGTTGCCTCGTTGTGTGTCTTCCTTATTCTACAAATTCATGATAGTTGAACAGACAATAGAGGCTGATAGCAGTTGAATGATTTATGGATTTAACAGCCATTTACAACCCTAGGACGGTAGTGTTTTATTAGAACTTCCCACTAAGTATGTGACTAAGTTTCTAGAGTCCATGTATGCACAAAATCCATTTAGTTCAGTGAGTATGGGAAGTGTATTGGTCATTCACCCCAGTATGAGTCATATGTATCATTATTTATGTAGCTGATTACACAAGAATGTACTCAAATATGTGTATGTGTATCGGTATGCAGCACATTATGAGCTATTCTTTCCATTGTTATCCTTCCTGTCTCATTTCCCCTCTGTGGGCATTCCTTCCTAACAGCATGCTGTCCCATCAAAGTACATAACTGAATAACTCCCAGCAGCCCATGTTTAATTTCACGTGCTCTTATATTTTTTTTAGTTTTGGTTTTTTTTTTGTTTTTGTGGTATGAGTTCATGTGGAACTCATGTGTTTAGGGGCCCTACAGCTTCCTATGGCAAGTTTGACTCGAGACTTGAGCTTTTTTTTTAATGCCACTAAAATAACCAAGGGGAAAAAACGTCAATCATTTAATTTTAGTGTCTCAAACTCGCAATTATTAACAAAGCAAAACAAGATGTAACATTCATTAAATGTTTGTAAATCCATGGTCAGGAAAAAATAGAATAACAAATCAGTATGTTTATATTTTTAAGACTTGACTGACTTGAAATGTTTTAACATTAATCGATGGCTTAATTTTAAATGAATACATTTAGCATATTAAGACTTTGTGGGAATGTTTTTATGACATTTATTTACTGCTGAAATCAATTTGGATTATTAACTCAATTCATTAATGTTTCCAGTAGCAACAAAATATGATGACAGTTGTGATGAATAGTGTTTATTCAGCAGATATATAAAGTTTGTCACTTTAATAGGGTATTCTTGTTTAAATATACATACAGATTCATTTTGGTTTTGACTTATTTGACAAAGTTAGCAATTTGAGCTATAACTTGCATTTTCATTAGAAAAACTAAATATTCCTGTTAGGGATGCACTGATATACTGACTGGACATTGGTGCTGGCCAGTATTTGCTGATATTGGCCACTATCAATATAGAGATAACCTGTTGTTTTACACACACATACACACACAAAATGTACGTATTTATATCTGTTCATTCAAAGATGTGATGAAGGATAGGCACATTTTTAAAAAAAATTAATCTTATTTTTTATAATGATTTCATTATTAAGTGGAAATAAGTAACAACAGAAATCCAATGGCTACATCTACATAATGCCAATACTTGAAGTAAATAATATGTGTATTTCTACTTAGGGGTGTGAATATGAAATAATGCACTAATTGCCATTTTATGAACTAAATTGCATTTCTCTTAGGAGATGGATGAAGTTAATCTGAATCTAAATGTCAATAATGGCTAATTATAAAGTAAAGAAGAGAGCTAAAAATAATGTATTGGTATATTCATCCTTAAACATCAGCATTCATGTGGAAAACAGTAGTGCTTTGTTTTCCTTAACAGCATCACAACTTCTGTTTTTCATGTGTCATTTTGTGTGAACTTTGGGGTCGCTTTGCACAGCTGTAGTGAACCTGCTGTTGAAATTAGACGAAGGCTACTTTCTCGGACACAAGTGTCCATACACAGGAGGGCAGTATTACACAACATTACACCTGGAGAAATGTGAGTCTGAAACCCTAAATATCATGGTCCCTTATTTACTGTAAGCGATTAGGTTACTCCTTTGGCTACATTTTGTTGCCAATAGCCCTACTGTGTGCCAGATTGTACCACTGTTTGTCTTGTAGGCTGCTTTATTTAACCACTTATAAATTACACATTAAGTGTTACATTTGAGCTATGCATGTTGATTAATGACACTAGGTGTGAAGATAATGCAGATACTTGATGTGTTAATGATTAGCTTATCAGTGTGATGTTTGGGGTTTTTGTTGCAGTGTATTATTGGTCCTACAGTGAATGTTGGAATAATTACTCATGGTCTGTTTGTTGTTGCAGATATGGACATGTGAAGGGAACACAAGTGGCTCAATCCATGATTTTCCAGGCTTTTTAAATGGATTAGGTGACTAATAGTGTACAGTACTTTATAAGAGTCACGGTATAAGTGGTTTCAACTGTTTTCAGTCATTTGGCTCCAAAGGGCGTGTCTGGGTCACTATCACTACTACGGAATGCAGGATGGGCCAAACTCGTTCTGATTTGTCTCGTACCACCGACACCCCAGGGGCAGCCAAATGGAAAGCGAGTGAGCCTGCGAAGCGGCTCCGTATCCGCGAACGTAGGAGCGGAGAGCAGCGACGAGAGCGACATTTAAACAGGAATCCGATGAAAAATAAAGTGCTGTCGTGTCTGCGAAGGAGAAAGAGAGACTCCAGCCAAGCAGCGGCGGGTTCGGGCTGCGACCAGAGAGGCGGAGATCCGGCGACGAACCGCGACCACAGGGTAGGAAAGTTACCGAGAGACGAGGTGGTGTCGGAGGCTGCGGAGCACGGAGCGGCCCCGGGGTTTGTCGAGACACAGTCCGGCCCGAATGGAACAGCCGAAGCCATCCAACACCAACTGAACCGAGAGGCAGCAGCCGCTCCGTCCGATGCGGCAGGTTCGGAAACGCGGACCGGTGAAGTCAACGGAGCGGGCAGCGACGAGCCGAAAGCCGGGCGAGAGGACAATGCCTCGGATCCAGCGGCCAGGGCCATGGAAGAACAGCCACTGGGAGGACCACAGAGCCGGGCTGAGTGTGAGGTTGTGGGTTTAACGGGGACCACAGGGAACCCTGGCCCGGACAGGGAGCGGACTTTGTCTAGTCTGCACACCAACCTACCTTTGGATACTGGACCGGCTGGATCAGATCACACCGGGGACAACATGACTAAGTCGGACTTCACTTCTGTTTCATGCCCGCCCGTTGCGGCCGGTGACAAAAACATGTGTCCAATCAAAACTGAGAACCGAAATGACCCCGATCAGGCCCCGCAGTGCCCCGCAGGAGGCCAAAGCTACCAAGGAACCATACCCAAACTCATCATAACCAGGGACCCCAGCCCCAGCCGCCCCCTGGATGCCCCGGCCCTGCTGAACGTCGGATCCGAGCACAGCACCGGCTCCCATTTGGACCCGCAGCCGGATGACGAGTCCCCCTACTCGGACAGCGGCTGCGGAGGGTCCCCCGCGCTCATGCGCTCTCCGAGGAAGCTGTCCAACTCTTCCTCCCTCGGCCTCTCCTCTGCCTCTTCCTTCGAGGAGTCGGAGGATGATTTCACCGGGAGTGACATCGAGTCCAGCCTGTCTCCGGCCCGGTGCCCCTCTCTGAACAGCCCTGATGATGGCTCAGGGGTGAGTACCTATGGCTGCTCTGTGTTCCACAGCAAACACACACCTGTGCACTGGAGGGATCAGCAGGCTTACACAGGCCAGCTTCAGCAAATGCTTAACTTATATTTATTACCTGGTAAAACAGCCATATCCCCACAAAAAGTCGCACTGCCTTGTCTACAAAAAATGCAAATGTTGTGTAACTGGTCTTGTACCATAGTAAACATACAAAACCTGAATCAGAGCCACTCCTCATATAAATGACCTGTTGGGTGAGACAGAGGCTGTCATAAAACAAAGCGATATGGATCGTATAGGGGCGAGTCCTCAACTCAACAGGGTAGTGTATCATAACTTCTCTCTTCACATGCTTTGATACAACAGTGACAAGTATAAGTATTTTTATTAAAACCTATGGCACACATCTATGTGGAAGCTTCAGTCAGTGTGAGTGAGAGATGTTATGCATATTTCATGTGTCAAATTCAAACTGACACCACATTATGCATCCTTGCATGCTGTTTTCCTCTCATGCTTAGTTTTGTTTTCCTCCTTGTCATGCTGTTTTCCTTATTCACCTGTAGGCAGTTTATCATAGATAATGGTCCTGCAGTGTACCCGGTGTTTCAGAACTGCTGCATAGTGCCACCAGCAGTGATTAGCATTCTTAATGGATGCAGATGTGTTCAAAGTCATAGAATGCATGAGTCAGCATGACACACACAAACATGTTTAATCATCCTACTGCTACATGTGAAGACATGTATACTTCCATGTTTACTGCCAATGACTCAGTTGTGACACAAACACACATTCTATCAAGACAGTTATATCAAACAGGAGTTCCCAAATGTGAAAAACTAGATATTTCTTTAGGCCCCAAACTTACAAAAATATATTAAATTGCCACAAAAAGGATATAGCAGCAGTGCAAAAAATTCTATTTGAATGAAGAAAGTTAATTCACATATTTTGTAAAATGTATTTTACTTTACCATTAGTGACCAAGTCTGCAACCCATTTCAGATTCTACCCAAAGTTATGGAAAGATAGAGTTAAGCCAGTGGACATAAGCTGCCAGATGTGCTTAAAAGTAAGGAGGCGCTGATGTGACTTATCTGTTTTGATACAGATATTCTTTACCAAGCTTTGAAAGTCAGCCATTGTCATTCTGATACTGTGATTAAGATAAAATGCTTCACTGTGTGGAAAAGACTGGGATCATCCTGTGATGTAAACAAACATTACTTTCTAACTTTCTAAGAAAATGTAATTATACATATGTATGAAATTAATGATCATTTAAAAAATAATTCAGTAATCAGCAACTTGATCAAAACTATTGTCTTTTAATGATTGGTCATTATTAGATTTTTTGCATAGATTGGCCTATGGATCAGAACTTTTGCTGGGACACTGATCCAATTGTTGATTTGGTTTTTCAGTATCACTCACTGGATCAGTGCATTTATAATTAAAATCCGTCAAATTATGCCGGATACAACCTTGTAGGCACTTCATAATTCACTCTAGTGGAAGTAAGAGAGGACCTTATGTTCAGTAACTCAAAACATGAAATACAACTGTAAAGAAGACTAAACAAGTTATCACTTATCTCCAACAAATACCCCTGTGTCCCTCTGCTTCCATGGCTCATGATCACATGGTGTGATGACCTCTGAAACTGAGCCATTTAAAGCGATGTCTGCCTGTTTGACGAATGTGTCATCGCTCAGTCACTATTTCAACATTATTCACTGTATACAAAAGACTTCCCAGATGCTATCAGAGCAGTCTAAAACTGTGAGTATGACCCCAGAGGTTCAGGTATTCTTCTCTTCTAGACATGAGATGCAATTTAAAGTTTCCAAGTAGGAAGCTGAGATGCTTCCCTCTGAGCCAAGAAGCTTTGATGCACTGTGACCAGAAATGCTTGGAATGAGACAGCCTTAAAAACAGGATGCTGACCCTGTTCACGTTCTTTCTGCTTCACTTCTCAGCAATTTGTGAATCCTGATTGGCAGAGTGTCCTGTTAGGGCCACGTCATCCAGCACATATGTTGAAAGTTGTTCGACTGAGGTTACTTCAATGTTTCCTCTGTAATTCTAATCCTAGATGTGTCCTATCTGTTACTATTGGGGTCTCATGCTTAAAGTAGATATTTCCTATTTGTAACTTTTCATATTCATATCTTGTAAAGCATCTGGACTACATTTAATAGAGTTATAGATAACATTAAAGGTAAATTATGATGTTTACATGTGTTCAGTATGATTTCGTTGTTGTGATGGTAACCACTACTAAATTGATTAATACTGTTAATCACTGTTTGGTTTTAACATGCTTCCAATCTGAATGCTTTTGAACTGGATTTGTTGTTGTGATGTTGGAGGAGACATGAATCTTTAAAGTAGAATTTAAAAAAAAAGAAAGTATTATCTAACTCCCATTTTTAGCATAATATTGCTTGTGTTTATGTCTTAATTTTGCTACATAGAACACTTACTGATAAATCATTTGAAGGTCATTCACAGGATAGTATCATTGTTGGCTCATGCTATTGAAAGCCAGGAAATGAGCAACCTGAGGAGTTGCATTTAAGCTGTTGTAACAAACAGGATGACGTTGGCCTGTGATTTCTGATAGGGGCTGGGTTTAATGGGCATGCTTTGTTTTCTCGTAGTTGAGTAAAAACACACTGCCGTTTAATCAGTAATTAATAGACAGGGTGTGTGGAGTTACTGGCGTTGAAAGCCGTGGCCATGCTGTCAGTTCCCAGCCACACCAGTTACATTTTGTATGTTCAGTGACGTGAACAGATACTTGCTCACACATGCATATTGAGACACGCTCACTGCGATGCCGTCTTGCATTCAGAGTTCAGAGTGTGTCATGGAAAATTGGGCTGAAGGCAGAGCTGGTTGCTAAGCGACGCATTTGCCATATATGGTTGTCTTTTTTTTTTCGTCTTGTCTTGTTCTCTCTCACAACACTATCTGTTGTACCGAGACATTTCAATGATATTAGATATAAACTGCTACAAATATCTGCTTCACACAATGCACATCACTCCCCCCTTTTTTTTTTCCTATGATACAGTTGCTCATTTATTTTCGGCCTTGCACAAAAACTTAATATTTTCCCTTGAAACAATGAGACATACAGTGGAACAGAAATGAAAAGGAAAATGAGGGTAAGCCGGGGAAAAAAGGAACAAAGACGAGCTATATACACTAAAACTTTAAACGTGTAGCCTACACGTGATTGTTTTTTCTTGAAGGGTTATTCATATAATCCACAATTGCAGACTTGTTTTCTGTGAAACTCATTATACAGATTCCCACACACCACTCCCACATGTGTTTCTACACATGTTTGAATCCAAATTTTAAATCAAACTCCAGACTGCCTTTTTTAAAAATCTCCTTTCAGCCCTAATCCTTCTAAAAACAGAGCATGACATTACAAATCAGCATATGTTACAATCAACACAACTCATGTTTAATATACTGTCACTTATAATGTGTAATATGTGTGCTTATGTTGACTAAGTTTTTAGACCAAAGAACACCATGCATCTCTGGGTTTGATGTGTTTTATTATTATAGATACAGAAACATAAGTGTTAATTTACATATATTCACACATAACTTTAAAAGGCTTTTAACAGATTTGAGATTTTAGCCTGTTGTTCTGTTGTAAACCTATTATGGATAGGGACACTATATGCAACATTGTATAGTAGAGACACAGACAAACTCCAGGAATGTAAATGGTATTGTAGTGACAGAAACTTGACTTTACCTCAGGCCTGTGTTTCAGGTGGTGCCTGTTCAGTAATCCACCACAGCTGAGCAGCGTGAAGGTTTAAGAAAGGGGAAAGGGATGTGGTTTCATATAAATTACTTTAGAGAAGAGAGCTTACCAGATGTGATTGTACCTGAAAACACACTCAGTTTGTATACATATGAAGTCACTCCTGATCGTTGTTGTTCAACAGGTTCTGCATTGTTCTGGCATACACACACCTACCTCTGTAGGTTACACAGGACTGGGGAATTTGTCATATAGACAAAAGCTGAGCAGGGAGGGTATGGGAAGACCTGCTGTCCCTACCCCCATGCTGCATGTCTATCATGAATCTGGCAGGAGATTGGCTCAGCATGGGGCTCCAAATGGGCCCTGTGGGGATTAGAGGATGAGAGAGGAGAGGAACAAAGGTTAGACAGAAAGACACGACTGTTTAGAATATGTAGAGTTCGTAGCTCCGAGGCTAGAGGCCGAATGACTTAAGGGAGGAAGTGAAGACAAAAGGGACAAGCTCAAGCAGGTCAGTGGCCCAGTAGAAAGAAAAAGAAATGACATCTATCTTCAGGTTGGTAGGAAGGTAGATATGCTTAATGACAGCAGAGGATATCAAATGTCTAGTGCTGAGAAAGGTAGGGAGGAGAAAGATTTTGAAACAGGAGAAAGTGTGACTTTAGATGACAAGCAAGTGGTTACGCAAGAGAAGCAGTCACTTTGAGAAATAAATGAGGATTATTTAGTTGCTTCAGTTAACTGTGAGTTTAGAAATTGGCCTGACTGTAAAAGTAAGATGTTACTAAGATGCATCACCAGTCAGAAATTAACTGGTCTGGGTTAGAAAAGGTACGAAGTAAGTAGTGAGGATTCTCAGGTCAGTGGGAGGGGGCACATTAGCCTTCCCGGTATTGCCTGTGGACACATTGCTAATGGTGCAGAGTATATTTCACTGGCTTCATTGTCGCTTCATTGGTGGAGCTGTGTGTGCTTGTGTCAGTGTCTTTCTCCTCCTCCACTGCTGTTCTGTCTGCCAGGTAAGAAATGAAAAGTGGCAAACTGTTTCAGAGCATTAGAGGGTTGAATCCAGTGGTTTTTAGCTCATTCCTCAAGTCACGTGTTAGAATTTGAAAGTACTAAGCGGGTTACTTGTATGGAATGTAGGTGACAGATTTGCTTATTCAAATGTAAAACAATTGATAGGCTGGTGTATAAACCAACCAACAGGACGATAATTCCTCACCCTCTTATTTAGGGTTATTCACTTTTCAGAAATCCTGTGATTCTGTATCTATATTCTGTATATTTCTCCAGGTGCTTGATGCATTTTGCTTAAAATAACGTCAGTTTGTTCGATAAAATTGAATTACTTTATAGAAGAAAATACTTGTATTTTTCATGCAGTTCAAAAAGAGTTTCAAATAATTAGCTTAACAGATATGGGTTTTCTGCTTTTTCTATCCTTTTGTTTACATTATAGTAAACTGAGCGCTTGACTCCTGGATAGATAAACGATACATGGACATATTAAAAAGACTAAAGATGGTTTTCTCAAAATTAGAGTGTAGTAATACCTACATGTCTTGTTCTTTTATTAATCCTGTAACACCAAAACTTATCAACCACAAATCCTATCAATGCTTTGAAATAATTTAGGTAAAATATAGTTTCTCAGGCAGTCACTTGCATCAGAACTAATAATAATAATAATAATAATAATAATAGTGATGATGTTCAGAGGCTCTGTAATGAACACAAAAACAGCATCAACTTCTGCAACATTGATTCACCAATAAACCAATGTTTCACAGATGATGGTGGATGAAGACACTTGTTATTTTGCTGAAAAAAATCACTTTGTTTTCTCTGTTTTGGTATAATAATGTTTGTATTTACTGAACTTTTATAGTATCAGATTTGGTGTAGAAATGCCATTGAGGGTGGCATTGTAATGGGATAAATACAGGAGAGAAAATGTGATGAGACAAAATATTATTACAATTATTTTTAATCAAAAGAAACCTCTATTGTCAAAATGGCACCACATGGCTCAAAGGGTTAATAGACATCTATCGACAGGACAGCTTAAGGTATTGACAGGGAAGTATAGATAACAAATCATGATGAAATGTAGCTCTGTGTGTGTTTGTTAAATATAACAAGTGATGTCTCTGGACAGGAAGTCTGAGGCAGTGAAGATTGGTGTGAGATGAATCATTAGAGAACCTGTAAAATCACCATCATGTAAGACTGAGGGTGAATACATTGTAAGGATCCTTTTAAAACATCTGCCCATTTCTGCATTTAGCTGTAGCTGTTACCGTAAATATTGGTCCAGTAGACCTGAGCCCACAGAAGCAACACAATGGCCTCAAAAGCGAGTGTGGAGAGAGCCTGTTGGCATGTAGATAAAAGAAGTGAAAGATGAGACGTGGGTGTCTACTTCACCATTCTATCCTGTCTTCCCTGTTGGATTTTAAACTTTCAGAGACCTTCTACAGATGACAGATTTAGGTAAATGGAAAATAAGACAAGTTTATCATGCTTTGATATACATGGTGTGTGTTTCATCCACACCTGCGATTTCACCAGGTTATTTTCGACGACAGATCCTGTTTACGTTGCCTATATATGTTGGTACAGGAAATGTCAAAGTGTTTTGCATATACACAGCATTTTCAAGATCATCCTTTCTACTGTCATCGTGTAAATCGGTATTAGGTCAAGGCCAGAAAAAACAACTGTGGATAATGGTAAAACCTGCCTGTAAAGGATGTTACTAAAACCTGTTGGGGATCAAAAAAAGACAGTTTATCTTTCTATTTTTGTGCTCATCTAATGCAACCAGTTCTCAAGTGTCCAGTGTTTCACCCATACCTGCTTCTAATTTCTGTCTGTGAAATCCTTAAATTCTCGCTCTGACATGATGAAACATTGCATAAACAGCTTTACATCATGACATAGGTTTAACTTCATGTTAAGGATGTTAGCTTTGTAGTGGTAATTTTTTTACAGGTTCACTTAAGTCATACCAAACCTCATTTAATGAAAAATTAGAATGTGTGAATAACTTCTATATATTCTAACTCTATGTTGGTTTTACCAGTTTACATGGATAGACCGTAAAGGGCTTAAAATCTTTTCAGTCATATTGAAACACCAGTCTTTTGTAGTTTTCTTGAGAAATAGTTAACTTTGCAATTCAAATATTTTAAGTGTGTGTTCAGACAGTTTTGTTGTGACAGAGTTTCAGTGAAGCAGCTGTGGAAAGAATGCATGTGAGAGCAGAGATAGGCTGTCATGTAAACATGGTAGATATGCTGAGCAGGGACGTGCACAGTCATTTACAGTTATTTAGTTATAAAAAAGATTTACCTTATGATTATAACCCCTTTGTCCCTGTATTTTATTACTTGTGTGAAGCCTATCTAGTCTCTCCCAAACTTCTTCTTTCTCATTCTTTTATTGTATCTGATAAATAATACTTAAAAGACTTCAAATTAAGCAAAAGCTGAGTAAATAATATTGTTTGCTTTTCAATTAAAACCCATGTGTTCCACTGCTGTGTGTGACTAACTTCCTGAAGAGGTAAATGCGAACACACACCAGTCCTAAACTTTGTGTGTGCTTGTTTTGATTTCCCACACACACTCAGGCTTTAATCAATGTCATGTTCCCCTCAGATTACTTGCGTCAAAGCCCCTGTTGCACACTGTCCTTGCTGTGGTGTTTCCCAATGCAGATAACCATTTGCACACACACATGTACCCGCACACTGACAGAGAGCGTTTCAGACAGTATGGCTCTGTTTTACGACACACACCGAGGCAGCTTTGGTAAATGTTTTATGAATGGGCTTTGTCACGTACATTGTACACCTGGCCTTGCTGAAGGGGAGGATCTGTCCAATGTCTACTTAGTGGTGTGTGTGGGTATTTGTACCTCAGGGTGTGTTTTTTCACTTTAATGAATAATGATTCCATTGGACTATTCAGCTCAGTGCTGTGTTTAACCACACTGATTAGTCTTCGCATTCTTCATCTGTGTGACCACCCACTTTTTTCTTTCCAAGAGGATGATTTGTTATTTTTCTTTCGTCAGATTAAGTCTTGGCAGAAGCTAAAGACCATGGTTCACTGGTCCCCTTTTGTCGTGTCCTTCAAGAAGCGTTACCCATGGGTGCAGCTCGCTGGCCATGCAGGTATGGATAAATGTAGAGCATATCTGGACTTGTGCAATATACATATAGAATTATTTTTCATGACTGGTTTTACATTCTGACGTGTTTCAGGTAACTTCCAGGCTGGAGAATATGGACGCTTGTTGAAACGGTATTGTGAGTGTGAGCAACAGTGCTTACAGAAGCTAATGAAGGACACTCTGCGTCCATATGTGCCTGGTTATTATGGTGTAGTTAAGAAAGATGAGCAGGACTACAATCTCATGGATGACCTGCTGGCAGACTTTGACTCTCCTTCCATCATGGACTGCAAGATGGGCAGCAGGTAAGAAACTAAATGTAACTACATGACAAGCATTCCTCACTGACTGCACAAGTCTGTTTATCTGAGCCTATCTCACGCTTTTGGAAGATACAGAAAACCTTGGAAATGAGTGTTTGTGCATAATGAGGATTTCACACACTTTGCACTAGTGTTCCTACACAGCATCAAAAAGTATGTGACATGGAAAAAGTGTAAAAGTATAAGGACAGTGTTTTTCACACTATTGCTGCATGTACATTTGTGACTTGCCAAAAAATTAATTAATGGTACAAGAGAATATTTTCATTGGTCTTTGGAGAAGTCAGGCAGCTCAGCCAGACCTGAAATGTTGGATTATTTATAGAGCATATCATAGACAATAATACACTTATGCTTTATGCTTTGCATAAGCACAGTGTGTTCAGAAAAAAATAAAATTGCTTAAACAATACAATGTATTTGAAATTTATTAATGAAGCACAAAGTACACAGCAATAAAAACAAAATAAAATAAGCACTTAAAAACAACAAACCTTCACTAAGGCAACATCATAAATCCCTAATAGGATTATGAAAAACAATGCAATTTGGATTAAGATTTTATTGTTCTTTTTAGACATTGTTCACCCTAGATTGTCTATTGTGACCAATGAATAGTTTATACAGAAATGTTTTTTTCGATCTTTGACGTAGAACAGACACAGTTTAATCATCTGTGATCACTGTCATCAGGAACTCACAAAAAACACATCATTGTTTGTTAGTAGCCTGGTGTCGACAAATTTGAACAAACATTAATAAATGTATGATGTCCTTTGCAGATTTAGTACAAATAAAACCATTTTCATGCACTCAAACTTGGTCTCATGCACCTCTAGATGTTTATTGCCTTGTTATACTTTGAAGTTTAGTAGGTATTTCCACTTCTGAAAAATCTATCAAGAAGACTGAAAATCTGAGTCTCAAAAAGTATGGAATGTTGATTTTTATATCACTAAGCCTTATTTTTCTGACATCAGAACATACTTGGAGGAGGAGCTGATAAAAGCCAGAGAGCGTCCACGTTTGAGGAAGGACATGTATGAAAAGATGGTTGCAGTGGACCCCGAGGCTCCCACAGAGCAGGAGAGGGCACAGCAGGGGGTCCTCAAACCCAGATACATGCAGTGGAGGGAGACGCTCAGCTCCACAGCCACACTGGGCTTCCGCATCGAAGGCATTAAGGTCAGAACACATCCTGGACTTAGTGACTGCTATGAGAAGAACAAATAGTCCTGCATGTTTCCACCAGAAGTAAATATTTGTCAGTATACTCACAGAATGGACCACACATTGGAGCAGAAATGATAAATACTGTAGTTTACTGAAGCTGAAGGAGTTTGCCTAATCTTGTAAAAACAGATTCAGGAATATTGTGTTTGAAGTGTAAAGCTTCTTGTTACTTGGTCATGAAGGACAATATGACATACTTTCAACATTTAAAGCAGCCTGCTTTGGTTTTTATATTCATGTCAAACAAGTATTAGCAGTCAGCTATAGAGCTGTCATAGAAGTGTTGCACACTATTCCTCAGCTGCATGTAGATTTTATCTTATGAAAAACCCATTTAGTGCAGTAACTCCAAGCTCATAAAGCATTATTCTGATTTTTATGAACAAATATATGTGTTTCTTTTTTTCAACAGAAAGCTGATGGAACATGCAACACCAATTTTAAGAAAACAAAGCAAAGAGAGCAGGTGATGGAGGTCTTGAAGGACTTTGTTGATGGAAACACTCATATCTTGGTACGTTACCAGTTTAGTACTTCATCAAAATGTAAATCAGTATCAAAATGCTCTAGATTGACACTAGTACAAAGAAATGCATTTTAACCAATCTTGAACTACTTTGTCACCATCTTTATTTTTCATTTGTTAGAAACTCTACCTGCAGCGTCTGGAGGAGCTTGGCTCGGTGCTGGAGCAGTCGCTCTTCTTCAGATCACATGAGGTTAGACAATTTCTTAACAAACTTGTTGGCTGACTGTTATTTTAGTGATATCATCCAGCTTCTGTATTGAATCGCTCAAATACCTGAACTCACCCATCTCACCGGTTTCTTCTCTTTGCAGGTGGTGGGCAGCTCTCTGCTTTTTGTGCATGATGCCTCAGGGAAGGCCAGGGTGTGGATGATCGACTTTGGGAAGACTGTCCCCCTGCCGGACCAGCAGACCCTGGACCACAGGTCTCCCTGGGTGGAGGGCAACCGGGAAGATGGATACCTGTGGGGACTGGACAACCTTATAGACATCTTCAGCTGTATGCTTTCACAAACCCCTGGAGAAGTACAGTGAATAAGTCTGTATCCAGACTGTTGAAGAAAAGGACAGATAATAAAACACATGACTGGAACAGGACCGCATGTGTTCAACTTTTTTTTTTTTTTTTTTAAAGCTATGATGCAAACTATAAAAGTGTCTCCACCCACTTTACCTCTGTAAGAGTACAAGGCGAGACGAGCACAAGAATTTTTTTTTTTTATATATATACTAGTGGAATTTGCCAAAGGTGACTATCATGCTTTATTTTTGGAACCTGAGTCAGATTGTCTTTGAGATGGAGGAACTTACTGCTGATCATTGTGTCTGCAGAATCATTGTCAGTAGAACTAGAGGGACTGCAGTGGAGCAGCATGTGGGACAATGGTTTTCCTCTCACACCTCACCATCTCCCTCTGTTGGTTCGAGCTGCAGCCTGCACTCTTAAAACCATGAACTTCATCAGAGGTGTACGGCCTCTCTACACAGCTTCTAACTTTGATTTTTGTCATGGCTCACCTCTGATGTTCAAGTATACAGTAACACTACAACACTGGTCATACCATGTGTTAATTAACTCAGTGTGTAAATACAGTTTTATTTAATTTCTTGGCCTTATTATAACCTCTTTGTCTTGTTTGTACAATTTCTGTGCCTAGCATTTTTAAAGAAAACCATTCCAGTGCAGTGGACTCCGCTGTTTTTCTTCCAAAGAGTTCACCCAAGTATAAATCAACTTGCATTTAATCCCAAAGTTTAATTTCTTGTGGAAACTGTTTGTAATTGGATTTTTTTTTATGATAATGCAGTGAAAGGTTGTGAAATATTTTTCATTGAACTGTACAGTAAGCATCTTGGCAGCCATGTTTGTCTGGAAACTGTTGCACTATGGATCCTTACTAAGCCATTGAACAAACAAGCTGTGCCTCTGTGTATTATGGTTGGAAGCAGCACTCATGTTCTGAGTTTACAGATGCTCACATTTAGCAGATTAGCAGACATTGCATAGAGTTAAGTGGTAAAATGTGTTAAATGAAACTGGAATTGCGTGATTAAACTGAGTCTGTTTAGGATTTTTGAAGCTTCATCTTTTTCAACTTACCTGTGATGCTGAAACTGGAAACTTTAAACATGATGTCTTATGATTCACTGAATAATGTATAATCAAACACAAGTTTGCTTTTAAACCTGATGCTGTAAACCTCATTTGGCTACACTAAATGGGGGATTTGTGGGTTTTAAATTTTGTATGCAATTTTGAGTTTACAAAGAAAACTGCAACAAGAACATCTAATATCGTTATACTGAGATTATATCAGTGGTTATGCTCGTGTCTGTCGTACCTCGACAGGAATGTGGCAGGTCAGTGAACACAACAGTCTTGAGTCTTCCAGTCAACCGTTGACGGTGTTATGCAGCACTGTTGTGGGTGGGCGTGTGTGTGAGGGCGAATCACTCAGTACACAAAGTCTCTGCAGTGAGTGCCTTAAACATCTGACTTCATGAAATTGGAATCTGAATTCAGTTTGTCCACCTGAAAAGCAAATGTACACTGACAGGAATAATTGTTTACAAACTACTACATTTTGTTGCCCTCGTATTCTCTATATTTGTATTGAGGAGAAATCAGATTTTCAAACTGGGACATTTGTAATGAAGAGAATGGGATTAATAACTATGTTTTGTATTTTTAAAAGGCAGTTGTAAAACAGATGCGACAAAATTAATAAATCCCTGCTTTGCCCAAAAGGTCATGGATACAATAAACTGGAAATATGTCTGAGTCTTGTTTTTTTTTTCTTTCAGCCAGTTTACACTCCATCTCAGAATACAAGTACTTGGACTTCAGTTTACCAGGTTAAAATTAAGCTAATTCTTATACACAAAAGAGACAAAACTATAAACACAGAATTTCAGCAATTTTAATTGTATTAATACATTAAATTGATATGAGGAGAGTTCACTGAGGTTCTGTGTCAAACAATGGAACAGAGCAATAGTCAGATGTGACTGATCTGTAATGACACGTCAATCAATGTATTTAGCCCCACCCACCTCTCTGAAAACACCTAAAAGCAGACAAAATATCCACCATGACTGTATGTTTTTCTACAGCCTGTAGAGTCCAGAAAAGGGTGTAAAATTTGTTTCCTTTAAAACTGCTTGAATAATAAAAAAGTATGAATGTGTGAATTTTTTTGGCCAACACCAAAAACTATTGAGCACAGCAACTTTAAAGGGAAAGCAACCTTTGTAATGTGACATTCCTAACAGATTAATTAAAATCAAAGTCAGTAGCATCAAAATTGAGTTATCAAAATTCACAGCACTTTTCAAGCCCTTTTTCAAAGCCCTGCATGAAAAAATAGAAATATGTTCCTGGATCCATAATAACTAACAAACCAGATTCACATGACCTGTGTCTCATGTCTCCTCTCAAACAAATTGAAATTGGCAGTAAAGTGTTCACTGTTTGTGTGTCCTTGTATGAAGAAGCACTGCCTGTCCAGCAAGCCCAGCTTCCACCCCTCCTTCAGGAAGCACATAAGGGGTCCCATCATTTGCCCGCTGAGGGTCCATCATCCTCAACTGTTCATTGCTCTGAGCTACACAGTCCCAACTCCACAGCTGGTAACGCAGGCTTTTGCCCTGCTTGGCCAGGACATAGACCTCTCTGAGCCCCTTACTGTTGATGGGACATGGAGTGCAGGTATCAGAGCGGAGGTAGAGCCAGGGCATAGTGGGATCAGACTGAACCTGCTCTTTGCTCAGACTTCCTGGCTCCAAACCAAGAAGGACACCTGAAATAAAATGTTACAGTGTATGGTAAAAGTGGAGCATGTGGATTGTTAAGATCACCTATTCCCAAAGACAGATCACAGGACATGTTTGGGATTGTGAAACAAATTTGTACTTCCAACATTTTTAATATTTTCTACAAGAATGATTTTTGACAGCAATGAATGTTTGTATTGTTCTTTAGATTATACTTAACATTAAATGCAATATGAAAGACTGGTGTGCATTCTTTATCTGACTAAATGCACCTTTTATAGGCCTACTTTATAGTGTGTATTTGTCATCAGTTACTCACACAATCCCACACTCATTTCACAAACCTATTAGAGATAAGACTATAAGGGAATTAAATAGTTTAAAAAAAGGGTCAAGAAGGCAAATTTCCAGTGCACTAACTCCCTCTCCTCCTGGTGTATGGACAAGGCCTACTGTGAAATGATTTATCATGAAAAAATGTTTTGTAAACACTGGTATAGACATCAGTGAAATATCCCACCTACCTGACGCCACTGCCCAGTGTGCCCTGTGGCCGCCACGTTGACATGGTTCATGGTTGAAGTCCTCATCGTATCTGAACATACTGTTAAGGGTTTATATCTTTTGATTCAATGCTTCTGTAACACATGGAGATTTTTTTTTGTTTTGTTCCTGAAGTCCAGGATACGGGATGAGAACAGGTTGTCCGTCCCACAGGTGTGTGGTGATGGACGTGGCATTTCTACCACTTAATCCACCTGACAGCACTTCAGCCTTGCAGTGACAAACCTCCTCTGCCAGCAGAGCCATGCTCTTAGCTGAAATTAACACAGTATGAAAATGTATTTTATTTGCCACTCACAGATAAAGGGAATCACCTCTAAGACTTTTTTCACTGGTAATATTCCTCCCATTAACATTCTGTTAAGTTGCATCCAGCACCTGGATAAAAACACCAAAAGATCATTGTTTGGCCACCGGGCAAAAACTATTAACTAGAGCTACAACAGTTTATTTGATTCCTACTTCTTCTCTATGAACATCTTCTGCTTTTATTAAATAATTCTGACATCTGTCACTGGGTTGTGAACCAAACAATACATTTGTAGGAATAAGCTTGTACTTTGAGAAGAGTAATCAACATTGTTTTTTGCATTTTATAGACCAAGAAATTCATAAATTGACACCTACTGCTGACCATCAAGATATATACAAAAATAAACTATGATAAATCATGATATCAGAAAATTCAGACGTGCTTAATTATTACCCCATGTCACATTTTTCAATACTATGTAAATGATAGAGAATGGTCCATTATGGGATTTCACTTTGAAGACCGTGTTACCCGAAAACATTTCCCCCTGAGCAGTGTATCCTCTGCTCAGCGCAGTCTGCATAACAGTTTCCATGTCGATATTCAGCTGAGGAAGTCGAAGGTGAGCCGCCATCCACAGCGCCACCAAACCACACCTAAAAGATAAATGATACAGTCACACCCTGGCAAATATGCAAAGGTTAATCACATAAACCTAGAAAGCATTCAAGTAAAACAAATAGCACAACAGAAGTGTTGTGGTGGCAGTTTTATTTGTGTTGAGCATTATCATCCTGATGTAGATCATGACATTTGAATGACAAGTTTTCCTTTAACACCAAAGTAAACTTACTGTGGGCCGTCTTGGATGAGTGAAGGCACATAAGTGTTTACCAGTATCCATTGCAGGCCCGTCCTAAAACTGAGGCACAAAATGTACAGTGCATAAAAAAAGCATTTCACTAAAAGATCTTTAGTGTAGGGGTTTCTCACACTTTACAACAACTGTATAGTTTATTGCAATCCAGTCAGGCAGTCATCATCTGAACCCGCTTTATCCTCACTAGGGTCACAGAGGTTGCTGGAGCTAATCCCAGCTACTTATGGGCAAAGGTGGGGTACATCCTGAATGAGTTGCCAGTTCATCGCAGGGCTGACACAGAGACACATTCTCACCTATGGGCAATTTAGATTAACCAATTAACCTATCAGTGCATGTCTTTGGATGGTGGGAGGAAGCCACGCAGACATGGGAGAACATGCAAACTCCACACAGAAAGGTCCCACCCATCAACTGGTCTACTGAAATACAATTCCACAAAAATAACTTTTCGCTGTGGGGCTTATTGTGTTCAGTTTTGATTTTTTTTTTTTTAAATCAGAAAAGCTCTGAGTTCATTTAAAGGCTATAGTCTCATGTGGATTACGATACACAGTACTAAAATGCTGTTTCCAATGTTCTCCACACTACATCTGCACAAGTTGTCGGCAAAATGTTAAGAGCACTTACCATCATGCTAACAAATCTAACATTAACCTGAAAAGCTAATGGAATGCGCTACTAAGACAGAAGCAACTACAAGATTTTACTTTGGTGTAGTGATTAGGTAAAAACTCATATTTTCATTACTGTGGACAAAATAGTGTCACTTAATGCAAACATTATTATATACATACCACCACTTTAAATCACTTGCTCTTGCAAATACATAATTGCACAGGCTGACACTGTGCCACTCAGCTGTATGACATTATCAATGTGCACAACAATAATATACAGGACATGTAGATAATCTGCAGAAAATAGGACATAAGTGATGCTTTGGACAATTTCTGTACATTTATATTCACCTGGCCTCTCTCTGACTGAGCAGTAAGCGGGCCTCCGTGTGATCCCCCTTCACAGGGCTCCTACTGCTGGCTATGGTCTGATACAGCTTCTTTTTGGGAGATGAGACAGGAGGAGGTGGTGGACCTGGAGCAGGAGGTGGTGGAGGTGGAGGAGGAGGAGGAGGAGGAGGAGGAGGCGGGGACAGAGGACACTCCAGGGACATTTTCCTTGAGCTCCTTCAATATAAAACTGTCAGAAAGGGAGGCTTGGTTAGTTTTTAAAAACTCAGACAGCTAGCTTAACTTATACACAACAGTCAACTCTCACCTTCCTCGAAAAAACAAACCCAGATAGTAACGAAACAATCTTAGCTAAGTGTTGAACGTCATTGCCACAGAATCAAAGCTGCAAAATGTGCTCTTGTTATAGCGTCGGGGCTTAATAAAAACAAAAATGCAGCACTACATACTTTCCCTGTCACGATCCCATACCCACCAGCAGAAACCAGCATAGTGAGCTGTGGCGCTAACAACACCGGTGTTTTACCAAATTTGGCAACAACCGACTTTATCGTCTTCTTCGGATACATATTGACGGATCAAAAACCTTCTTTTAAGATGCATAGCGCCATCTCCTGACTGTAAATCACGGGTTATATGCTGAGGAATCAGGAAAATTAATGATTACTTGTGAACTACATTTTAAAGAAACGTCAGAACACAAATGCTTAATTATATTAGATTTGATAGTGCTTTATTTTGTTATTCTTAAATACAGACGGTATCAAAACCGGAAATTACGTCAGCGTTTCTATCAACGCGAGATTACAAGTGTGAGCGAAATTCTGTGAGCGCTCAGTTTTTCCTCATTCATCGTAAAGACTGGTGAGTTTTGTTACTCTGCTGTTGTTTATTTTACAAACCTTTGCAATTTACTGGTGAAATAAAAATATTAACCTGGAAGCTGTTGTTTCAATGAGAAGAGTCAGAGTTTGCAGGCTAAATAATTCGGGGTTATAGGCATTGGTTAGCTAGTAGGCTAACGTTCACCCCACGTTATTCAGCTCAAATGCTACGTTAGCTAACTGCTAACCGGTCATTTAATTTGCCTTCAAGTTGTTTTAAAGTAATATTGAACTAGTTTCTTAAACAACTCATCTTCCATAGGTTTTACTATGGCAACAACAGAAGTACGGCTTAATCATACTATCTACATCAACAACCTTAACGAAAAAATCAAGAAAGATGGTAAGTTCAAACTCATCCTTGTTAGTCCCACTCGCGGTTTGTAATGTTTAATGTACCGTGGAACTCTTAATGTAACTACTGCTTTGATTATTCTTGTTTCCTCAGAGTTGAAGAAGTCGTTGTACGCCATTTTCTCACAGTTTGGACAAATCCTGGACATCTTGGTCGCAAGAAATCTGAAGATGAAGGGTCAGGCTTTTGTTATCTTCAAAGAGATAAACAGCGCCTCCAATGCTCTGAGATCCATGCAGGGCTTCCCTTTCTATGACAAACCTATGGTAAGTAAATTATATAGTGAATACCAGATTAATGAAAACCAATACAGGCAACTGAAGATGTCAATAGCGTAAATGTTAGGTTTATTTAGAGCCTAACTGTTTAATTAAATTCTGATTTATGCATTTCTTCACTTGTTGCTTCTTCCCACAGCGGATTCAGTATGCCAAGCAGGACTCAGACATCATAGCTAAAATGAAGGGGACATTTGTAGAGCGTGATCGCAAAAAAGAAAAAAAGAAGCCAAAAGGACCAGATGCAGGTGGAGCCAAGAAAGGTGTACCAGGAGCTGCTGCGCCTATGGTGGCTGGAGTGCCTGCTGCAATGCCTGTGAGTGTAGTGTTTAATATAAATATACATAATAGGGTCAATAATTAATTTGTGATATGTCATTGTTTATTTATAATGGCATGTGGTGGTACATTTTAGTACATACCATCAAAAATTGCTACTGTGGCTGTGATACTTGGTCATACTGTGAATTTTGATATATCGATTTCAATGAATTACCGAGCCCTACATAATGAATATACCCGAAAACACTCTCTGCCGTGATATTATTTTATCATAGCTGAAAGCTTGTTCTTCATCATTCAGGGTATGCCTCCTATGAGTCAGGCTCCTCGCATGATGCACATGCCAGGTCAGCCACCCTATATGCCCCCTCCAGGCATGATGCCCCCACCTGGGATGGCACCTGGTCAGATGCCCCCTGGTGCCATGCCTCCAGGTCAGATGATGCCAGGACAGATGCCTGGACAAATGCCCCAGCAGGTATTGTATAATCTACCTTCTGAAAACACAAATGCATATATTCATGATTATTTAAATCTTGATTTCTTTCTGATACAACATTGACTTTCTTTGCAGGTGTCAGAAAATCCACCAAATCACATCCTGTTCCTCACCAACCTTCCAGAGGAAACAAACGAACTCATGCTCTCTATGCTCTTCAACCAGTGAGTGTCAGCTCTGCTGTAGATGTACTGTGCTTTTTGGTTTATATTCTGTACTTAATTGTCCCGTCATCATCATTCAGGTTCCCAGGATTCAAGGAGGTACGTCTGGTCCCAGGTCGCCACGATATCGCCTTTGTGGAGTTTGAGAATGAAGTGCAGGCTGGTGCTGCACGAGAGGCACTGCAAGGCTTTAAGATTACGCAAACAAATGCCATGAAGATCTCTTTTGCAAAGAAATAATGCCTCTCCTCAGAAACATTTTCTCTTACATGCACACAGCATAATTTTTTTTTATATATAAAAATCTACTACAGTGACCCAAACATTTTTAGCAGTGAACATTTTCTCAATGGGTGGCAATATTTTTTCCGTTCTGGATTACATGTAAGTATACAGCTTTATACATGTAAGTATCGGTTTTTAATCATCAAGTTGCTGTATTTGATCACATCACACTCTTAGGTTTGTTATGTAAATTAATTGTAATGTGAATATGGATGTTAGGGTATTTGTCTTCAGATGAAAAAGACTGATGTGAAATGTGGTGAGGTAATAGTTTGCTTCCTTTTCTTGGGTTAACAGGATCCTAACAGCAACTTGATGTTTTTTTGTTACTCATCTTAAAGCATTGCACCCAGAGTCTGGTCTACCAGACATTGTATCTGGAGCTTTTCTTTTTTATAATTAAACATTTTTTTTTGAATATGTGCTCTGTCTCATTTTCTAAATGATTGTGTTGTAGTGGGATTTATGTCGTGGACTTCTATTTGACCAGTAGATGGTGCCATAGATCAGCTTTACTTCATTAGCAGTGAACAAATTTCAATGGAGGTTTTACATATGGATGACCTAGCTAAATGACTTATTTTGTGAAGGTGACTCTTATTCCACTTTCCCCCTCTTATCTTTTATGGTGCTGAGATTTTGTCTTCAACTATAGGAGAGAATATATAAAATAATTGCAGACTCCATAATCTGCTTTATTAAAACTGAATGGAGAAAAATGATAGTGATTTAAATTGGCAGGTTTAAGAGATGTCAGAGGTCCCTGGCTGTGTTCACGCTCAGAATAATGATTCAGACCCTCATTGTTCATAAAATTCCTAGTTTGTAGAAACCTTCATTCCAAAAACTTTTGTGTAAGTTACAATCAGCCCTGTAATTATTTGCTGCAACTCTAAATATGTTTTACCCTTGACATGTAATTGCAGATCATTTAAATGTAATTCAAGTTGTCCTCTGAAACCGAAAGTGCATCCTCGAGTAAGCTAATGGGGTCTTGACCTTTTGTGTTTTTAAGACTTCTACCAGTAAAGTGAAATGTCATTTGGTACTCTATTAATTGGTTCGGTAGAACGAGGTACAAAATGATAAAAATATTTAATGTCCAATTCAACATTTGAAATAATGATCTGGGTAACACTGATGTCTGTATAAATGATCTCAGTCAACAGGTTTAAATTGTTCATTTTGTGGTTTCATATCAAACTGTCCATGGACCAGAGAAATTTTTGGGGATAGTTATCTGATGAGATCAGAAATAATATGGATATGCATTGTTCAGAAGACACTTAAGTCAAAACTTGAAATAGATCTGTCCACAAAATCTTGAAATACAGTTTTGACGTATTCTCCCAATTTTTAAATTAAAGTTTTATATTACATTTGTGGAACAGCATGAAAACTTGACAAGAATCAAAATTTAGCACAGGCTAAACAAGACTGCATTATCTAAGTGTCATCAGCACAAAGCTTATCCATGACAAACCGAAGAAGAAAAGAATGAATTCATACATGACTAATCCTCATAGTTCAATCTAAGACATGAATTTATGTGTGTGTGTGTGTATATATATATACATATGTGTGTGTGAATAGTGTAAAGTAAAAATGCACAAATACTGCCATAGAATGTTAAACTCTAAACATTTTCTCCTTTAATTAGTCATTTGAAAAGTTAAGGCCTTAATTATCCTTAAAATTGATCATGAATTCTTAGATCTGTCACTGAAAGGTCTTTAAATCCCACAGACTCAATAAATGATATTCCTATATTTGCTTTGGTAATCACTGTAAAGAATCTGTCAGATGTCATGGTAGAATTTCAACATAACAGATCAGAATGGGTGGAACCTCCAACTGTTATTCATGGGTGGAGGGGTTCAGGTATGAGCTTAAGCAGCTTGAACATCAGTAGCAGAAATATAAGTCATGGAGAAATGGAAATGTAATGTTAGTTGGATTGAAACATGGCCTGTTGTACTGTTAATTTTGTGAATGTAAGGTCTCAAATTTCACCATAGATACCTGGAAAAAGTCTTAAATTCATCAGTTTGGCTTCCTCAGACCTGCAGATATCCTGTCTGTCATCAAGTTAACCTATTCCTTATGGTTTTCCAGTGATGGAGGATCACTCTGGTTGCCAATATAAAACCTTTTAGGGCTTTTTGGAATACCCTGCTAAGTGTGATCTAGCTCCCAACAGACATAACTGAACTGATTTCGGTACAGGCATATGTAACTAACGTTTTAATCAAATCTCTTCTAAAATAACAAAACCACCAGTCCACATTACATGAATAATGGAATCCTCATAGCATTTACATTTTCAACAGAAATGATCTATTATTATTTATTATTAAGATTATTCAGTTCATTGTATGAACACAAACGGGGAAAAAAGTAGTGATGGAATCTTTTATAATGTGTAAATTTACATATTCTGATTTCTATATCGAATAAACATGGTGGATACCAGTTACTTTTGTCAACTTTTAAGTTTTTTCAAACTAATCCAAATCACAACTGAGCTCATGTAGATGTCCTCTGTGTCTGGCTTCACTCATTGTATTCTGTGTTTGGAGGAGATTCAAGTATTTATTGTTTTAAAGTTACACTGATTGCCCACAGTCTTCAAATAGACTGTATGTAAACATGAATCAAATAGGCAGAGTCTCAGATGTTGACGGTTGTTTCTCGATGTGCCAATTAGTAAATGCCTGCTGCATGTTTGGCGGTGCTTCCTCAGAGGACCCCCTCAGCCTGCCCCAGCCTTCAGCTACACAGATACAGTAGGTTTGTGGAGTAATTACATGCCAATGAGGACTACCTTCTGCTCTCAAAGGCTGGATTCATGAGGGCTGGGTGGAGTGACGTGTGAATTAGGCCTGAAAAGCTTAATTTAGACGTGCACCATCAACTGTGCCCAGTGCACACAGGGCCTCCCTGTTGTGGACTTAAACTGTGGGCTGAGTAATTGTCTTTAGGTCAGCTCAACAGTGTACACAGAAATGCACATTCTTTTGCAGTTTCCCAAGCCTTTCCACACTCCCTTATTTTGCCTTGAGAAAGCGCTGACCTTAGCCACCAGGGCGCCGTGTGTGTGTGCGAGTGAGTGTCGCATGCTCTTGGCAACGTGCCGAGTGCCTGGCCATTCACCCACCAGCACAGTGATGTTTCAGTAGTAAGGACTAAAAGGCAGCTCATACATATCCAGAGGGATATGTGTGGGTGTTTTATCTGCCAGTGTCACTTCAGAGTAAGATTAAAAATCTCAACACAATATCAGTTTGTCATGGTCTGCAGTCCCCCCTGAGACAAAGACTGGGAGGAATGTCTTCACATCTCAAGATATTTACTCTGTGTGGGTGTGTTATTGGTCAGTGTTGATGTCAGTTACCTTCTCAAAAGGTCTCAATATTTAGGTCAGATGCTACAGGAAATTACTATTGTTTGCATTTATAGATCATGTTTTCTTCTAGTTTATTTAAAAAAAAAAAATCCTATTAAAGTGTTGTGGTTTACATGAAATATGTGAGATAATAAAAAGTTTGGCACAAATTATAAAGCAAATATAGCAACTGCAGAAATATGTTGTGCAGCAATACACTTCTTATTCACTCCGTCATCATTGTATCACTGCACTCCGATCAGAGAAGAAAGAAAGAAAGAAAGAAAGAAAGAAAGAAAGAAAGAAAAAGAAAGAAAGAAAGAAAGAAAGAAAGAAAGAAAG
>JAPQRP010000006.1:24999119-25013063 GCA_037367295.1 Apogon hyalosoma | reverse complement strand
AGAAAGAAAGAAAGAAAGAAAGAAAGAAAGAAAGAAAGAAAGAAAGAAAGAAAGAAAGAAAGAAAGAAAAAGAAAGATGCCCTTAATGGTAACCACACAGAGTTTCAAGAACCTTCTAACACATTTCTGCAGAGGTCATTTCCTTAATTTTTATGCATCACTGAAATTTTAAAGCTCTGTAAACAAAATCCATGTAGCCTGGGGTTGTAAAACAAACACAAAGAGGCCACAGGGTGTTAAAAAAAATAACATGATGACAATGCAGCAGCAGGGAGACATGCACAAGCTGTAGATGGGAATAAATTGCAACCAAGGGATGTTTTTAGTTACTAATAAATCTCACAGATCTGTGCCATAGTCTCCAGTTGCCATTGGGGGTTATTTTGTCTATTTTTCTTTTGGTAAACACCTAATTCCTGTTCCATACAAACAGTGATATAATAATGTGTCTGGATCACAGTATTTTAGATGTAATGTCTTTGCTGGGAATAACAAAGAAAATATCACAGTGGATTGACATATTAACAAACTTAGAATAAATGACAAAATAAATGTAAGGGCGTCTGTTGATCTGTGACTGCATTTACATGGTATTTCTGATGTAGGGATGTTTGCTCAGAGGCTTATCCCTCACGCTGACAGGTTGTTCTGTGTCCTATGCAGACTTCAGTGATGATCTGGAAGTCATTGTGAAAAACTCTGCCCTGACAAACACCTGTATGACCATTAGATGGAGCCAAATGCGCAGGTCACAAGACTTTTTGGGCACAGTGCCCCAGAATGTGTAGGGTTTGGGTTCAGGTAAACCCCCACAGTTAAGACTGACCAGATGCAGACAAATCTATGTGGTGTTTCCGGGTATACTTGTTAGAATTCAGCTCATGCTCAGAGGTCACTGCTCCTTTATGCAAATCAACCCTTTGCTCCTCAAGAGCCCACTGTTCTGCTCCGGGGTCACTGCTGAGTGCCAGGCCGCGGAAACACCAGCGGTTGTCAGGGAAGCTCTTGAGCAACAAGCCCGTGATAGACCTTAAGACAGAGGAAGAAGAGGAGGAGGGAGTTAGTACAGAATCTCATTAGATTTCCTCCGATGAAGAAGGTACATTGTGTGGAGGTCTTGGCCCCAAACAAGAAGAGCACTGGAAGTTACATGAGGAAAATATGCCATGTGACCGGTGCCAATGTTCACAAGATGCCTATACTCTACAATCCGCTTTTATATTTATGCGCTCATCCATTTAGATTCGCAGCCCGCGGCGTCATTAAGCAACGGCATGTGCGCACAGTGCAGGCCGGCAGCTGTCTTAACAAGTTGGATCGTAATGTGGGTATGATGATCGCATTTCTGCATAAATCGGTCTGCAGGTAGCCTTTGGCGGAGAGACGCACCTGTGGATGTGTGCCCTGGCCATGCGAGCCCCAGCTAGTAACAAATACCCTCAGATATTTGCATTTTTGCGCATCACGCTTTCATTTTCCCACTGTACCTTACACGTGCGGGTATATACATATTTTATTTCATAAACAACAACAACAGGGGACTGCATTACTTATAGAAGGCTTTACATTCTAAAGAAGCTGTTCTATTCAGGGGCAACCCGAGCTGGAGCAAAACTGTGAAAAGTGTTAATTGGCGCAGTGGAGCTTTGATGCTGGCCTGGCACAAGAGAGGTCTGAAACCGGAGGAGAGGAACCAGTGTTGTGCAACAAAGGTAAAGAGGAAACCCGAAGCCCAGAGAGGAGAACTGAGATTCAAAACGTTTCTGAATAATCCCACGCGCAAATACGGAGTGCTCTGAAAAAAACAAAAAAACAAAAAACTTTTGGGTTGGTCTGCAAAGTAGATTAGGCTACAGAGGCACAAAGTGGGCTGAGAGCGTTGGTGCGCGCTGGGAACCATCCGGACAAGAGAGACGGATATTCCCTGCCTCAGGACACACCCTCCACACTCTCCCTCACTCTCTCTCTCGCACTCTCATTGTTTCCCACACTGACTCTGTCGCCGCCGGGCTTCGTATCGGATTGACAAATGATCAGCGAGCCGCTTGGATGAGAAGAGCGCAAAGTGAAATCATTCCGCTGGAGAGACTCAACTTTGACCTATACATTAATCAGAAAAAGAGGAAGCTATAGGCTCATTGATAATAATATTTGTGTCTGTTTTGCGCGTTTTGTGCATGGATCAGACTTGAAGACAGACACACAGGAGAAGAGAGAGTGCGTCCGTTAATTGGGATGAGAGTTCAAGTCAAGTGAGCCGACAGATTGGACCTTTAAAGCTTCTTAACGCAGGTGGTGGGTGGAATACAGCGCAAGGGGAGTGTGTTTATGTGTCGTGTGTGCGTGTGCGCGCTGGGCTCAGTGCGTCGTTCCCAGTGGAAATCCATCCCGGACGCAGTGGTGAGGGGTGATCGGGTGTGTGTGTGGGGGCAAGTGGGAGGTGAATCCAAGCGGAGACAGGGGTAGTTAGTTATGATTTCTGTGAACTGGACGCGATGAAGGTGCTCTGCGGGAGTTAGACTGGGGAGGAGGAGAGCTGGTCGGACGGACAAAGTGGAGGGAGGAGGAGGAGGAGGAGGAGGACACCGCCAAAGCGCACAACACGGTCCCTAAGCACTTGACGCAGGGATGGAGAGCACAAGAGCGCACAGGTTAAGCCGACTTGATTCCAGGAACCGGAGTGTAAAAATCACCGGAAAGCCGGACATGAGGGCTGAGAGACACTTTGGACACCTACACCTGCAGCGGACTCTGATTTTTCTCATTGCGCTCACGATACAACCACAGGTAAGCTACCGATTAAGGTCTATTTTGGGCTGCACTTAAACCCCCGAAGCTGACTTCTGACTGTGTGTAGGTTTTATTTCTTAGAACAGCTGCGCGTAAACACTCTGTAATGGTGTCCACACCACACTGGCCCTTTCTCCTTTGTGCTGCCCTCATGCCTGGCCATCTCTGCTCCTATGGCGCTGCGCCCACCTGTTGTTTCAGCCCTTTGGTGTCTGTTATACCACGCAATAGACTGAAGACATCCGTAGTTTGCAGCATGGTTTGTAAATTTCACATCAACATGTTCCAGTACAGAGAGGATGTGGGAAACCTACTTTTGACCAGTAAACAAAGGAACATTATTATGCCATTGTTTGCTGCAGAACTGAAGCAGGCGATGAAACAAAATTAAGCAAAATTCCAACCAACAACTGCTGCATATCATTTATTAGTTAGTAAAAACTTGACCTCTTTATGTAATGATGGATAACAAGTGGCCACATCCTCTGCTTGATGTCTACTATTTATTTATGAGTTAAAGAACAAGGAGTTGCATTTTTCTGCATCTCCATTTTGAGCATGCTTGCTTGCTGTGCGTTGTCTATTTTTTTTTTTTATTAATATATACATCCTTTGGCTTCTTTTTTGTTTGTTTTTAGATGCATATATTCTTTGGTGCTTTAAGAAATTCAGTGATGAGTAGAAATCACTGAAATGACCTGTACAAAAATGTCTTAGAAATCTCTTGAAGCTCTATGTTGGTACCTTGAAAAGATTTTGATTTCAGTGCCAGCCAAAGTTAAAGCATGCAGTTTCTTTCTTCCCATCTTTCCTTCTTTTCCATGTGAGCTGTCAGGCAGATGCTGGCCTGATCAGGATGTCTATGATGTGTGACAGGACCCAGCAAGAACAGACCAAGTGTTTAAACCTGTGCATGCGTGCAGATGTGTGTCAGTGACTGTGCATGATTTTTTTTCCCCTCAACACTGAGCTCACATCCAGCATCTGCGTCGTTGGGTGTGTGTGGAGCCTGGGGCCACAGCCGAATAAACTCCGGGTCGTGTGAATGTTGAACGTTCGGGCAGCTCTGCATGTCTCTCTCTGCACCTCTGCAACCCCTTCACAGCTGAAGAACAACACACTCCACTCCCTCCATTCTCTGACTGCACTGCACTGTGAAGCACACAATCAGGATCTGCTGCTGGAGACCATTTATTATGCAGGAGGCTGCGATCATCCTCATCAGGAGACAGGCAGAATGAATATATGGATTCATAAGGGGAGCTTCTTGACAGTCCAGCAGTTATGTTATGTGTTGTTTTAATCGCATATATTATAGTGTTACATGATTGTTAGCTGTGTTTTGGAAAATTACACTCATTATTTGATTTGCAATCATCTGTCTTGATTGAAGACTCCATCTGAAGCTTTATTTTTGGAATTATAACAAATTACATAATTACTGGAGTTTTCTGAAACTTGTCGTGCCTCAATAAATTATTTACTTGTCAAATGCTAAACATTACTTAATACAAAATTCAGTAAAAAAAAAATAAAAAATTCTCTCAGCCTCTAACTGCACATGAATAAAGGCTGGGAATCACTGAGTATCTTACAATATGATACAAGCACAGTGCATTATCTATGATAATCATGGTATCATGATACATCAATCATTTATGATACATCACAATGTCTGTGTAACCGAAGAACAAGAAAGTCCCTTAAGGGGCAAAAAGCAAGACTTATTAATTTATTCACTGGACTGTGGTGTCAGTTTCATAGAATTTGAGATGAAACGATGTACAAAAAGGTACATGAAGTCTTAATGTCTCAAACACACATGGTGACTGTAGCTGCCACATTCACATATACCATGGGTTTTATTAAGAATATCATCACGTGGCACCAGTGGGGGAAATGATACCCTATACGCATTTTGCCCCATGCCTAACCATGTCATAGGTGAAAATATCTATCTCTGCTGAAGTGGATGACTTCTTTTTTGATTCAAATTTGTAGCTTTTAATTATTAATCATGTCAGAGCATTTTAGGTGATCTTTTTCTCTCTCTCTCTCTGACTTGTACTTTTGTTTAAATAGCCTTCAGAGTAGACCTGGGGGATTGGTTATGACCCACCCTGTGTTTTGGGTGTAGTGAGCCTTTAACGGCAGCAGCTCTCCTGCAGAGACAGACCAAGCCTTTGCTTCTGTCTCTCTCTCTCTCTGGTCAGTCTGAGCGCTGAAATGCTGGTATGCAGGGAATGGCTCGGGCACAGAGAGGAGGAGAGGAAGAAAGGAGGATGTGGAGTGATGAGCGCCACTGTATCTCCATAAGCCTTTTGATGTGGATGGACCTCACCCTCCCCCTCCGCCCCCTGACCCCTCCCACCTCCCCCAGCTCAGGGACAGGGGCAAGAGAGGGACAACAACAATGGGGCAGCTGAGATTTAGACTCAGTGTTGAGCCAATCTGGCAGCTTAGCCGAGATAGTCGACACATGCACATTTGTCTTAATATTTCAGTTTAGTTTCCCTTAATTGAGTACATAACACCACAAGGGATCTATGAGTCTAGATCTTAGACTTAATGAGCTATCGTTAGTTCACTGTTTGCAAAATAATGACAAAAAGATTAAGATTTATTCAGATTTATTCAGATCAGTAGAGGTTTCATGGCAAACTAAGATAACAAGGGCTTATTTTTGTGTTTGCTGTTATCGGATGAAGCCAAAGCCGTTGTTTTGCTGCTACAGTGACATACAGATGGACAGAAGAAAACACACACACACACACACACACACACACACACACGTCTGTATGCACATACCTGACCCCGGTGCTCTGAGACTCTCAGGGGGTCTTGTTAACTCAGGAGTGTGTGTGTGTGTGTGTGTGTGCGTGCGTGCGTGCGTGCGTGCGTGTGTGTGTGTGTGTAAGTGATTGTGTATGGGTCCCCTCCACCCATCTTTAAACAGGGAGGGAGGAGAAAGGGAGGCAGATGAAAAGGAGAACAGCAACAATGAGGAGAAGAGCTGATGGCCAGAGAAAAAATGACAGGAGTGTTACAGCTTGTTCTCAGATAGAGGAAGAAAGAAAGGAGGAGGAAGAGAGGAAGAGTATGAACAGGTTCCCAGTGTCACCGTCCCCTGGGAAGAAAAATAAGAAGGGAGTGGTAGCGTCACATACGAAGTGTAAAAGAAAGAAAGAATGTCATACGAAGGTAGCCAGGAAAATAAAAGAAAGATGAAGAGATAAATACTTAAAGGATAATATGGCAGGGGTTCTGGTTTATTTGTCCATAGTCTTGATAAAAAAAAGTGTGCTCTTTCTTTTGTTGGAGGTGAGAGAGAGTTGTGGGAATCAAACTTATGTCCTAATTTTTTTCCCACTTTGTGCTGTGTGACGTCAGTTGTTCTCTAAAACAGATAAGTAGCAAAGGAAGCGTGTTCTGCTGCAGATTCCCACTAGAGAGTAAAGTGCAAAAACATTCATTTGTACAATGCTTTGGACAACAGTTAATAAACATAAAGCAGAAATACTGCACAATTTTCTAACATGTCGTTGACCAAAGTGTCAGAGGTTAAGAAGGTTAGCTGTTTGTCTTATCTGAGAACCTTTAAATGTTGACAGCATTACATATTGTATTAGTATTATGATTTGGCTCCATGTAAGGATTGTTTAAATTTTAGTCATGAAATTTGGATCCTCTGAATTTTTTTTTCAAAATAATTACATAAAAACAAATTGGAGGGGTTATATGTAGTATTAATAGTCAAAACTATCAACAGCAGGCATGCCAGAGTACACACACACTTACCAAAACCCCCATTGAATTAACAATCATCTCTCCACAGACTGTATATCTTACTGAATTAAGACTGAAGCTTCTCATTTAAACACATTTGTATTACAGTATCATCAACAAAACCTCAGCCTAAAGTAACCCTCCATCAGCCAATAGTTTACATTACACTTCAGTTGACTTTGTTTTCAGACAGAAAACAGCCACAAATCACCTTCGTTTTCCATACAGTTTGTGTTGTTAATAGCTGCACTAAAGATCTGTTTGGAATCGTCCAAACAAGGTCAGGGCTGTCACAGTTTAGTCTGGACCATGGATCAACAAACAGCAAACTTAGAAAAACACAATATCATAACATAGTAAGTTTATTCCTTCTTAAGCCTCATAATCAAACTCACCCTTGTGGAAGAAATACTGCAATTTCAGCATCAAACTCCTTTTTATTTTTATTTTTTTTTAATTTCAGAGCTTTGTCTAGAGGTGGCTTTTATTACTATGTCTCTGTCTTTGACTGAAAGTTGGATCTGGATCTCATCCTCAACCCTGTGGAATTAGTTTTCACTAACACTAGCAGAGTGACTCCCTACTGCCTCTAGTGGACACGTACATTTACAGTGACTTGGCGACCCATGGCTGTGAATACATTTATTGCACATCTCTTCAAGACAGTACTTTGATGTCTTTGACACAGTAACAAACTTCTTTATTCTTAACACTATAATGACAATTTTGGTTAATTTTGAAATACTTTAAAGTAGAAATACTATGTATAATTCATTTAAATTTGAGAAAGTTGATGGGAAATATGTTTGAGAACTACAGTTTTTAAAGAAATTTGTTTTCTAAGAGAAAAAGTTGTCTATTCTAGTATTTTAAGTTTGCAACAATTATAAATCAAACATACATGCTCTAGGTCTGTATATTAACATTTTAGTTCTTAGATTTACCTACCCATCATTTGTCACAAAGTGCTGCAAAAACTTTTTTAAAATTTTTTTTAGATGTGTTCACGCTGTGTATAAGGTGTGCCTCTTGGTTCTCATTATGTTTTGAAACACAATGTCTGAACAAAATGTCAGCAAATTTGGCCCAAAGATTTATTTTGGACTCAAGGATCAACTAAAGAAAGTTTGGTGGTCAAAAGTCAAGGTTATTTTATTCTATTTTATTTTTACCAAAACCCAATATTTAATGTTTGCATGTAAGAATAGTAGATGCACTTGACTGAACCTTTGGATCCATGCCACTGATGATTTTTCACAAACTAACATTCAAGAAGAATCTGTGCATTGTCAGTCACTGAAGCAGCCTTTTTTTTTTCTAAAATATAATAAATAAATACATAATAAATGCAGTAAACAGAATTGGGCCTCTGAAATTTAATCAGACCCTTAAATCATCACTGACTTTTCTGCTCCTGGTTTTTTGCAAACCATATTTAGTTCAACTCAAAGACTGTATATGGTTTAATTGCTTTCTCTAAGGACCAGACTTATCTCCACAGTTGATATTATATCTGTATGACTTTCACCTTATCTTCTCTCTGTCTCATCTCATTTCTGTGCCCCTCCCTCCTCTGGACGTAGGCTGTGTTTGCAGTGGGAATGTTCGAGCTCCAGATCCGCCACTTTCAAAACCCTCATGGACTCCTGCAGACTGGAGACTGCTGTGACCTCCAGGCCAGCGGGGGGCAGCGCTGCTCTGCTAGGGACCAATGTGACACTTTCTTCCAAGCCTGCCTCAAGGAGTACCAGGCTCGGGTCGTTGCAACTGGAACCTGCACATTTGGGTCAGGCAGCACAGGGGTCCTCGGTGGAAACTCCCAGTCACTCCGCCATCGAAGTCACGATGGAGGAGGAGCAGGAGCAGGAGGAGGAGGAGGAGGAGGAGGAGGAGAGGATGGAACTAATGGACACATTGTCATTCCCTTCAAATACGCATGGCCAGTAAGTACAGGGGCAGAGTGGGTTATCAGTGTGGTTACCAAGGGAACAAGCTAAGCTTCAAGTAAAACAATACTCTCAAACTGAGGCTAGTGTGGAATAATAATGACACTCAGAGACAGACTTCAATCACACACTTTTACATCCCTTATCTTGTGAACAAAATACATATCACCAACATAGAACAAACTGATAAATCAGAAATCACATTGGACCTCATAATATGGAGTCAAATGGAGGTCTTTGAATTATTTTCATCTCCAAACTTCCTGACCACAAAAGAGGACTCATAAATGCAAGAGCTTGCAAGATTATGGCACTGATAAAGGAATAATTTTCTATGATATTTTACTTTTATTGTACTTTTTCTCCCCACAGGGTCTTTCTACTTACTGAAACTATGTACAACTAATAAATTATTATTTCAATATTATTTCATTTCAAGGGTCTCTATGTAGATCTTATGTTGTTTTGTGCTTGGAAACAGGAGTTTCCCCTGGAGATTACTCACTTCCAAAGTGCATAGAGAAGTGGAAAAATAGAATTGGTCAAAACTTCAGCAAGTTTAGAAGTTGACAAGTACAGTCAGGTCCATACATTTTTGGACAGTGACACATTTTTGTAGTTTTGTCACTGTATATCACCACCATGGATCTGACATGAAGACATCAAGATGTGATTGAAGTGTGGACTTTCAGCTTTAATTCAACAAGTTTAACAAAAATATTGCATTAACTGTTAAATTAATTTCAACCACTTTAAATATGTTTGATCTATTTTCAGTGGCTCAAACATACTTGGCAGACAAGTTGTTTCATTTCCAGTTGTGGCAGTTCCCTGGTTATTCTTTTCCAAATTTAACAGATAAAAGCTGGAAACACAATTTTAGATCAACTACTTAAGGGAACTCAAGATGGCATAACATAAAAACACTGTATAATAATAATAATTATATTTTATAATATTTTAGTGACAATATTTTGTCACTGTTCTAAGTAGTATATGAGTTGTAAAGGTTTTTTGTGCAGCAGTCTCCTCATCATAAATTTCTGTCTTATTTTCCTTCTGCTGTCATTCCCGACTCCCCTGTCCACCTTGAACTCCCTATTAATACTTGTGGTCTTTTCTTTCTTCAAGGTGTATTGATCAAGCTGTGTCTTGATCAGAATCCCACGGAAGGCTTTACGATTTTGTGGCCTCATTAAAAAGCAGACCAATTAAAGTTGAGTGAGTGAGTTTGGCGAAGAAGCAGATATCGATTATAGCATCCACCTTTTGCTTTGTCCCTCCGGCTCACTCACAGTCCTTTTTTTTGGTGTTGTTTTCAATAACACTGTAAAAGACCAAAAAATACAAATATAGGTAAAAAGGCATGAAAGGGTTTCTCTGGCCTGGAAGGGAGGCTTAAAACTTGAAATAGCATTTCTAAGTCCCCATAAAATGCATATTTTACCATACAATTATAACTGTGTCTGTTCATTGTTATATTGTTTGCAATTTAGCAAAGCTCTTGTTTGCACCAGTTACCCCATTTTCTAAATCCATCAATCCACCCCACCACCATAGTCTGTGGTGAACTCTTTTCAGCAATTAATGTTGTTTATCAATAATGCCAGGGCCCCAGAGAATCCCTTTAAAATGACTTGGCAAGGACAAACCTCACTTTTTCTTGGGCTTTTAGTGGCTTTATTTTAGTTTTTCTCTTCCAGTAAAAATCCTATTTATTCTGAGCTCCCAGCATGGATCTTTCTGTTTTCATAATGAAAGTATTATGGACATGGCAGTAACGGGCTTCTCTGGTTCTAATTCTGATTATACCGAAATGCAATAATGTTTCTGACATCTCACAAAAATCACTGTAGAGTCTAACGACTTGTGCCATTTTGTAAAGATGCATGCTGACAGTGACACTGACTCAATCCTAAAGTATCCTCACTGACCTGGAAGGACACAAAGCACACACAAATGCCTCCACGCATGCATACACACACTCAGATGTTACACAGTTGGCTTAGGTTTCTTCTTCTTGATTAGTATCAGCCTATTTACCTGTGAGACTCTCTGTCCCAGAGCCAATTATACTCCCTTATCTGTGTACTGTTTGCTTTTGTTTGCATTTGTGTGTGTGCTGTATGCATACTGCGTGTGTGTCACACTTTCCTTTCTTTTTTTTCTTGCTTTTCCACACGGGAGAGGTGTATGAGTGGCATGTACGAGTGTGAGAAAGTTTCTTCATCAGAAAGCCTACCTGGATCAGTTTCAGGGCCGGGCCGCAGGGTGGGCTGGGCTTCAGGGGAGAGAGAGGTGGGGCACGCCATGGCAGCCTCAGTGCATTTCAGCTGAAAGACTTGCTTTATGTGGCCATCTCTGGAGAAGGAGGGAGAGAGGGAGGGAGGGGTGGGTTCAGCCAGGAGAGTGATCCCCCTGCCCCAGGTGAGGGGATGAACAGGTGAACGTAGTCATTATGAGGAAAGGTGAGCTCTTTCTGTCCCCTGCCCTCCCTCTTGTTTAGTGTGTCTTTCATGCTTTCTTTCTAATCTCTTCAGGGAAATGTGTGCATGAGCAGCTCTATGTGTGTGTCTGTGTTTACTTATGTATGTGCACAGAGTTGTAATGCCTTGTGCTTGTTTAACGTATAATGTTATCAGCACTGCCTGCATGGTTTTATCCCTGTAAGGCAGCTCTAAGTCAGTGTTATGATTGCTCTGGGTGAAGCTTTTGCCTGATCTCAGATGTCAAAAACAATCAGTCATATTCCAATTTCTGTGTCATATTTAGCTTTAAAGTTAAAAATCTATCAAATCAGACAATAATTAAAACAGTACATCAATTTATAAGAAGACTGGTCCAGTTTTATGTCTGTGTATGAACTGTAGCTGCCGCGTGTCATCTTCAACAACATTTTAGTTCCTCTTAATTGTCTCAGATAAGAGGTTATTGATTTATTTTGATTCTTGGCTAGAGAACTCTTCATAAATGTTATGTTTTTTTTGTTTGTTTTTTTTGTTTGTTTTTTTTTTAACCAAAAATGCCTGCCCTTTGGAGGTTTACTTCACCAACTTCACACCAATGTCACATTATCATGTTTGATGTGTTTCATTTACTTGCTAGATGGAGATAAAAATGTGCTCTGTCAGTTTACAAATTATGGAGACAGCGGAGTATATAGTCCCATTTATCCCCTCTTTGTCTGGTTTGACATGTTAAAAAAACGATTTTGTTTTTCCCTCTGCTCATCTTACAGGCTGGGGGGTTATGACCCCTTTTTGACCTCTGCATTAAATCACAGGCAGTGGTCAGACTTAAAATCTGCCAGGTCATTTCTCACACTCTTCTTTGTGACACTCTTCTTCACTGTTGAATCTTTTTAGGTGACAGAGGGAAACAGGGCAAACTGATAAAAAATACACAGTGTGTCCATGTTAAATCTGTTTATGTGAGTGAGTGAACGAATGAAGACAATGAATGAAAAGGTAAAGATGTAAACTCAGACCAGGTGCTGAGACAAAGCTGAATAAACTTTCTTTATGTCCTGCATTTGCCTTGGATTAAGCAAAATATCCTTTTTCTTGAAGTTTCTTGACCTTTTGTCACTCAGAACTAGTTCATCAAGATCTGTTTAAGGCGTGATCCTTTGTTAATACAACCTGACAAATGGCAGTGTGATAGGTGGTATAGAAATACTGCTAACATGACGTGTAGGAAGTGAAGTCTCCACCGTTTATAATGCTGATGTCAAGTGTTAAAACTCATTTGCGGTCAGGTTCACTGCCTGGGGCAATAACTGGCTGCTCCTGGGAAAGATTCATATTCACCTGATGAAGTGTTTGTATAGGTGTCGTGTTAACACTACACACTAACCCTCAATACCTTTCATCTCGTTCAAAGGAAATGTATCTTATGTTTTTGCACTGATGTGAGTTTTAAATATCTGTTTGATTGCAAATGGAACAAACCACCAATACATGTAGTACATGTAAAGTATGAAACACAATAAATGGAGACCTCCCTCTGTCATGGTGTTTGTTATCTACAGAGCCAGGTAGAGGAATGAGAGCAGCACTGAGAGCAGTATTGTACTAGAGGCTTAAAATGATCATGTTTTGTGAAAAATGATCATACACAAGTCGTTACCTCGAGATTTCTTGACCCAGAGACACTGGTTTAATATGGTAGTGACCCATAAGTTACAATATTCAATATAAAACATATCAAATGTCTGATTATTTTATAGGTTTTAAGCATGATTTCCTGTGGAGACGTCACATGTGAAGAGATACATTTTAGGTATAGATGTAGAATTCTATGTATTTGACTAATCTACTCTTGTCAGGAAATCCTGCCTAGACTGTCTACAAATACCAAGGGTTATAGAGTGATCAAATTATTGCACATTTGGCATTATTGATCATACATTGTCAATGTTGGGTGATTGGCAATGTCATTGTAATGTTATTGTACAAATTTGCTGTGATATTACTGTGCATCTGTCAACACTGAATTGTGAGCATTCATTTTTATTTAGAAAATGTTAGTGTGGTTATTGGTGTTAGTGCTATCTATTATTTTAATCTGACTTTAAAGTTTGGCCTAGTGTCCAAATTACCTTCAACTTGACTCTAGTGGAAAATATGCTTGGATCTGTAACTCACATAATGTAAAAATGCAAAGATAGGAAATATTCTGCATCAAAATACACAATTTACAGGTCACTACATATAATTTGTATGTTCTTGTGTGCTTAAAATTTGTATTGTGTCTACGTTGTACTGGATATTAGGTTTTGCTGATGTTAGAAATGGACTTTGATATTACATTTCTAAACTTAAAAGTGGCTTGTGTTGCATGCTGTTGCTGCTGTAGATGAGCAGAGGGGAGGTATTGAATGACTTGTAAGTGATGATACGGATTTTTGTGGAGCAAAACAACCAGAGTCCTCTATAGAAAAATCTGTATACAAGCTGTTATCATCACTGTAGGTAATGAAGGCATTCAAGAAATTATCTAACTTCAAACAATGAACATGACTAAACAGATTCAAACATGAACTTTAATTAAGCATGCAAAGCTTTAACTATGTGAAATCTTTAAAATATAATTCTTTATCGATTTTTAGCAGCACTAGGCAAAAATTCCATAAATACTTACAAATACAACATACTGTAACTGAAGTGGTCTAAGAGGACATCAGACTTCTGCATCTACTCCATGTATTTGTTTTCAGGCTGTAAAAATTCTACCCCACAGTGGCCTAATTTTGTCTAATCGCAGGTGTTTTCAGGCAGCAAAGAGGGTTAAATGCTGATTATATTCTGTCAGAACTGACTTGGATTTGACTCTGCTTCTCTACTTTGTGTCTTATTATGGAAGCTTGAAAAAGTGGTTTCACTTTTCTATCTTGAACAACAACATGAAGAGACTTCAGGAT
>JAPQRP010000006.1:24979246-24995891 GCA_037367295.1 Apogon hyalosoma | reverse complement strand
GGGGGGGGGGGGGGGGGTCAAGGTCAGTTGGTCTGGGTTGGGAAGGGACACTAGGGGGGAGGGGGCTTTGGGAGAAACAGTTGTGATTAATGGATGAAAGGGTAAAGTTGATATAAGCACTGCAGAGAGGAGACTGAGTGAAGAAGAAGGAAATGAAACTGTGGAAGGGGTGCAGCCTGGTCTGTGTGTGATCTCAGAGTGGGGCACATGTGTTTGGGTGGGTATGCAGGTGTAGACAGACAGAGGTGTGTGTCATAGTGGCTTACTCACACTGTCGAGAGAGTCATAGGCATCAGGAGGCAAAGTGGGGGGAAAAATAAATGGACAGGACGGACATGGGGCACGGTGACATGGAAGATGGGAGCACGTTATGTCAAGAGGCCTCTGTTGTTTCAGAGCCTTTGAAGTCACCGCATAGTTCAGTATAAGCCAATTAACCCCACAGGAATGTCTGTCGGGCAGAGAGGAGGCCGAGAGGCAGTGACGGTTTGCTGGAAGATGAAGAGACGACGAGGCAGAGATGGAAAAGTGACTGAGGGTGAAACAGGGAAGATAAAGTCTGATGCTAATTATGTCCAGAATGAAAGAAAAACAGAGGAGACGGCGAGAATGTGAGAACAGAGACATGTAATTATAGTGGTGGGGTCATGGGAGCAGGGTGGGGTGGACGGTTGCACACCGGGGGTCTAATTCTCTGTCTCCTGCAGCGTCGTATGTGTGTCTTTTCCGCCTAAGGGGAGGGAGATGGCAGGCATTGGCTTACATCCACAGAGACTTTTGAAATTCACAAATTAGCCACTGTAACATCATGTCTCTTGCTCTCCTGTGCACCAACTGAAGCGATTGATTTTTTTCTGTCGTTGTCGGCCAGGAGTCAGTCAATAATGCAATAATTGTGTTGACATGAAGCTATTTAGTTAGCGGGTCTTACGGGAGCTACGTACCAGAAAGCATTTCATTTTATTCCTCTGTAGAGTGGAAATCAATCTGAAGTGAGATATCCTTGCAGGTTTTTTTGGCTCCATGCAGTTTTCTACACTGTCTCACTGTTAAAACAAACCTGTCATTGACTCATCTCCCATACAGACATAACATGATATTTAGTGCATGCACGTATTTCAATTTGATGTCAAATCTGAGCTTTAGGCCTGAATAGTAATAGAATTGTTACTGTGGTTACCGCCACTGCTGATTTGTAGTGCAGGTGAGGTGTCAGCCATCCAATCAGGCTAAAGCACAGCTGCTGTCATGACAACTGTTTGCATGTTTGTGTGTGTAAGAGATGTGTCCAGCGTGTTTGTATATGTGCTGTAATTATGCACACCTTCTGATTCTGTGGGTATGAGTTGGCAGATGAGGGAAAACAGCAAATGCTCAGCTGCTGATAATGAATATTAAGACTTGTGGGGAACATTTGCTGTTAATTTAATTCTCCGCATCATGTATACAAAGCATGTGTAATTACCAATTACTGTCCAGCTTGTACATGCATGCAAAGCTTTTTCATTGTGCTGACTAAATGGGTGGTTATGTGCACAAAGGATTACAGAGATATGCTTACATTTTGCTTAATCCTTATAGACTTGAGAGGCAAAAATGGGATGTGACATTAGTTATAGGTTTTCTTGAATGGTGGTTATTGTGAGGCATTCATCTGCTTTTTAGGACTTTTTTGACTCATTTTAATCAACTTAATGATGATTTTTTTTATGGCAAATCATGTTTCTAATTTAAGTTTTGCAGGTAAAGACATAAATGTAAGTAGTTGCTGTAGCTACATGCAGATGTAATGAGATTATAATGAGTTTCACATCAAGTAAGTGCAAATATATATATATATATATGTATATATATATAAGTAAAAAAGCAGTTTTGTGTGGGTCTGCGCAATAAAAGGAAAATGTTTAATTTATTAAGTACTGCAGTGATGATATGAATTGAGGTAAATGGATAAACCTATTTCACAGTTGCCAAACTGGTACCAAATAATCTGAGATGAGATGGATTTTCATTTCATTGGCCAAATGGTGTTAATGCGTGGTTAATAGATCCAGCAGATCCAAATAATAAAATGGTCAAATGTTTATAGTGCATGTAAATATCTTTATTACCTTTTCATTGAAATTCAGAAAGTATGTTGTAAAGATTATATTTATACAGATATAGATTCACTGTATTGTTCCACAATGTAAGGAAATTTGTCTTGGGCGTCTACCCATGCTGCATCCACACAATCCAATTAAAAGATATTCAGCATACCTAAATGAGAATGTAGCGAGACAAATGACAAAAAACATGGGAAAATGAAGAAAGAAATGTGGACTTAAATGCAGAACAACTTGACTCATATGAACAAAAATAAATTAAAAGATGGAAAGATAGAAAAAAGAAAATGGTCAATTTAAAATGAAGAAAAGAAGATAAATTAATTAATTCATTCATTCATTCATTCATTCATCTTCTGAACCCGCTTTATCCTCACGAGGGTCAAAAGGATAAATTAAATTAGAAACAAGCTGTGGCAATTCTGACCCCACAAATGCAAACTTAATTCTGTTGAATAACTTTAAGGCTTCAGAAACATTGTACAAGTAAAAAATTCTGTTGTCGAAAATGAGTGATTCCTCAGCTTCCATCGTTTCACAGCTATTGCTGCATATGGGAAAATAAAGGTTTACATACCTGTGTGTGTTTGCATTGCATGTGCATTTGCGTGGGCCTGTGCGCTAATATGTGGGTGCCTGCTTGTGTGTGTGTTAGTATGTGTGCATTAGTGTGTGAGCTCTGAGGGGAAATTCCTCTCTCAGGGCTGGGAGTTCTTCCTGTCGTAGAGCTGTGTTTGTACAGCCTGGCTTTGCCGGGATATCCTACCCGGCCCATGTCTGAGGGAGCGAGGGAGGGAGGTATGGCAGGGGGAGAAAGGGGGCACCACCAGAGGGGAGAGAGAGTGATCCAGAGGAGGTAAGGGATGAGAAATGACGCTCTGGAGGAAGTAGGCTGAGATGGAAAACAAAGTAGATTAAAAAAAAAAAAAAAAAAAAAAACCTTAATTGAATTGAATTTGGCATACCATCACAGTGGTGTGTGTGGTGTTTTGACTTAGTCCACTCTAATCCTCAGCTTTTCCACTGTTAGACTGGTGTGAGACTGGAGGCTAATGGACCGGGCCAGACGACTAGACAACTCACAGCCTGAGGGAAGGGACAATTTATCAGTACAACTAATTCTCTTGTTTTGATGTCTTGTTGTTTGGGAAACCCCTGTGCTTTCTGGCCATGTTTGGCTCTGACTTTCAGCACAGGTCATGAACAACATCAGTCAGAGGGATAGAGACAGAAAATGGTTTATTTACAGGACCTTAACAGCAGACATGTCATGGTCAGATGCTGCAGACAAAATCACACCTAAGTGGAAAGAATATTGGAGAGACAGACATGAATTTATATCAAGTACCACTTTTTAGAAATGGCCTTTTACATTCCCCACAAACAACAGGTGTTTTCCTTTCACATGGCTGAAACTTGAACAGATGTGAAAAAACATACGGTTTTGTATTAAATCACACCAAACACTGTTGTAAGTTATTGAGAGAAACAGGAAGGAAACCAGACAGAGATTCCCTGTTAGTTTATCTTCCCACTAAATAATTAAATATCTATCAGTCATGCTTAAAGAGACACCGAAGAATCCAATTTGTGATCTTTTTTCCCGTAACAGCTCTGTGCCTATAAAGCTAAAATACAATAAAGCCTCAATAAAGCTACAAAATATAAATCAGCAGCTACTATTTTATACAGAGGGCAGAAAAATCCAACATAAAACAAAATTTGTATGGACTTTGATTAGGTCTGTTGAGATTTTTAGATTTAGACACAGAAATGCAGGAAAAGAAACATCATTTAAAGTTTATTTGTCATTTTCACCCATATCTTTATGAAAAAACTCATTAATGAAATTGTGTTTATCAGGACTTGTGTGCAGAAAAAAGAGTGACGTTAACAAGATAAGAGATAAAAGTTGTACTTAATTGTTTAGCAGATGTTAAGGAGTAAAAAACATGCTTTTATTAGTTTTGGTCCATTTTGTACAATAATACTTCACTATGTTTGCTTCATATTTGTCTTAAGTGCTCTATTTCATGGAATTGTACATAGGAAACCAGGGTAGAGATATGATAAAAGACGCACTGTAAAGTTATCCGGTTTAGATGTAGAGACTCTAGAGGATTCATGTTCACAACCACTCTGCATCGTGCCATCCTGAAGGTTATTTTCTCACTTCAAGGAAATAACAAATTCCATCTCTCAGCTGTAATGATAGTATGAAGACAGAATAAAACTCGGAATATATCATTTAACAGTTTTCTATTTTCTGTCAGACCAGTCTTCTCTCTGTTTTAAAATGATCCTACAGATGCTCATACACACATACAGTAAATGCACAAAACCCTTCACACACCTTTCCCATTATGTCATTTCCCTGTTGTCATCACTTTGTCCATTATGGCTACAAATGGTCCAAATAACACTGTGATGTTATTTGTGTCAGACCAAGGCAAAAACATCACCTCATCGTTGTCCCGTGATCTTATCACCGGCTACTTTTTGTTGTTTACTGATTTCTTTTCCTCCCTGTTGTTTAGTTCTGGACACTGATGGTCTCCATGACGTCATACAAACTGTCTGTGCGCGAGTGTGTGTTGATGGGTTGTTAGGAAGCCTTAAGGTCTTGTCACGGATTGTTGTTGTGATTTTAACTTGGTAACCATAGTTAGTGTGACCCCGGCAGGATCCAAAATTTATCAACAAGGCTGAGCACACATACACCCTTCCTGTATCAATCAGTGATACCTGGCTCAGCTCAGTTGTGGGTGAGTAGGTGAGGGTGTGTATGTGTTGAGGGGAAAGTTGAATAAGTGAGAACAAAAGACAAGAAAAAGGCTCTGGTCTTCCCACAGGTCTTAACCTGCTGTTGCCATTGGCAGAGGGTGCGGGCAGAACGGGGAGAGAGGCGCGTACAGTGGATGGAAGGAAGGGTGAGGAGGGTGTGTGTGTGTGTGTGTGTGTGTGTGTGGGGGGGGGGTGATTGGGACCATCATAAGGCTAAAAGGTCTGTGAGCAGGCCAAGAGTGAGGTAATGCTGCGTGTGCAATTTGTATTAGTGGACAGTTTGTCATAACCAGCCTGCAGCGTTGGGGAGTAGCTGAATACATGGGTTTAGATACAGTGATACAGTTTAATAGTTGGTAACCATAAGACAGTTACAGTCTTAAACTAAATGGATTTTGAAATATTTGTTCTGACATGGTATGTCTGAAGGGTATAACCTATTTCCCATAATTTAGTTCAGTTTAGTTTATTATATTGTGGACAGTCCCAATTAATGAACTGTATTGGTAACAGTAAAAAAGGCAGCTTTAGCCAACATGGCTAGTATCCTGCTGTGGTCCCCAGCCTGATGACAACACGCACCTTAAAAAACAATATATTACAACACATTAATTAAAAAGAAAGAGTTAAGACAGCCAAGAGACAAGATAAATCAATTAAGAGGAAAAAGATAAAAGAGAACAGTGACACATCAGTACAATCATACAGAGACAGCACATATAATCCAAACATGCAAAAGCGGCACACACAATATAATCACACACAATACATCAGCACATAACCACAGACAGGGATGCAAACAGACATCACATATGGACAGACAGCATCCATGATCATGATGCAAATAACACACAGCCATATGTTAGTGTGTGCAGGTGTAGTTATCGGCCAACCATGTTTTTAATTTGGCTGTAAAAGTAGAGTATGTATGTGTATCTTTAATGTGGGTGGGAAGTGAGTTCCAGTTTTGTGTTGCTTTAACAGAGAATGATAACTGACCAAATGTGATTTTCCGTAAGTCACCCCGTGTGGTGCTTCTGGTGATCTGACTAGTATTATTACGTTGGTTTATGAATGAATTCAGTGGAGGAGGAGCTAAACTATGCAGGATTTTAAACCCATGATATTTGTTTTCTAATATATGGTCATTACTTTTTTTTTTTCACCTTTTTTTGTGTAATTTTTAGCAATGGTTAGCACTCGCAGCAGGTCCCAGTTTGCATGTTCTCCACATGTCTGAGTGTATTCTCTCTGGGTACTCTGGCTTCCTCCCACTGTCCATGACATAGATTGTAGGTGTGAATGTGAAATTGAATGTTTTTTCATCTCTGTATGTCAGCCCTGTGATGAACTGGTGACATATCCAGGGTGTAGCCCACCTTTGCTTGATGGTAGCTGGGATAAACTACTGCTCCTCCACGATTCTGTAGAGGATTAAGTGGTTTAGAAAAGTAATGAATGAACAAATAGAACAAGATAGGCTCAAAGACAGATACTCAGACCCAGAGACTATAACAAACGCATGACAAGAAAGTAAATGCCCGTAAGACAGGTTAGTTCCACGTCTACATACAAAGCTTCACAGAAATACCAGCAATGTACAAACAAATGTGCAAAACGAAAGGGTCAAACATTTTATGACACCTTGCCTGTTATGTAACTCGCTCATCAAATAGACTAATGACACATATTGGAGTACAGTCCTGTGCTGCTGTGTTTTGGATGGTCCTTTGCCTGTTGTCAAGCTCAGAAGAATACATTTACTTGCTCAGAATGTAAGCATCCTGCAGAGCTGCCGAGTTGCTTCTTATATTTCCAGTTGATAATAGCATTTGTTTCCCCAAGTAGCATTCTCAGTGGGCTGCATTATGTAATAACAGAAAGGAAAGGAAAGAAACTTCACATACTATAACAGAATTGCTATATTTAAACCCCTGATATCAAATGTTCAATGCGTATTGTATAATAGTAAATGATCGCAACCAACTCCTTCCTGTTACCAAAAAGGTAAGTGTGTGTTTTGTTACTTTTGGGCTGTTTAGTTAACAGGACAACTGTAGTCCACAATCAACCATAGTGGGTGATGATTATGAGCTTTACCTGCTATGAAATGGAAAACAGGAGAAACAAAAGTCAGTTTGGTGCAAAGTATAGAAACAAGATGAATAGATCCGTTTTCTCTGTTGATATTAACAGCTGATTCTAAGCTAATTCTAATGAAAAATATAACATTTCATTACACACAAAAGAAAACATAATCATCTGTGTTATATTCCATTTCTGCACATGTCCCCATAAATCTTATACACTCGGCCTTAAATCACAGTGGAGCCTATCTACGCTATAATTAGGCTATGTAGATAGTCTAGTACCTGTCCATACATGTCATAGAGGATGGAACTGAAGTGGACAATCAAGCTGCACGCTCGACTGAACAGTACATTTCCATCATTGTTAATTATGTTTTATCTTTTCCACCCATTTCATGTGGGAAAGCAGAGAAAGTCTTTTCTGCTGCTATTTTTGTTCAAAGAGGATTGAATTGCACTTCAGAAACTGAGTGAAAACAAAATGTTCTGCTGTGGAACTGTAATTTCACGTTGTTTTATTTCCATATTTTTGTTTCCTTGTTTTCTCTCATAAGTTGATGCTGTGATGGAAAATAAAACAGAGGAAAAGTGGTTCTTTTGGAAACATTTTTACAGGAAAAATATCACACTGCTTTGTGTTTATGTTTAGCTTCTATTTCTACAGCAAGTGTTCATATATCGTCAGTGACTCATGGGTCTTTAATGCTATTGTGTGTGTGACAGTGTTACATATTGAAGTAATCCAAAGTGTTTAAAAACATTATTCAGTTCCAGTAATCTAATAAAATATGTTGCAAATTGCATTTAAGGACATCTTAAAACAAACTGCATTGTAAAACCGCAGCCAGCCTGATCCTCAAAATACTCAACTCAGCTTTTTATCCACAATCTGCTGCAGGAGAGACAGTGAAGCAAGATAAATTCTACGTTGAACTAACTGTATTATCATAGACTGCAGATCTCACAGTGTTCAGATATAAATCACAAATTCTAAGCATTACTTCAGGAGAGCGTTTTAAGCCGTGGTGTAGCCTAATGACTCCAGCTGGACCATCTGTGTGCTACCTGCAATGATTCGGCTTTAATGAACTTGCTGCGAGCCCTCTGCCAACGAGCACATCTCATTAGCACCTCTTACTGTGTATGGTCGTGGGAGTGTTCTTCCTCCTCCTTCCTTCCCCTACGTCTTCTCCTTATCTTATCTCTTCTACTTTCATTTTTGTCTTCTTGTGATTCGATTCTATCTAATTGTCCTTTTGTTTCACTCCACTCTGACCCTTTTGTTCTCTTTTTCCATCCCACATCTGAAATTCAGACAAACCACAGGAGTCTTGTACACTGTTTCACCACATCTCCCCTTGGTGCCCTTTCTCTTTCACTTTGCATAATTACCCCCCTACCTCTTTTTTTTTAGTTCTTTCTCCTGTACAATTACTCTCCTCACCTTTCCAGGTAGTTTTATACCAATGACCTAAACGTACGTCAACTTGGAGTAAATTCCTTACTCAGGATTTTCTACCACACCAATTTTCGCTCCTCTAACATTTTACACCTTCCCTGTAACCCTTCATCTTCTCACTGTGCTGCCTTTTTCCCCTCTGGCTAACGTTAGCATTGCTGCAGACTCTTGCTCTCTTCACACCTCACTCATCTCCTGCAACCATCACCTGCTTTCTATCTATTTCCTCTTCTCTCCTGCCACTCACCCCCCCTCTGGCAGCATGCTGTCACAGCAAAGACGTGACCACACATCCATGCAACCCTTTAGGAGAACACTTACCCACAATGCACACGGTGAAGCGATTTGCATGACACGCACTGGTTTGTTTCACAAAGGCAGGGATAATGTGAGATAGAGAACACTGAAAAAGCAAGGAGAAGAGTTATAGGATAAAGTGTCGGTCTGAATTATTCATCACTCATCTATGGGAAGAAAAAAAAAAAATCAGAAGCCAAGAAAAAAAACCACCTGTCTGCTGTTATCTCTCCAGAGTATGATATCTCTATAAGCTCAAAGTCATCATTTGAAGATGTCCAGCATATGTCCCCTGAAACTGTTCAGCCAGATAGCCTTATAAATGTGTATAGACTGTCCTTATCACTACATGAGGTTTGAATTATAATAAACTCCAAGATTCAGTCATATGAATGGAAATGCATGCCACAATCTGCCTCACCTGTAACCAAAACTAACCTGCACACATCAGCAGGAAGTACACATTAAAGCATGATCATGACAGTCTACCAAACTGAAGGACTGAATTGGATTATCTGGACCAGTTAGGCAATGGCTTTTAATATACAGCACTGGAAATAATGACCTGTAGTTTGACATAGATGTTTAAGCAAAATTAGTCTTTTTGTTTAGTCCACAAACTACTGGCATTTCTCCAGAATTCCAAAATATTTTTATTCGGTACATTTTTTGGGCGATTTAGTTGAATCTGCATGCAGCTGCACCTTTGGCTCACATGAATATTGAATCAGTTGTGTTGCTTTTTATTATATATTTTTTAAGGCTCAAGGTGAGAACACATAGGTAGAGATGGAAAGAATGGGAAGATAAGGAGACTATGTCAAAAAGCTGTCAGATTCTTCATCAATGAGGCAATTGTGAGATTTAAATGAAGACTGATGTACAGATGAAACCATCCATTAATGGGAACATGTAAATTAATCAGCACTTTCTTTTTTATCTGATAAATAATTGACAAAAATCTATTTAGATTTTATTGCTTTGTGGTGCACCAAATGTTTATAATTGGTGAAAGGTCTGGACTACAGGCGGGCCTATGCACGGCCAAATATCAGTGTCATGAATATGCAATCACAGTGTAGGACATCTGTAACTGTTAATGAAATCGGGAAAGTCTTCTTTCACATATAGGTCAAAATTATAACATATCATATGATGACAAGGACCACATTTGCAAAAACAAAATGAGGTGGTACAAAACTTACTCTGGGGAAATATTTTTAAAGGGGTTATGTCATATTGATGTTCCAAACTCTCAACAGCGAGGGGAAGTCATGTAATAGAACACACTTATGACTTCCAAAACTTCCAAAACCACCAACAAATCAACACTTTGTATCCACAGACTATATCACTCAGTGAATAAAGTCTGAAGCTTATTGTTAACAAGCATCTGTATTATGGTATTGTCAAGTTTTCTTTTCAAAACAAAAGCTCTGAAAATCGGTTTTCATGTGCTGCGTCGGCCAATAGTTTACATTATAGCTCTGTCATCTTAGCTTTGTTTTTAGACAGAAAACACCCACAACAAAACCACAAACCACCTTTTTTTCTATATTTTTTGTGTTGTCAATAGCTGCACAAAAGATCTGTTTGGAATCATCAAAACAAGGTCAGAACTGTCACAGTTTAGTCTGAACTGTGGATCAACAAATGGTGAAATTAGAAAAAAGCAAGTGGTGCCCAGCACAACAAATCCCGCCCCTTGCACGTATTGTAGTTTATTTTGGTATCGATCCAACTGATGTAATCATGTCTACGCGTGTGTTAATGTCAATATCAACTGCCTTTATGTATGTTCCAAGTTTGAAGTAAATTGAAACAAAATTGATGTTTTTATAAACATGTGAAATTTTGCCCATTATAAATAAAAGGGAAAAAATGTAGTTAGTAGCCCTGTAGTTAGTTTTCTTTACCATGGTAGACCAGCACAGCAACTCGTTACTCCCCCTAGTGGTCACATAAATCTGCTGGACCATCATTGTCTATATCCTATTTCTCTACACTCTAATATATAGCTGTCCTTGACATAGATTCAGGATTATTTATTCTAAACACTCAAAAGATGAATGTAGGTAATTTTTGTTGTATTTGAGAGTAGAAGTACTATATGTAGTCATTTTAAGGGTTTATTTTTTTGGGTTTTTCATGCTTTGGATGGATTGATGAAGTGAAGAGAGACAGGATACATGGGGTGAGAGAATATGGGGATGACATGCAGTGAATGGCCTCAGGGTATAACCGAAGCAGGGCTGCTCTGGTAAGGCCTCAGCCTGTTTGGTACACATTTACCTGGAGAGCCACCGGCATGCCCCTAACTGTTTCTATTTACAGTCTAAATGTGGCCAAACCTAAATAATGAAGTCTGCAGGGGATCAACAATACCTGCCAGAGTCGGATCATAAATTTGTAGACTTTTGCAACAGATGAGGATTTTTTAAATGATCATTAAGTAATAACTATCTACAAGGCTTCCAAAACATCCCTATTATAGTACACTGTATACTGGACTGAATGTGAGGTGATTCTGCATCAGACTGTGGGGAAGAAGTCTCATTGAGGCCAATCGTGGGAATAAAAGTTACTATTTTAACTGTATGTGACTTTAAATCTCCAAAGTGTGGCTTGTTTGACAGATGTTGTCTCTGTTTTGTCCACAGAAGTCTTTTTCTCTGGTTCTGGAGGCTCTGGACTATGACAATGACACATCAGAATCAGGTGAAGTTGCGGTCAAGTTTGTGTTTGTTTGTGTGACTGTAAATTTGTGTGACTATTGCAAACACGATAGGAACTGAATAATAACAGGTTTTAAATAAAAAAGTGACAATGTCTTGAATGCATATAACTTTTTTTTTCTTTTTTTTTTTTTTAGAAATTCATCCGAAAGTTATCTTTTCGACAAGCATAATTTTTGTAGTGGCAAATATACGAGTGCTTGTTTACAAGTTTGTGTGGTTAAGACAATGAGAAAATGTCTGTGTGTCTTCATGTCTGTGATCATGTGAGTTTAGAAGGTCTTTCATCCAGACCCTTTAATTTCCTGCATGTCTCTTTGTTGTTTGTCCTCATAATCAGGCAAAGCTCCATGACAGAGAATGTAAGCTGCATGCTATAAAAAGCATAAGAAACAGCACACTCGCACTGAGACAGATGTTCCTGTGCCTTCCTCATTCCTGTCGTACCACAGTCCTCCTTTTCATCCCACCATCCTCTTCCTTCCTTTCAGTCAGTGGAGGGATGACAGTCTCATCCAAAAGATGACTGAGATAATGAGAAACTGGGAACTGCACCAGAAATCCTTCTCCCGCTCTGTGTTCGTCTCTCCTGTCCTATTCCATCTCCCCTTCACTCTGCCCTCCAGCGATGCCCGTACGTCTTGTTTGCATTATCTGCCGTTTCCACCTGAGCTCCTGACAACCCTCACATTGGGTTTAAAGCTCCTCGCTAGGCCGACAGCTTAGCTCAGCCCAAACACAGGTATCTTACAACAGTCTGAATGGACTTAACGCATCCTGCTGCTAATCAGAAAGGATTACCAACCACAACTGCACCTTCTGAAACAGTCCCTGCATGGAAATAGTGTGAAAACCTGATGTTCTTTGAATACCTGCAGCCTTCACTGACCTTCACTGAGTTTTATGTGAATAAATACAGCTAATATTATTTACACAGGTGTGAAATGTTGTGTCATGCACAAGGTCATCAACAAGTCCCCCAACTGAGCAGCAGGATAATCAAAATCCTCTGATACACCTGTGGGAACATTTCCCAGTTTAAATACAGAATGCCACTAACAGAAATGCCACAAAATGCCAAAGATTACCAACATTTGATAACTAAATGTTGGTATTTGCATTCTGATTGTAGCAAAGCTATGGTTTAGACTTGTTCAGTTCTTGAGCAGATCACGATGGGGAGCAAAATAATATGTTTCAAGGTTAGATTATCATCATTATGGTAGGTATATAAGGTACAATAATGAACAGAACATCATCCTGGCATTATATCTTGTCAAACAAGGGCTGGATAATGTGGCCAAATGTGGTATCATAATAACAATTAAAATACAAATAGAAATTTGAATTGGAACATGATCACACAACAGCAAAATTCAAATACATTTTTGTAACTTTCATCACCTTTGTTTTTCCTGCTGAGAAAATCCAAAAAGTCTGATATAAAAAAAAAAATCTACATTATAGTACATTATAGAGTGCACAAACAACCTATGGTCATGATTTCCTTGAGGTTAAAGAGTGCAATAGCACATGAGCCAGTTGTAAAAGCACTGCTCATAGCTCTGCTAGTGGTCATAACCTCAAAACCCCCACTGAGTATAGCAAAATTCAACAATTCTCTAAACAGCAGCAACGGTTTCTCTATTTTTTCCTTTTGGTCACATATTTATGAGGTTATTTTGAGTGCAGATTAGCTGCTTTGTGTTTCCACTATATTGACACAACACTTAAAGCCACAAAATTGCCACCACTGCTGGAAAGAAAGTGGAATTCAATATTAGAAACATTATAATCTGAAGCAGCTTGTCTATAAAATGCAACCCACATGTTTAGACTTTTTTTTTTTCAAATGACAGAAACACATGTAGATGCCTACGCATGAAATAAAAGTCACAACAAAAGTAATACTATCCTGAGATTTATGTACAAGGGAGAAACACACCAGGCTGCTGATCTATTGGTTTCAAAAGGTCTATTGATTTGTTGGTTCATATAATGAAAAGTCAAAAGGAGGTATTTTCTCCTGCAGTGTTTTCTCAGCCACTGTCAAGGACAAACACTTCACCACTAATACCAGACGGTGGGAGATGGTCACTCGAGGCCAGAGAGATTTAAGTGTGTTGCTACCCTCAGATACAATCCCATATTGTGTTTGCTTTTCAGTGAAGTGTGATTTCCAATGCAGCCCTAGGATGTTGGCTTCTGAATGTTGCTGCTGTTTTTGCGTCTTAATGTTGAAGCCTCTCCATCTCAGACTGGCTTTTCTCTCTTATTTGTTATTGTGCCATCTCATCTAATCACATTAGAGGGTAAATCAGATTCTGTTATACACCTTCCCTGCTGTGCTGGTCGATGATGTGGTTTGCTGCTCTTCTGTTCTGGCAGAGAAATGGTGATGATGAAATTAGCTCTTTGACTTACCAGAGTCATAAAGTAATGAAAAGCCGATAATGCACTGTAGTAGACTGATGAATGTTTGGAAAAGCTCTGATGTGACGTTGTGACAGCAAACGGAGGTTGGTGGAGGAACGGGGCAACGGCTGAGCTAACAGGGCACTCAGCTCTGTTCCCCTTCCCCTCTTCACCATATTTTCTTAAACATACAAAACACACATAGGCTAATATGTGCCCCTGTTTTCATTCTTTTGTGTCAAACGACAGTGATCTCATCTCTCCATCAGGTGGTTTGTTATGTGTGAGCGCTAATAGCTGCCTCCCTTCCTCTTTGGCTCTGTTTGCCTCTCTCTGTTACACACACTCACACACTACACACTACACTCTACACCGCTGACTTACTTCCAACAAGGCTTCCCTTTCTGCATTACTATCTCATAATCTTTCCTATTATCCCCGCTGCCATCTCTTAAATACACACATACATGCGCTGAAACACACAAATATAGACACACACATGTTCTCATTGCTTTGTGCGAGTTAATACCCTGTCAGGGGGGATTATTTACTGAGTTGGGGATGATAGCGCCTCTGGGAAATCCCCTCTGGGGGTCAGGAGCAGTGGCCACTAGCCCAGCGCTGCCCTGGGCCTCGTCTGGCCCCTGTGGTGCTTTTACTGCCCTCTCTCCACTCAGCAGACCACAGCCCCTTGTGCTCCAGTCATATAGACGAGCTTTGTCTCCACTGCTACTCGACCAGAGCATTTTTTTCTGTGACCACATCATCTTTTATATAAAAATACTGACAACACCATCCTAAATCCATGGTTTTGACTATTTTTTTCTTGTTTGTTGTTGATGTAGATGTGAGAAGTTAAGAGATGGACTTAAAAGATACGCTATCTGGTCAAAAAAAAGTTAAACATTTTGATGTTAAGTCTTATTTAGCCTTAAGCTTTGTTTATAGCACACACTCACCATGGTATTGTTTCTATAAGCTTCTGCAATGTTAAAATATATTTTAACACATAACTTTTCTGAACTTTTATCTGACCAACTGAAGCAAACCCAGATCATAACACTGCCCCCACAGAGCTGTACTGTAGGCATAAGGCATGATGGGTAATCACTTCACCCACCTCTCTTCTCACCCTGATGCACCCATCACTCTGGAACAGGGTCCATCTGGACTCATCAGACCACATGACCTAGTTCCATTGAACAGTCCAATCTATTTGCTCTCTATCAAACTGATGGTTGTTTAAGAAATAAGAAGCTACTTGATGCATCAGTTAAAGTTAAAAAATGTGTCTCACCTGAAACATGTTCATCACTGCAGTGATTATCCATTGGAAGGCTCTTCTCTCTTTGCTCTTTGATAAATTCAGGTGGTGAGGGTTTTTTTTTGTTTATTTTGGGTTTTTTTTTTTTTTTGTTTTTTTGGCTGGGTTGCTTATGTGTGGAAATACCAATAATCACACTTAAATATTACATAAGGTTTCAACACAAGACAACTGATGCTATTTTTTACACATAGTGATGCTTTACAATTACATTTATGTCAGTGTCATAAATCTTTGCTAATGTGTTGGTGTTTCCAAATAATAGATACAGGTAGAGTTTTCTATTGAGATGCTCTTCTGCATTTCAGTGAATATTAATTAGTCCAACTGGACAGATGATGAAATGCTGATAGTCTTGGGGCTGTTATTGAAAATGTGGCACATATTATGATAAAAGCTAAATGCCAGAAAGGAACAAAAACAATTCAAAATGAGGAAATTTGATTTTTATGTCACTTCAGCTGTCTGATATTTAGTAAGTCATACACAAATAACTAAAGTGTGGGGTCTGCACATTTTCTACATTTAAAATTTATTTTTTAAATGATCTGAGTTAATGAATCATGTTGTCTAATATAAAAAAAATAACACACATTTTTTTGTTTGTTTCTTCCTTTGTTCCATTGTGGACCTTCTCTTAGGTCAGCTGATCGAGCGCGTCCTCCTCTCTTCTATGTTAAACCCCGGTGAACAGTGGCAGGTTTACCGTCACCATGGACGTATTCTCAGTCTGGAGTATCGACTGCGTTTTCGCTGCGACTCAAACTACTATGGACCATTCTGCAACAAGTTCTGCCGAGCTCGGGATGACTTCTTTGGCCACTTCAACTGTGACCCCAGCGGCTCCAAAGTCTGCATGGATGGTTGGACTGGACCAGAATGCAAAGAAGGTCAGAATTCATGAAGATCTTTTTATGTTTAGAGGACAACCTCTAATTCATGTGAGGTCCATTGTTTATTTTGTTTTTCTTTGTCACTATGAAATCTACGTAATGCTGAAGACCCAGACACCTCATAACAGTTATTAAAACTACAACTCTGGAAAAAAAATTAAGAAACCACATCATATTTCCAGACCTGAATTCTGTGAAAACCTCTGGAAGATGGATGGCCGCAAGCTCAACAAACATGAAGCCAAGATGCTTATATTTTGCTCCAGGAGCGGCATAAAATAGCCAACAATAATGTGAAAGACATGAAATCACTGTCATTCCACTAAATACTGATTTCTGAAGTGCCCCCAAGTCAAATTTTGGGTGAAATGAATACAAAGCTGTTTTCTTTGTATTATTTGAGGCCTGAAAGCTCCTTTTTGTTATTATGACGAGTTTTGATGTGATCCAAACAAATGTTGAACATGACAATATTTTCACTGGAGTTTGGGATAAACTAGCAGTTTCTACAATAAACAAAAACTGTTAAATTTACACTTACAT
>JAPQRP010000006.1:24968218-24979146 GCA_037367295.1 Apogon hyalosoma | reverse complement strand
ATAAATCCTAAAACCAGTGGTTTCTTGATTATTTCCAGAAATGCAGGCCTATGTTGAGAATCCTTGAATAGGTTCAGCAGTGTGTAGGTCTACTGTTACAACTGTACTGAAACAAGCCAGTTTTATTGTAATATTAAACAGATCATCCCTGGAACACCAATTGTTTCAATATTCTAAAATAAAATGGAAGTTTACTGGACTTTAAATGAAATATATTGTGGGAAGTTGGATATCCCCAAAAATAACTGTTTAAGCTCAGTTTTGCCACTAGCTTCCTAAAAGACTTCCCTATTCTTAACCTCTTAGTTTTTTTTTTAATGGTTACTGTGATTTGGGACTTTCCAGGCTAACTAGAGTATAAACTCTTGGATGGCATTCCTGTTGTTATCACAAAGAGATTATTTACAGCCTGACCCATTCCAGTATCAGTAAATAAGCTTCATTAAACTTCACTGGGCAGAGATTCTCCATTAGTCCATGACTCATCAGCTGGATGACCTCGCTCTGTGACCTCGGAGTGCTGCCATCATGTTGCAATGGTAAAAAAGAACCGAGGAAACCAGAGTGGAAACCATGGGAACCCTGAAGGACATGCATCTCGTTTAAGGACATCCTGCAACCCTGCCCACTCCACCCCATCTCACTTCATCCGACTTCCTCCTCAGCAGGTTACTGATTGGACTGTAGACAAGCAGGAAGCCTGAAAAATTAGCCAGTGTCCCTCTGTTACCCCCTGCAGGTTACTGACCAGACGCAAGTTCAGGGAGTTTTGCTCTTCAGTAACGAATGAATAATTGAGTTTAGATAATTGCAGCATCCTGTTGACTTAGTTGAGGTTTCATCTGGGTGACAGGATGAATGATCTTTTCTACATCATCAGTGTTATCGTGCGGTTTGTTTTGTATATCCTATGATATCTGATGTTGTTGTAAATTGCAGGTTTCCACGCTCAGTAACACCACAGCAAACTGAGCATCACTTATAGTTACTGTTTTCTGGTCTTTAATGGCTGTGTGTGTTGTCTTCACAGCGGTGTGTAAGCAGGGGTGTAACCAGGCCCATGGCTTTTGTACAGAACCTGGAGAATGCAAGTAAGTCACAGAGACGTTTTGTAATATTCACTGTGACATCCTGTTTCATCATGTTCCTGTACTGATCGCTTTATAAAAGGTGCAGTGTGAAGCAGGTCTAATCCATTAACACAGTCACACAAATGGAAATTTAAAAAGAAACAAGAATCAGTGACATGACACTTCCTGTCATTTCCTAAACATTTTCTTAAGATTTCTTTTATTTTAGTTAAGAGATAAGCCCCTTTTTTTGGGTGATCCTAAATTCATAAAAATCAAGGCAGAAATGGAAGTGTTTGTTACCCTGCCTCGTCATTATTAGTGTGAAAAGTGATGAAAAGTGAGAAATGATGCCATTAATGATGTGTGTGCATTTTTCCACAATAGTTGTAACAGAAACAGAATAAATGCAAGTAATAAAACAGTAATATATTATAAATCTGGGATATTAAAACTGAGGCAGCACTTAATGAAAAGGGTAGAAATCATATCTTGAACTAATGTTTAATAAATGCATGACTCATGATGATTTAATGAATTAATGCAAGATGTGTTGCTCAACATGAACTAATGATTAAGTGACTGTGGTTTTATGTGATCATGTCACAGTTACTTGATCATTAATTAAGGAATGTCAGTTAATTCACAGTAAATAAATCATCTCAAGTTATGCGTTAGTTACTATGTATAAGTTTATGATTTGCACCCTTATTATAAAGTGTTATTAAAATGGAGCTGACACACTGAACAAGGTCAAACAGCTTCTATTTGCTGCTGTGTAAATATGCACACATCAACACATTTGCACAGTTTGTAATGGAGCTAATTACGTTGCACATTTGTTTTCCAACATCTCTGCTCTTGTTGTCTCCAGGTGTCATTACGGCTGGATGGGGGCTCTGTGCGACAAGTGTTTGACGTTTCCTGGGTGCATGTACGGGAGCTGCACCGAGCCTTGGCAGTGTGTGTGTGACGTCAACTGGGGCGGACTCCTCTGTGACAAAGGTCAGATATATAGGCTCTTATTCTCATTGTTATGTGCTATACCTGCTGCTCAGTTAAACAAAACCTGCAGAGACACCCTGATTATCACTACAGCAGACAGAAATCTAACAAAATTGAATACTTTTTATTGCTGGTTGAAATTAATGATTCAGTTGGCAAATGCAATGTGGACCTTAAAACTAACTTTTATGGTCTATGAACATTTTCCACAGTTGATCTCAAAGAATATATGGCAGCGCTCATAAAGATAACATTTTTGCAGTGGATTGTGTTAGTCAAATAATCTTAGATCAGTTAGAAGGAAGAATGTTGTGTGCATGCAGTCTGTTAGCTTGTGAGGTGTGGTTGTTCAAACACCTTCTCAGGCATGGCAAACTGATCTGTGCGAGATAAGACACATCTCCCTCAGGCCTTCTTTAAGTTTTCCCACCACACCGTAAAAAAGTGCCTCCACATTACCCCAGCATGGGATCCCCCACCTCCCACCTCTGTCCCAGTGTGGGAGCTGGGATCGGGGAGACAAACCAGTGCCCGTGGGACAGAGTATTGTGCAGAGGAAAGGCGATAGCCTTGGGTAAGGTGAATGTGAGCGGGGCTGGGCTGGTCGCTCTCAGCTAGGTGGGGTCCTGAGTTGTTTCTGTGCATTCAGAAAGGCTCTGTTAAAAGCTGTGGTGAGACAAAGAGACTGTGGGCACAGAGGAGATCATTAGAGGAAGCAAAGCCTTAATCAGCCTTAACACTGGAGACAACAGGCCCTGCGGCTACTGGCCTGCACAGTCAGAACACAGAGACAACCTGGATACACTTCGCCCTCTGCACAGTGTGTGTCTGTGTGTGAGTGCTGTCCTGAAACAGACAAAGTCAGACTAAAGCGATCCTACATTCATCTGAATCATTTTTGTCCTTTTTTATCTGATGCAAATAATAACATCACAGTTCTTTCTGTGTGTCAGATCTGAACTACTGTGGTACCCATCAGCCCTGTAAGAACGGAGGGACCTGCACCAACACAGAGCCAAATGAGTACCAGTGTGAGTGTCAGGAAGGTTTCAAGGGACGCAACTGTGAAAATGGTGAGTTCGGCTGCTGGGACACAAGAATGTCCCCCTTTATTTGACTACAGTACATTGACAGTGTATAACACATAATGAAATCTATTTTCACACTCATTCTCCTCTTTGTCTCTCTTATCTCCACCTCCTCTGCCTTTTTCCTCTCTTCTCATCAGTCGAACATGCTTGTTTGTCATCCCCGTGTATGAATGGAGCGACATGTGTGGAGGACCCGACGGGCTTCAGCTGCACCTGCACTGACAACTGGACCGGACTCACCTGTGCAGAATGTGAGAGTTATACTATACTATACTACTACTGGTGCCAAAAGTGTGGAGATAAATCTGGAATATACAAGAGTTTCTGCTGCACACATGGTTAGGATGAGGGGTCGGATCCCTGTGAAATTGCCTGTGATTGGTTGTTGTTGGATCAAAGCCAGTAAGTGAGTCCAATCAATTGGCCAGAGGAAGCTAAATTAGCCCAAACACAAACAGTATCAACAGCTATCAGTGATCTGTCTCGCCCTCTGTCTGCCCCTCTGTGTGTGTGTGCATTCATTAATGCATGCATTTGCATGCCACGGAGAACAACAGACTAAGATGGAGCATCTTTGATCTACTCTATTGATTTAACAAAGACAGATGGCTCAGGCAGTGAGTGAAGGGTTAATTGTCTCGTGTTTGACGCTGAGGTTATCTTAGGCATAGCCTTATATCATGAGCACATGTGCAGTAAAATCCAGTTTCTTTGTGATTTGTTTAAAATGTTCTTGGTGTTCACAAGAATTAAAGCTGTTGCTAAACATGAAACATGATATGGACTTGTATTAGGAAAGACACATTATTTTTGGCACTGGTGTGTGAGCCTGAATGTTTTTTCTGATGTTATACAATGCTACACAGTGTCTAGTTTGACAATACACAGAATGATAACATTCCAGATTCAGCTGCTTGTAAAAGACCATGTCTGGCCCAAGACATGAGGACATCTATTTAGTTTATTCTGACTTTGCATTATACAGCAGAGGAGCCACGATGCCTCTGATATTCATTTCTAGATTGCAACTTTGATAATTTTTTGCATTGTAGAGGACATGCTGGCGACTTGGTGTTTACTGTAATACACCGCCAAGTGCTCCCATACTTTCCACACAATTACACTCAGTTGGTTTACAGTGATTACAGTTGTTGTTGGTGCAGTAATCTGATGTTTTAGCTCTATAAAGTCCTGTTTTCCTCTTTCTTTTGCCTCTAGTACCTTGATGATTAGCAGAGCTCTGAATTCCAACCTTTACGCTTTTAGATTTTTGTGGAAATTGATTTTTTAAAGCATTTCCCTGGATGCATGGATTATTTGATATGTTTTGGAAATTTTGGGATTATCACCCATCAACCAGTTGTTATTATGTAAAATTAGATTCTCTAATCAGGGTAAAGATCTGAGAGTCTTGGTTTAAAAATTTCTGCCAAATATTCTTGTTTCTTGGCCATCTAGCCCATAAACATCTGCTTTTTGATGTTGTGAGTGACTTTAGACAAATGGCAAGACAACAGTGCACAGAGATGAAAGATGAAAAGTCATTATATAGAGCCACATGCTATTTCATTACAATAATTTAATTCAGTGTCGGACTCCAGATGAAACTTTAAACAGTAGCTGCAGCATATTCAAGAGTGGAATATGCTGTACAAATATGGGCAAACATGTTCAGTTACAAAAAAATAAAGCACAAATACATAAAGGAGCATTTTAATCAACCTTACTGATCTGCAAATATGGCAAGACTTTCTACTTTCCTGGTTTAAAACGTGGACAACTGGATGCATAGTTAAAACCTGAGCCATGGCAGCAGTCTGTCTTACACTCAGTCATGTGGTCAGTCTCTGTATAAATCTGTTGTGTACTGGTGGCTCAAGCTCTTGTGCAGTGTTTATATGAATATCTGCAGGTGAGATTGGATCACTCAGGTTATGCTCTGTTAGAGCTGTGTGTGTAAATAAGAAGCGTTCCACATCCTCTACTTTCACCTCGGATAAACAGCTCTGCAGGTCCGTCACTGGCATGTAAACACCCCAACCAGAGGCATTTTATTCACACAGAGAGAGAACAAAAGGGAGACAAACAGAGGAATAAAAAGCAGTTTATATTTGCTCTGGCTGGAGTTACTCATGTTATTTGTTTGTCGTTTGATTAACAGTCAGAGGCGGGCGGTCTATCTCTGTCTCTGTATATGTTGTGGAGGTTCTCCAGGGAATACACAGTGAGAAGATTGTCAGGCTTGCAGGGAATGACAACCATAACCACAACACAGCTCTGTTTTCAGGCTAGATTTATATATATAACCGATATTAATTAAAGGGTCCTTTGTTTGTTATGAATTCTCTGTATAGTTTTGGAAGAAGTGCTGCCAGCTCGACTAGATTATTATTATGCAGGGTTGGAGTTGGAGTCAGGGTCAGGAGGATGGAAATGGTTGTTCTGTAAAGGTTAGGTAAATGAAAAAAAGGTTATGAGAGAGACAGAGAGCTCTGAAGTGAAAGATGTACACCACAGTTATGCATGGGAAAAGTTAGGATGCTACAACCACACAACTATGCCATGAGTATTTGGAAGACATGCATGGTTAACCCCTAAACGAAGGGTTTCCTTCTCTTTGTGACTATCTGCTGGAGCTTCCTTTCTGCACGTTCTTCACACAGATGCCCTTCGTTTCTTTATCTGCTTTTAATGCCTCTTCAGGAAAGTGGAACCAGGCATGGCAGCTCAATTTTTCTATTTCTGTTTTATCCCCTGTTCCTCTCTTCACTCCCATCATTTCCCCCCTTATTTAAATGTATGCACCCCCCCACCCCCACCCCCTTCGCTTTGGGAAAAGGTTTAAGGTGTCAGAATTCTCTGTGCAGCAGATGATTGTATTTATCACTGTTTGCACAGGAACCAGAGCAGCAGAAAAATGAATGAAAACACGCGCTGCCAAAGCATCCGCATACCAATGCTACAGTTCACATCACACACACACACGTCCACACACTGACACACACATGCACAGTCTTTAATATTCATACACATTCCTATTACACAGCTCAGTAGTTCATGTGCCCCCTGTCTCTCTCCACAGCGGTGAGGCAGTGTGATCGGAGTCCGTGTGGGCGTGGTGCAACATGTGAGGAGGCTCCTGGAGGATACCGCTGCCTCTGTCCACCTGGATGGACCGGCAGAACGTGCCAGCTCGGTCAGTGGGTCATTATAGGAGTAAAAGGTTCACTGGCTCTGAATAATCACAGACTACCAAACATGTAGCTCATAACCAGTATTTAATATTCAAAGTCAAAGACAGGCTTTATAGGAAAGAAATTTCAGAATTTGACAAAGTATTGAGTACATAACCACTATACTGAATAAATACATATGGGTGTGGTTACATATTAGGCAAAAAAAACACCCTGTCTGCTCCTGCAAGTATTTTTTTTATTTTATTTTGCATGGCCTAAATTGTACTGTGGCAGTATTTTTAACTGTGAAAGAACAGAAGATAGACAGACTTGGTCAGTATCAGTATTAATTGTCTCCCATTACTACACCACAAATTTATGCAAACTATTTCATTAATTGTGTATTTATATAATATTTAAGCCATATTAAGAAGAAGAAAGAAAGTGGAAACATGGATAATAGCAGATCCTTGGCTTTAAATGTTGAGAAGTTTAGCCACATTTCAAATATTTTTAGCTGTAGGTGTTTCTCAAATCTCCTTATATGTGAATTCAGGAAACTGCCTTAAGCAAGACATTATAGAGTTGATGCAGCAGCCAAGAGCATTTGCAGAAAGCCTTTCTTCCCAAATGCAATGACTTTGTTAAACTCATAAACATTTCTTTTCATAGGCACATGGAGTCTCTTTGTACTGTATATAGTGTTTTATATTATTATATTTTTTTGTGTTTATCAAATGCATGAAGCTTACACATTGGTACCTTGACATGTCATCAGCTGTTTGTTTTCCACTCAGTATGATCATCTTATTTTATATGTACAGGTATTTATACCTTTTATAAATTATCAGATGAACCACACAAAAATACTTTAAATGATGTGGAGTTCAACTCACCTGAGTACTTCTCTGCTGCACATATTGTAATAATGGTTGCTCTTCACCTTTATGATTTTTTGCAGAGGCCTTTTAATGGGCAATTCTAATATATTCATCTTCAAAGTAATCCACTGAAAGGATCAAACACTGATTCTCAAATAAAAAATATATATTTAAGCTGCAAACAAGCAAAATATAATTTTCTGCTGAATTTGAAATTCAACATTCAGAAATATCTGCTTTTAAAGCAAGCATTTACTAAGCAGAAAAAGCCAACAGCATATTAATTTTCCCATTAACTCATCCCAAATCAGTATTCTCTAAATGCAGCATCACGTCTCCATGGGCTGCATTTGCTCACATTGACGAGTGTGCTCCCAGAGGGTTGGTGTGTACAGCAGAGGGAATATCGTATGTATCAAGCATCTCACACACATACTGTATATACGGAGGCTTGGGGTTATGAAGTAAGAACTGAGACATATTTCAGGATGACAGCCTCTCCTACTCCTCTGTGTTATAGTGATATGTCACTCTGACATTTGGTAATCCCCCACAGTTCCACATCACAAGCCAGTAGCTCACAGTATAACACACACACACAGTGTTCAAACACATGCGATAAAAGTGTTTAAAGCCTGAGCCGATTGGCAGAGCATCCGTAAAGGCCCAAATGGTGAAAGGCAATTATACTTTCTATCAGTTTCTCATTTTATTTGCTGACTTCTGGCCCCACTTTTCCTCCCATTTCCGGCAGATTCCTCAGGCTGTTCCCACAGATAACGCTCTAACTCACACACTCATATACAGACCAGTGGTACTATACGGTAAAGGGCCCCTCACTGATGGACGCAGGCTTAGATTACCTGTAAATGACTGACTACTTCCTCTTTATTCATTTACGGTTTCTCTCTAAACCTTCTCATCTTGCCAGATCCAGGCCCTCGGGGGTTCCTGACTTCCTGAATGACAGAAGCAGAAACATTCACACATAAACTTAACAAGAAGCAGTACTAAAAACAAACAAGATCTAAGACGATGCTACAAGGCATGACTTTGGATTTACTGTGCATGTGTAAACAAAAATATTCAGCTGAGAAATCCTTGTTTCCACTGGCTTTTGCCCAATAATTCTCCACTTCACAGTTTAATTCAAACATCCACTTCAAAATATAATTTAACTTTGGTTTAACTTGTGGCTAAAGACGTTAAGGCTCAGTGGGAGCTATGAGAAAAGTACAGGATTGGACTGTTTTATGGGATGTGAGTGTCTTAGATAGAGGCATGACTGAGTAATTTAATTAACACAGTCACAATGGCAAGGTTTGACTTGAATATATTCTGTCAAAATTAGTCTTAATTTTTAGAACCTGTGTTTCAACCTCCAACAGTCCTGATTATGACAGTTGCATACACAGCCTCTGTCCCCACCCCCCNNNAACATGCATGTTAGTTATTGGAAATAGACCCTTACTATCCTGTGACTCCAAAATGAAGAGCATGAGGAGCACAAATTCTTTCCAAGGGACTTAATAAAGTCCTACTTAACTTCAAACAATGCTTGGTTCCCAGTACTTTACTTGATCTGAGTTTACACACATGTTGCTTATGATAGGCTACCTAGACTAGTCTGGCTCAAAGGATGTACTCGGTGGGGATAAACCTGCCCCTTGCTATGTGACAACACAACCACCTCTGAGCTGCAACCACACACTAAAAATGGCATGGACATAGTTACACAAATAAAATGTGGTGTTTTCTTTTGCAGAGAGTTATTTTAACACCACAGCTCACTCCCCTGTGTGCAGATGTTCAATCAAAAACAGCTTCTCCCCTGTACAACTTTCCAAAGACAGTGTTATTGCATCCTGCACTTCACACTAAAGATATATTCACAAGCAACGACCACAACCTCAAATGAGCTTTTATTTATCTCTGCTAAAGATTCCAGGCTCAGTTGTTCCTTTGTTCCCTAAAAGAGGATGATGGAGAGAACAGGGAGGGTGGGGCGCGGAAATGAGAACAAACCCTAACAGGTGTGTGGGGCAGGTGGGCATTTATAGGTATGTGACAGGAAGTGATGAAGGTGTGGTCCTGTTGCTGAAATTCAGGTTAAATTATCTCCAACAAACTTTCTAAACAATCCTAAGACCTTTTAATATTATTCCAGAATGACAGCCAGACCTCTTGCTAGTGGTTGAACAGTGCTATTGAAGTGTAGGGACAGGTCTGACCATTCCAGACTAACCTAAACCTGCAGATAATTCACATTTGGGCCAAGCCATAGCCACCTTTTGCTGAGCATGTTGCGTATGTCTATAAAACATCAAAAATCAGATTGTAAAAACACTAGTCACTTCACTGTTGGCAGACGTGCTCAGGATGTCTGGTCTTAAAAAAATAAAAAAACATCACTCTTGTTGGTTTTCACATCAACTTCAGTAACTAATGCTGCTTTATCTCATCAGCTAAACTACTGATGTAATCGAAAGCGCTTTCAGAGGTGATTTTATCTTTCACTTGTTGATTTAAATGCAATGTGTCCCCTTATTGAGTGAGTATTCTATTCAGAACTGACTGTATTCAAAGGCCTTGTTTTCATAATGATTCACTTTCTGTGTGAGGTGTCAATGAACACTATTGTCCATTGAATGAAGAAAAGAGATCATTCTAATAAACTGTTTTAAATGGTTTGAAAGGTGAAGTAACATGAAAGAGGTCAAACTCAAAATAAGTGGTGGTTTCTTCTTTCAGTTTCTGTCCTTGTTCTCTTTTAGACACCAACGAATGTGAACTGAATATATGTGTCCACACCCGGTCTTGCCGAAACCTGATCGGTGGATACCTGTGCGACTGTATTCCTGGATGGACGGGACCGAACTGTGACATCAGTGAGTAGGAAAGGAAAGGAAAGGAAAGGAAAGGAAATGAAAGGAAATGAAAGGAAAGGAAAGGAAAGGAAAGGAAAGTGTTTAAACTGTAGTTCCCCTTCTTCTACAGGATATCAATGAAATTCACTAAATCACAAATGTGTGTATGGCGCTGTTTTTAATCAGTATCTCCTGCCAGTTTGTTACAGGGACAGTATAACATGCAGCCAGTTCTCATGACTCATGCCTCATGACTCATGACCAGTACATCCCCATCAGCTAAATCAGTCCTTACTGTCAATGTGTTTTTTCCTTGGCATAAACATATCTCTGAAAGACATCACAATGTGTGATTTTTTGCTTTCTAGGGAACAGCAGCTGTCAGGATTTGTGTCTGAACGGCGGACGCTGTGAGGTGAGAGTTGTGGTTGTACTCGTTCTGTGCCTAATTTGTCTGTCATCTGTGCATATCAGTCACAGTCTGTTACATCATTCAAATTATTCCTTTATAAAATAATTTAAAAACAAGGGTTTAAATTAATCTATAGTTCAACCTAGGTTTTTCAGCTCTTTAAAGAACTAAAACCTGAATTATTTACACCGTAGAGAGGCTGACCTTTCCACTTCTGCCTCATTGGACCTTATTCTTGGAAAATAGTGCATTACAGTCAATTGCAAAAAATAATTTTTTTTTATCATGTTTAATTTGTACCTTCATTTACACATATGATGTTTGTAAATCCATCCATCCATTTTCTGAGCCCGCTTTATCCTCACTAGGGTCACGGGGGTCGCTGGAGCCTATCCCAACCACTTAAGGGCGAAGGCGGGGTACACC
>JAPQRP010000006.1:24943073-24963329 GCA_037367295.1 Apogon hyalosoma | reverse complement strand
TAGTTTGACAAATAAAAAGCTTCCAAAAGTATCCCGTATCTACACATTTATCTTGATTTATCATAATGTTATATGTTAAAACTTTAAAACTGAACTTTGTTGTATTTTTAGTTGTAACGGCACCCAGCGCCCCCACAGGCTGTGCTCGGTACTGCACAGATTAACAACAGTGTGTAAAGGACGAGGAGGCGTGTGTGACTGGCAGCACCACGCTATCATTGTGTGCGGCTAAAAACTATCCGAGCGTGTGTTGGTGGTCAGGAAAACAGGTATCTAGCAACCTTTAAAACGACCAAAATTACTGTCATGTTGCAATTTGCGTTAAAGGGGTTGCATTTGTGTACAACGTCTCCCTGGGTTAGCTAACAATGCTAAGCTAAGGGCCCGAGTTGCATGCGCAGTCAGGCCGCTCTGTATGCTAACACTGGAAAAGGCCAAACTTAACTTCATACATCACTGTTTCACCTGATTTTGTTTTGTAGAATGAAAGTGCAAATGGTGCAAAGTCAATTGGGTATCTGTTTGTGCAGTTACAGTAGATAAGCGTAGCATTATGTTGGGGTTTGACACGTTATTATTAGTTAGCTTTATAGCTTCATGAAATGTAGCAGCTGCAACATATACCATGCACTAGTTACGATACCGTGAATGCAACAAAGTAAGAGCTTACAAATCTTATGTATCGTATCTGGAAATATTTGTAATTAGACGATCACAGACCACGATTCAACTCTGATTGGGACTTGAGTCCTCAACACTTACCTGTTACATACTTAAGGTGAACAAACATTTCAAGAATGTATATCAAAACAACTTAAAATACTGTAATTTACTATATAGCCATGTTTGTGATAAATAGGATACAAGTTGTCTTATTAGAATCTAATAGTCTGGTATTTGTGTGTAGAAGAAAGTTTACATCTGTATTTTAATTGACTTGCAACAACTGACTGAAGTAGGTTAGTAGTGATTCACATTAAAGAATAACCACTACATACATTATTAATATATTGCATACATGATCTGTATGTGGTCTCAACTTACTCCTTTGCAAATGTAAATATTTTCATCTATAGAAAGGTTGTAGTACTGTCTCAAGACACCAGTGTTTGTGCAGCTTGTTTGTAATTATTAAATTAGTTTTCCGTTCAATTTCTTTTACTCCATTTAGCTTAGGTTTTCTTCTGTGATCTTGATCTCCAGATTCAGATGAATGGGCTCTATGCACAGCTCCACTACTTCCTGAACTTTAAACAGCTCCTTTCTTTCCTGTCTTTTATTATTGGACACACTGATTAATCCAGATGTGTCTGCTACTTCTTGTTGTGACTACTATGGTCAGACACACCTGGGTTAATCAGTGTGTCCAGTAATGAAAGACAGGAAATAAAGGAGCTGCCTGAAGTTCTGGAAGTAGTGAGGTTGTGCATAGAGCCCATCATCAATCTCTAGGAGTCCTTCAGCTCACATCTTCTTTTGTTTTCCTTATCCTCTTCTGCCTTCTACAGCAGCCGTGCCCCGTCGCGCCCCCACCCCCAGCGGAGCCGTCATGTGGCAGGAGGCCCGCAAACATGAGCGCAAGCTTCGTGGGATGATGGTTGACTACAAGCGCCGAGGAGAGCGCCGGCGAGAATACTATGAAAAAATAGTAAGAGGCAATGTGCACTAGCAAAGAAAAACTATCAATTACATGAATCATTTGTATTTCTGAATGAATATAAGTGATTCACAATATTATTACATGTAGACAGAAGCAGTAACAAAGTAAATGTTAGATATAATCGAGTAAATTCATGCAAAAAAAAAAGGCATTTACATTACTCTATTTCACAGTTTGTACACTTCTGTCATTTATCCCAAGAAACAATATGATGTATTGAGATGGGGGAAACAAATAACTGTATTACTGCTGTGTGGTGGTGCTTTTATTTTACTCACTCTTGTTTTGTTTTAATAGAAAAAAGATCCGGCACAGTTTCTTCAGGTTCATGGCAGAGCCTACAAGATCCACCTGGATCCTGCGGTGGCACTGGCTGCAGAAAGTCCTATCAACATGTTAGGAAACACAAACTCTTCACTTTTACAACATTAAGACTTTTGGAATGATTTTGAATTGTGGATCAATTCATATCTATTTCTCTTGTCAAAAGGATGCCATGGCAAGGAGATGCCAACAACATGATTGACAGGTTTGATGTGAGGGCTCACTTGGACTATATTCCAACCTACACTCCTCCACTGCTCAACACTACGTAAGTCTTATATGTTCTTAAAGGTGCAATTGTGCTACTGTAAGCTAATTCTGAATTAAAAGAGGGAGAGGCATATTTTGTGTCTACTCACAATATGAAATAAGCTTAATAACTTATAAAACAAAAGTAGTCTCAAATATAAAAATTTGTATTTATTTGTAGCAATAGTACAGAGCCTGTTAGGGGACACTGAGAAAAAAAAATTAAAGAAAAAAAAAAAATCGGGTCAAATTTTGAGAGATCTTGCAAAACTGTTTACCTTAAGAGCAATGTTCTTCTGGGTCATCCATGCTCAGAACGGAAACCAAACAGACATGACAGAGTGGGAGAACTTTGAGTTGTGTTTTGACCTGGGCCTAAAATACAAAGCTATTATAACAGTACTTGACAGTAGACATGGGTTAGATGTTAGTGAGAGACATCTAAAAAGATTCTTCAGCGGGAGAGGACTTTCCCGTTGCAAAGCGTATTCGGATCTTGCAGCCCTGGTTGATTTCATTAAGAACCAAATGCAATACTCCGGACAGCTTCATGGGTATAGATGGATGTATGTGAAATGCAGAGAATGTGGACTACGGGTGGGCTCACGGCTCTGTTGTTGTTCTGGTGAGAAGTTTAGCAGCGTAAGTTGTGGCTGTGACAACAACTTTTGTTCCTGTCTGCTCAGTCCATTAATAAAGCCTGAAACCGGTGGAACTGTACTCTGTCTCAGGTGTCATCGACTGCAGGACTGGTACAATATATTTGACTGAAAAAGTCACTTTTTCTGCTGTTTTCTCTGTTTTACTGTTTTGCTATAATCCTCAACTTTAATCTGAGCTTTTATGAACATCTACATGATCAGTGAATTAAATACAGGAGAATAACTGATTTATATTGATAAAATTCAAAATACAGTGGATAATATTACAAATAAATGCTCATAAATCACTTAAGAATGGTTAGATGAGAGAGACATCTGAAAGATTCTTCAGCGAGAAGGACTTCCTTGTCGCAAAGCATATTCAGATGTTGCAGTCCTGGATGATTTCATTAAGAACCAACTACAATGTGCGGACAGCTTCACATGTATAGATGCACAATTCCTTAAATGCTAATCTCACATCCTTCTCTCCCGCTCTATTGTCGTGTCTGTTTGGTTTCTGTTCTGAGCATGGATGACCTGGAAGAAAAGTGCTCTTAATGTAAACAGTGTTGTGAGATCTAGCAAAAGTTGACCTGTTTTTCTTTCTCTCAATGTCCCCTTACGGGCTCCGTATGATAGAGCTTTTCCAGCTTTTGTAATTAAAAGTTGTAAAGGTGAAACATGCAACATTTTTCATTCTAGATGTTTGTGGTATATTTCTCTGTGGAGACCTTGACATCTGCATGTATTTTCTACTTCCCTCTTATTTTGCTTTGTTCAGAACAGAGCAGACATAAGGAATCCTTTGGTTATATTCCATATACAACCAATCTATGGTTGGCTTCTTCACCAGTTTCTCCCTCTGTCATTGAGTGGAGAGGAGGATTGAAGTTTTACCACTCTTGCGCACAGACGCAAGCAAGACATCGTTCATCTTTTAACTTTGAGTTACTTACATTTAGTATTAATGACAAGAATCTTTTGTTTGTATGCCTAAAGCCCTAGAAGGTTAATGGATTCATTTTGTTGATAATTACACCTTTGCACACTCACGTTAGATTCAAGTCTTTCATGTTGATACATGTGACAGTAATGTTATTTTTCTAATACAGAACCCCAGAGCAGGAAATGGAGGAGAGGAAGTGCAATTATGAACGCTACAGAGGTTTAGTGCAGAATGACTTTGCCAACAGTAAGTATTTATCCAAATCCTTGGTTGATATTTTCTATCGGGACAAATGAATATGTGTCACAGTGGTGAACAGTGTACATATGTGTTACCATATTTAATCCACTTGAGACAGTTAAGCTGCCCTCAATGGATATATTTTATTGTGTGCTCTAATAATTTCTGTTTTCCTCCTGCAGTCTCAGAGGAGCAATGTTTATACCAAATCTACCTGGATGAACTCTATGGTGGCCTGCAGAAACCAAATGAGGATGAGAAGAAAAAGTATGTCATCTGAGTGTTAAAGCTGTTTTGTTGATTTTATTGTTACATTTCTTTCACAGGAACAGTGTATTAAGGTATTGTTAAATTGTAGTGAAGTGCAACTGATGTGGCATACATAGGTCTTTTAGCCATAGATTTGTTGCAGATCTTAATAGTTTACAAAACAAACAAAAATAATGATTAGAATTTTTTGGGGTTTAAATGATATTCAAACATTAATTGTGTCACTTACTTCACTATACTTTGAAAAATTATTTTCTTTTTGAACAGACTGGCTGAGAAAAAGGCAACTATTGGTTACACCTATGAAGACAGCACTGTGACAGAACCTGAACCTCAGTCAGATAAAGATGAAGACAATTCAGAAAACAGTGAATCTGAGGAGGATGAGGGTATTCCAGATATTGGTAAGGAAATGGATTTGGTAACAATGAGGAAAAAAAGGACAAAGTAAAAATGAAAAAATAAAAAAAGCATGTTACCAAAACTAAATATTTGTGTGTCTTGCTGTATTTCTGAATGCACAGATGTGGAGGTGGATGTTGATGAACTCAATCAAGAACAGGTGTTGGACCTGAATAAAATGGCGACCCCATATGGAATGTCTGAAGGAGATTTTGTCAGGTAATATCTCAGTGATTACAGTATATTGACCTCTACGAAATGTTAATCAAGTTCAACATGAACACTTGTACTTGTTTTACAGTCAAGTTAAGTAGAATTTCCCACAAAAAAATACACCATCTAAGAATCACCACTATTGGGGTGTAGCTACAGCTCTGTCCTCCACATTTTTTGTGAAAACTCCATTATTGTCTTAAATAACTTTAAATGCTTGAAATATTCATTATGTTTAGAAATGTTATTATATCATTTCCATATATTAACCCAGTGTAGTTTATACTGGAAAAAAATGGATGTACTATTATGTAATCTATGATCTAATGCATGTAATATAAATTAAGAAACTGTCACTTGTTTTTTAATATAGTGTCATTGTTTTCACACAAAACTCATGTTTCTTAATCACCAGAATGTTGAGGAAAGACAAAGAGGAAGTGGAGGCTATCAAACATGCGAAGGCTTTGGAGGCAGAGAAAGCCATGTATTCTGTAAGAAAACAGTTTTTCAAATGCTGTCTGTGAGGTTCTGTTTGCATTTTTGTAAGTGAGATATTTGATCATCCCAGGGCCGACGTTCACGCAGACAAAGGAGAGAGTTCAGAGAGAAGAGACTGAAAGGCAGACAGATCAGCCCCCCCAGGTGAACTGACATCAGCATTTCATTCAACAAAAGTCCACCTGTCTCAGAACATGCTCACTCATCTTCTTATTTGCATTTCAGTTATGCCAGGAGGGACAGCCCAACATATGATCCCTATAAACGGTGAGTTCATCCACTCTGTTACCTTTCATTACCTGTTTAGTATCTAAGTGTTCTTTCAACTAAGTTTTCAGATGTGTCTGATCTTTCTGCCTTCTCTCTCTCTCAGGCCTGAGTCTGAATCCAGCTCTGAGTCCCGGTCACGATCTCGGTCTCCAGGACAGGAGAAGATCACCTTCATCACCAGCTTTGGAGGCAGTGATGACGAAGCTGCAGCAGCAACACAAGCAACAGCTCCTCACTCTGGCCACGCCCCCTCCAACTTGCAGCACCCTGCAGGTCATAGCAGGGGCTCCCGGTCGGTAACTTTCCATCTTCCTGGCTTTTAATTTTCCTATTACAGTTATTATCTTGTCCACTGAAATGACCACAGCTGTTGCAGCAGAACGAATACTTAGGTTTATAGTTCAGTGAGATAGATCACTACAGATAATTTTATGTTATTACAAAGCAAAAAGCTGCTTTAAAGTAGCTGATGGGACCTGTTCACCTATGCATGTGTAAGGAAATGTCTTCGTGTTTATTTATTAGCTTTGACACACATTTAAAGTTGTTATGCATGTCACATTTGGGCAATGCAGTTAGCAGGCGTTAAAAAAACACAAAGTTGGATATTTGATCAGTTATGCCTCTAGACAAAGCAAACTCCTTAGGGTTGGTTATTAAAACAGAAAAGCAGAAGTACCTCTATAAAGACAGGATAGGTGCTGGGTTGGTGTTGTTACTGAAGGGCTGTGTCTCTGTTTGTCCAGGAGACGAAGGTCATCCTCCAGTCGCTCCCCTTCCTCGTCTCGCTCCTCATCTCGATCATCCTCTCGCTCCTCCTCCCGCTCACGGCGCAACAGGCGAGGACGAGGGGGGCGGGATGGACGGCGTTCCCGCTCGCGGTCGAGACGGCGTTCCAGATCTCACTCTCGGGGTAGAGGAGGTAATGGAGGGAGCGGATCTTGGAGGAGACGTGACCGGACACAATCTCGATCCAATGACCGAGACAGAGAGCGAGACAGGGACAGAGACAGAGAAAGGGACAGGAGACGGTACTCTGCACGCCGATGGACAAGGTATGACTTCTTGATGCTCCCTGTATGTGCCTCTGTTTTACTATGTGCATCCAAGTGAGCTGACCTACTTGCCCTTTCCAGGTCCCGTTCCAGCTCACGGCAGGGGGGCGCGTCGAGGCGAGGGGGTCGGAACAGCAGAGGCCGCAGTCCCTCTCATTCTCCCAGCCGTCCCAACCACAGCCCCTCCCCTCCTCACAGAGGAACCCAGCCCTCTACCATCACTGTCTCTGACAAGCTAAGAAAGTAAGAACATTCAAACAACACAGGCACAATGCAGCCCCAGTAATGGTACATATTTAATGATTAAAGTTACCATTTGCAAAAAAAAAAGCAAATATTTATTTTGGCATCGATCCAGCTGATGTCATCATGTCTATGTGTGTGCTGATGTCAGCATATCAATTGCCTTTATACATGTGCTAAGTTTGAAGTAAATTGAAACAAAAGGGATGTTTTCATAGACATGAGATTTCGTCCATAATAAGTAAATGGGAAAAAAAGATTGAAAAGATTCATAAAAAATGTTAGCTTTGACCTACTCTTCCCAAAATGTAAGCAAGCAAGCAAAGTTTATTTATATAGCACCTTTCACAGACGAGAAGTCACAAAGTGCTTCACAAAAGACAATAAAATACAAAGAAGAATAAGGGGGGTAATAAAAATAAACACCAACAATCACCAGAGGGGGGCAGCATTGTACCAGAAAATAGTTTAACAAACTTGTTAATACTGTCAGCAAAGTTATTCAGTTATCCAGCTCATGTATGTAGCTGAGTTTATAAATTCCATTTATATCCATGGAACATGTAAAATATGAACATGGAGGCTCTATAGTCTGAACTGTAAACACATTCTTCACACCTCTTCAACTACAGTGTGTTTTAGATCCATGACTTTAATTTTAGCTTTCACAATACAAACAGACACATTCACTGCTCACTTAGAGCACTTCAGTAACAACCTAATCCATAAAAGTATTAACACTATTAATGCAAACTAGGAGACCCTCCCTCCCCCAAATGCATTGCTAACGGCAAATAGGAAGAGCTTTCAGCACATTACATTCATATCTTTGATGATGACGACCTTAATAACGTTACATCATCACACCTTGTTGATAATTGTAGCTATTTTTTGAGTGTTCCAAACTAAAGTAAGATTACCTTTTAACCCTTCAATGCACAGTGATTCTTTATAAAGCCATAACCAACATGTGGTCAGGATGTACCCACACATAATGTAATGTCTTCATCCTTGTCACTGATCATCTTTTTTTCCTTTTGTCCCTCCAGGCCTGATACTCCGGGTGGTAAAGAGACGGGAGCTGCCAAAGTCAGTAAGAATTTGATTTAGCTGGGTTTCTTGCTAAAGCCTACGCCTCCCTCATCCCTGACAGGCTGACATGGTTGTCTACCAGACTGGGATGTAGAAGCCATTGTTGCCCACAGAAAATAAAATTATTTTGTTCTAACCCCAAAGTGGACATGCACTGCTGTCAAAGCTTATTATGTAGTTGGTTACCTTGGTATCCAGTCTCCATCCTCTGTGGCTTACTGAGAGGAGTGTGAACTTACCAACACTGACAAATTACTGAATCGATGTATGCTCTCATCTGTCATATTCACATTTCCTACGAAGTCTGTATTTTATTGTTCAAGTCTGGGTGCATGCATGTATACTTATACTTGTGGATGAGTGAAAGAGAGATTGGAGTATCTTTTATAAATGTTTGTTGGATAAAAATCACATATTCATGGCCCTAAGAGGAAATTGTCTTCCTCTTATGACCATGTGTCTTGTCGCACAAAGGAATGAATCAGTATTGGTGATTATAGTGGTGGAAGCTATTTGTTAATGTTGGTAGGAATGCTGTGGAAGGGACTGAACACACAGCAGAACACACCTGGCCCATTACAATGAAATCTATACAGCCATTCAGCCTTACACAGTTTTATTTATTTGATATTCTGGACTGATTGTTGTTCTGCACCAGCTTCTGTTTTCTCTGCATTTACTGACAAAGAAGAATTGTAATACTCCCGACATCAACAGTCAAACAGTGCAGCTTTTACTGCTGCTCCTGTGTTAGACTTCCCTGCAGTGTTGTGACCTGCAGTTTTTCTTGCCTGGCCAGGTTTAAACAGCCCAGCGATGGGTGTGTCGGCTGCAAAATGTCACAGAATTCTTCTGAACTTTCCCAACCCACCAGACCTGAAATTGCTCTTGCTTTACTTTCCGACCTTTTCTTCTTCCCCAGCCTTAATCTGTGACAGTTTTGGCAAATGCAAAAATGCTGAACACGTGTGAGGTTCATGTAAATGGATCTCGTCCTGCTCTTCTCAACTGTCCTCCAATAACCGCAAGCTACAGGAGTTTTCCTCTGTCTACACACGCACACACACACACACACACACACACACACACACACACACACACACACATACATAGATACGCATGTCCTGTTGAGCCACTGTTTGTTGACTCAACAAACATTTCATCTAATTGATTTATCTGCAGCTCCTTTCATCTCCACCTGTCACTGTACATAAAGGTGACAGTATTGAAATTGTATAACGGCACACTACCTATTATCTTTCTCTGTAACACACACTCACACTCAGTGTGTTGTGAGGCTATGAAAGGCTGTTCTAATACAATTATGTCCCCTTCAGCCCAAGATGACCCCACAGGAGCGGTTGAAGCTGCGTATGCAAAAGGCGCTCAACAAGCAATGTGAGTTATTTACACACAGGCTTCTGAACATCTTTTATAATCATATGATCCAAATTATGAATGTTAAATTGATGCACTAGTTGGGTGGTTGTTTTTTTTATGCACTATATTTCTTCTGCTCACAGCCAAGGCGGATAAGAAAGCAGCTCAGGTTAAGATCCAACAGCAGGAACACAAACGACAGGTGTGCATTGACATATTTAACATATTCCTGTGAATGCGTGTAATATTTCTTCAGAAACACACGTCCTTGAATTCCCTCTCTGCTATGTGTTTATTTTAAGGAACGGGAGGGAGAACTACGAGCCATGGCACGCAAGATACGCATGAAGTAAGTGCGTCTGTGGGTTTGTTAGTGAATTATTAGGTTTTGACATATGTTGCAATTGTCTGACCCAAAGGCTTTTTACTCAGAGAGCGAGAGCGTCGTGAGAAAGAGAGGGACGAATGGGAAAGACAGTACGGGCGACAAAGCAGCTCGCCTTCTCCTTCCAAATACGGTAAGGTTTGGATCATTAATGGCCATATGGATCTAATATTTCTAAAGTTGGCTTAATATGCGGTTTTAAATGGGTGTCGTCTTTCATACTCAAACAGAAGTAACCAAAATATTTAATTATGCAAGCCTCTGTCTGATTTGTTGGTGTCAGCGCTAGCTCTGACAGTTTTATAGGCTTTGAGACGTTCTGGCATGCCATTGTTTTCATCACGTCTCTGTCCTTTTGTCCCTCAGGCCGAGAACACAGCTCCCACAGAAGGTATGTGAGAAGCCACAAGAATCTGCACATTTCCAGTGAAGGAGCATTAATTATGATTTCTTTTGTCACACAAGTGCACAATCTCAGTTGAAGTTTATTACCTCAATTATATCTCTGACCTTTGCAGTTTATTATATATTTTTTCTATATTAACCGAAATTTACACCAGCACTAATAATTGTTACATGTCAGTTTATACAGGACATTGACCCCAACATTTAATCTGTGATCTATCTAGGTCGGTCCTATATTTATGTTGATAAATAATTTTTTATTCAGATTAACCCCTCCAACTTAATTTTAATCTAAATCTTTGTTGTCTCATTCATACATTGACTTGCACCTTATACATTAACAACCTTATATTATTATGGATCTAAGAATTGGATTGTAAAACACATGCATGAATGCAATCATATTAGTGACATTCAGATACATTTTTATCTAAGTTTTCAGTTTTCTTCAAAAATTGAGAAAGTTGCATGATGCACCATACAGGAGAGCAGTCAAGGTTACGTGCATTTATACAAATAGCAAATAGTGATAATTTTGACAACAGTGACGCTGAGAATATAATTTTGTACAGCTGTGATGTAGGGATTTTTTTGTGGTCTCAACTCATTGGGTCTCGGTCTTGTCTTGGTCTTGGACATAGTGGTCTTGGTGGGACAAAAACCACATCATCACAGAATTGTATCATTTTTTATTATGCGCACTCTTCAAACGCAATCAGTTAGATGCATCTATTTTAAAAACATGTTAAATTGTATAAGACTTAATATGAACGTCTTCCTCGTACATCCCATCTCTTTTCCTTGATGAGTTCTGATAAACTGGTCATAGGAGAAGACAGCTGAGGATATTATTTTCCATCAGGCCTAGAGAGTGTTACATTCATGAAGTATAGGCCTAACATGTAACTGACAAATCTGGGTTATTTAAAATGAAAGATATTAGGACAATATAATAGAAAAGATAACATGAATTTGATTTAACTAGTAATGACACTTTACAGCAACTTTTGCTCTACTGTTGATATGAGTAATCATGTCATGTCGATTCTAACTCTAATCTGTTTACGGTCTTGGACTTGGGTCTCGACAAGGCTTGATCTTGGTCTCGCCTTAGTGTGTCTTGGTCTTGTCTTGATCTTGATACTCTCTGGTCTCGGTCTAGCCGGTCTTGACTACAACACTACTGTGACGGTATCAAAGATGTGCAGAAATAACTGTGATTAAGAAGGAAAATGAGTTACGTGACAATAAGAGGAGGTGAGCAATTTAAGTTAATGCTGTTTGTGTCAACACTTGTTCCATCACATACAGCTCCAGGAGTAATTCTTACTTGCAAAGTGTTTATATTTAGCCCAAGATAAAGTAATGTATAACTTCATGCTGTGTTACTGTGCTGTTTAGCAGCAGATAGTCAGAGAAAGAGGAAGAATCACCAAAAATTGACTGAAACCTAACCTATTATGAAAATAGAAGCTAATGTATCTTTGTCTGACTGCTAGCTCAAGTTCTAAATCTTCTTGGTAGTTCTTCTCGATTCAACTGGACTGGTTTAGCTCTTTTTGAAAATGTTTTGTCTCTAATTCAAGAGATTTCTTCAGTTCTAATAACTGGTGGTGGAAACTGGACTTATAAATCTGCAGGAAGAACTATCAAGAAGAATGATGACCTGGGCAAATGAGAACCTACACAGACATCAAGTATTAAATATTAGCAAAGATGATAGAACTGATTTAACTGGTACACAGTTATATAACATCTGTACTAAGTTGACTAGCAGCAGTGTCCAGGACAGATGTAGCTTAAGATGTAAAGGTATAAATACTCATTATGCGTCTATGCTTTTGGCTTTAGACTGCACTATCTTTAAATCTGCATCTGGTTTTGTTTGTTTTTTGTTTTGTTTTTTTTCAGGAGGTCACGGTCCAGATCACGGAGTCCATACTATCGGTACTGAGCTGGAAGTTGGATTCACTCAAAAAACCCCTTGTCATTGGCACACAGATGTACCGAACTGACTGTAGGTTAATCAACAAACTAACCTGTACCTTTAAAACGTGTGTTCTCTGATGCCCCTTGTGCGTACAGAGTATAGCATTTTGACTGTGATACTTTAGTTTCACTTATTCCACAGCTGATCGGATCAGCCAATTTGACGTGCCCTTTTCATTCATCTTGTAATGTTACTTGCTCTAGGTTATTAAATGGGTTCCTGGTTTCTTCACTTCTGCATGCTCTTTATTTCCAACTTAAACCAGTAATACTCACTATGAAGTCAGTGTATGAAACTAAGCAATATCTTTAACCTTACAATTTTCTTGTTTTATAACACTCAGCCGCCTTTTACTTTAACAGTCTCACGCAAAATCTACACCTTGTGAACTGATGTACAGAATATTTCTAATTATTTATGATAATACTATGTAAAATCAGATGTAATCACAACATCGAAAGATCAGTTTCTCTTTTTATACTCTGCCATCAGCCAAATGGTCAACAGAAGCAAATAACTTTTGTTCTCAGCAAATGTGGAATGTAAAATACAAGTGTCCAATAAAATGAACTTGAATCTCTTAATGCTGTTGTGTATATTCATATACACTGATGTATGAAAGTCTTAGATCACCTCTAGATTTGTTTTTGCAGGATTGAAATAATCATGCATTTCTTATTTCACAGTCTCTTCAGATACAAGAAAATCCAGGAAATACGTACGCAGCCTTGAAAGACAAGAAACAACTAAATTGGCTGCCTGGTATAAGCGTCTGGTTTCAACCAGCTCTGTATGTAAAGTGTCATGAGATAAGTTATGATTTGACGCTATATAAATAAAATTTGATTGATTGATAGTTTAGTCACTATTTATTGTAACCCCTGACCTCATGACAAGAAGCTGCACAAACATTTGACGTGTTGATTGAAACCTGGTAAATAATAGAAGCTTAATGCAATAAATCTAATGTCTGAGCAGCGTTAAAGACATGTTTAGTGCAAAGGCAGGTCACACTAAATACTGAAAAATATGTGTGGTCAGAACTATTCTAAACAACCTTAATGTAAGATTTACACAGCGCTGTATGTATTCTGTTACGCGTCAAATGTCCAGGTATAATTTTAATTGGACATTTCATAATGAGTAATCACAAAAGCAGGTAATGCATTGTGTATTCTTTAATTCATCACATTCATCACATTTTTGTTCAGGGGTGTCAAACCTATGGGCCACGGACCTACACCTCCCTGCCAAAGGGTCCAATCTGATCTGTGAGATGAATTTGTAAAATGCAAAAATTGCACTAAACATGTTAATAGTCAACGGAGTCAAAATCATTGTAGTTCAGGGGCCAAATATAGCTCAGTTCAATCTGAAGTGGGTCAGACCACTAGAATACTATCATAATAACCTATAAATAATGATGACGCCAAAATTTTCTTTTAGTGTAAAACTACATGAAAGTGTTTACATTTAACAAGTGTGAACGAGCTGAAATGTCTTAAGAAAAGTGCATTTTCAACAGTTTTATGCATGTTAATGTTTTTGTCCCTTTGTAGACCTGCTGCAGTCTTTAAATTGTAATGCACATGTGTGACTGATGAGCTGAAGCTTAATTTTGTTAAAACTGCACTTATTTTTCTTAAGACATTTCACAGTGTTTGTGGTTATTCACATTTTTAAAGGATAGTTTTGTAGATATAATCAATTTCATAATGTAATTTTACTTTTTTCACTGTTATTTTACCAGTCTGGTCCACTTTACATCACTTTGGGCTGTGCGTGGCCCCTGAGCTAAAATGAGTTCGACGCTTGTAGTTAATATTTTTTAAAAGATTGCTGCAGTGTGTTAAAGTTACCAGAAGGTGGAGACAAATCTCACTTTTGTTCCGACAGCTCCTTTAATTGACATTTCTTTCAATGGGTTATTTCTAAATCTAAGGTAATTACTCTGAGGCTTTTGTGTGTTTAAAAGTGTAAGTGGCCTCGTAAAGCAGTCAGTTTGATAATAAATAAAGACAAACGGATGTTCCAGTGGCTGCAGTTTGGTTTTGGGAACATTTGTGTAAACCAACCACAGAGAGAGACTTCAGAGGAGGAACTGGATCATTTTTATGATGAATCTAAAATCTTCATAGAAACAGACAGTGAAAGCTCGGTTAAAACCCTGTGTGTATAAAACAGAGGAGTGTGTTACCAGAGGAGGGCGGGGTCAGGGTCGCAGGAGCGGAGCGGGGCGGGCGGTGCCTTCGGTCGCCCATGCCCCCCTTTGCCCTCCACTCGCTGCGGGGGAAGAAGCGTGAACTTGAACGCTGCCTTCACTGCTCAGTGCGAGTCCAGGCACAGTCCGGCTAGTCTCAGATCAGCCTGTTCCCGCCGCCCGGGTTTCGGTCAACTTATCAGAGGAAAAGCAACTGGACGGATTTAGCTTGAGGAGCTTTTTCTTTTTCTCTTGTATTTGTTGCGCCGTTTGGGACCCAGAACGGTGCCAAACGCGGAACGATCGACGCGATGTCCAGGCGCAAACTTGGAAGCCGACCGCAGCACCTGAGTGCAATTCAAGGTAAGGAAGGAAAGAAGGGAGGGCAGGGATGAGTGGGCTCCGAGACTGAGATGTTTGTCAGATTCGAATGAAATAAACTCAGGCCACAGTGTTGATTTTTGGACATTTTACGCACATGTTTTGGACGCGCATTCTCGCCGGTTGTGACTGATGTTGTGGAAATTATGTATGAACCTCACGTTGTTTTGAGCTTTAAAACGGACTGGTTCTTTCAAAGTGTATTTCAACTCTTTCTGTAGCTGTTTGGGTTTATTCTGACTGAACATGTCCCAGTTTTGAGCTCGTATGTTGGCTCTGGTGTTTGTCCTGCTGCGTGCTGCTGCCGCTGCTGCGGTTTCCACAGAGGACGGACCGGTTTACAGGCACGCTGCTTTCAAAGGCTACAGGTCCGAACACGATGATTAATATTTCCAGGTTAGACGGTGATCGAGTTTCTCGTTTGGCCTCTGGCTTCTTCGGGACAGTTTCACCTGAGTACATGGAAGAGCTGGAACACCTGTGTAAGAGGCAAGAGGTGGATCTAGGCGGAGTCATGTCATTGCGCGGTGCTTTTTAATACTTTTCCGGAGTAAATAATGCTTCAGTTAATATGAATATTAAACATTATGAGGTTGGTTTTACGTTCAGATTGTTGAATCATGAAGAAAGCGATGCAGGTCATAGAGAAAGAAATGCACCGTTTGAAAGGAAATGAGAGAAACTTCACCAGCGGTTTGTTTAGTATAGTTCTCTATAGTGGAGACCAGTGGTGCGTGTCTGGTGTGACCACAGGCCCTGACTCAACCCAGTGTGTGTGCGTGCGTGCGTGCGTGCGTGCGTGACCGCGCCTTACAAGTCTGCACAAACAGCGCAGCCCTGAAACAGGAAAGGTGACATTTTTGACTAACGACTGGCGAGATCCGACTTCAGACTGTACTGTCTGTACCTGTCCTGTATCTTAGCCCGGGCAGGTGGATCCAGTCCAGGCATCAAGGTGTGCCCGTGACCGTGTTGAGCAATAGTCAGTCTACTGGACCCCCTCCTCCTCCTCCTTTTATCTCCACCTCCTCCTCCTCTTCTGAGCTTTACCTGGCCTGAGGTGAGCAACTACCTCGACAAAGTTTACACAGGCTGGTTTGTGTCCGCAGCTGCAACAACACTCCTCTGTATTTGTTTATTGCGTTCTCTGTTACATGCATCACAAACCTGGGATTGTTCAGGTTGGTAACACTAAATCAGATGTCCTGCTCAGTTACACAAAAACATTCATCTCACAGGAGAAGACATGCATAGAACCACACTGAACTACCAGCTCATTTCCATCCTTGACCAGCTACACAACAGTAAATGTGAAACACACTTCCATATCCAAATACTAGATACGAATAAGATAATATAGGGACATATGAATCCCCTGTACATCCCATCCATACAGGGAATGAAAAGTCAGGGTGATGGAGTGATTAAAAGTCTGTGTCCAAATACTTTCAATAATCAAATCTACATTTTCCTTGCTGTTTGATTCATTCCTTAAACGAAGAGTCACAGCTTCTTTCATGCTCTGGGCAAAGTTGTACAAATGTTTACAATGTTGTGAACTGTTTTAGATATTAGCTGAACATCTCTCATCTCTCAAAACATGTTGTATTTACTAAGTACATGTAGTGTCTTGCCCAGTGATTGGTTCTGAGAACGTAGAAAAGACCAGTTAGTGACAGAGTACACAGATATCACAGCAGTCAGATGCATCACTAATGCTTTGAGTGAGTGTCTGTCTGAAGATAACTATGTTTACTATATATTTGAGTGTATTACTCATCTTCTTGATATTGTTTTTAACATCTAAGATAAGGCCTCAGTGTTTAATTTCCTCATCACTGTTTATTTTTTATGGTTTACATAAATATCTGCCAAGGCCTATTTATATTTGTGACAGTGCAACATCTGCTCGCTCGTCTTCTGTCCCATGTGTGACCAGGATTTAGGTTACATGTACAAAAACATCACCTTATCTCAAACACCTCCAGTCACTTTTTTTAAATGGCAATTCACTTCCTGTTGAGAAACTCACGCTGTGTATGCGGCTGTTGGGTAATGGTGAGTGGAAGGTGGAAGCCGTGGTCATAATGTTGTACTTTTTCATTTTTGTGATGTTTATCATATTTATTGCAGCTTGACGTTTGTGCTGAGTATAGCACCTTTGCACATCAAGCCGACAGCCTCTGTCGGTGTGAGCTGAAGTGTTTTGGGTTAGTTAAAGGAAGTGGTCAGTGTTGGCTGAGCAGATTGTCCTCATTGCCTTACAGTGGGTAACAGAGTTTACAACTGAAAGTAGCACTTTGTAAAACCATGCGTGTTTGTTGCACTGCTGAAGTCTAACAACATTTGTGCTACTTTATGTTTAGCTTTTTTATGTCCAGTTTGACCAAGACAAAATGGTGATCTTAAGATAACTAAATGAGGCAAATAATAACAAAATATTAATAATGATCATTTTTGGCTTGCACATATAGTTGATAGTGCTGTTTTGACATGTCTGGGTCAGGAGCCATAGATGAGCTTTTTATATTTTATAATATTTAGATTGATGCTCTAGTCTTATTCTGCAAACCCTGGATACATGGTAACATTTAAACATTTCTGAGTCAAAAAGCCTTCAACTTTTCTAGATGCGTGTATGAAACCAAGTCAGTTAACTGAGGTTTTGCTCTCTGAAAATTGTGTAGAATACCTAAATTGCACAATTGATATTATTCCCCTGAAGAAATCAGAATGCAACCAATTTGTTTGTGGTGTTATATTAATTGTAAATTTGTTTTTGCAGTTTATATGGCTTACAGAGTATTTTTGGGTCATGTTTTGTTTTCAGATTGAAAATTACCCATAACATTGAAAACAATCTTTGCCCATATCCCCCAGCTTTGGTAAAGGTGAGACTCAGGGTTTTGTAAATCCATTGTCTCTGTTGCAGAGGCAAAATAGTTCCCCTGATGACATTGGTTAAAACACTGTGAGATACCAATATCATATCAATACAGGGTTGATATGAGACATAGAGTATTTTTAGTTCAGAAGAACAGATTACATGTATCAGTGTTTCACAAAAATGTGCAATGGTTAAAAACTTTTTTCTGGCAACTGAAAAATGTTATTTCTCATAATATTCTGACTGTACATGATTATTATTTGCTCTGACCTTCTCTTATCTGTCATTATTTGTCAGATGTCACTGAGCCGGTGGACTTCAGTGGCTCATCAGAACAGCAGCCTGCTGCTCCACCACTCATAGCCCCCGATGAGGGCAGTGACCTGCTGACCTGCGGCCAATGCAGCCAGGCCTTCCCTCTGGCCCACATCCTGGCCTTCATCCAACACAAACAGGGAGGCTGCCGGTCCCGAAACCAGGCCTCCAACTCCAGAACCACACCTCCCTCACCTGCCAACCGAGCACAGCAGCGCATCGCCAACGCCGAGCTGGAGCCGGGGTTCATCGAGCTGAGGAGAGGGGCGGCCCGAGAAGGAGCCTGGGGGGAGGAGCCTAGTGTGAAGGTGAAGGCGGAGTCTCACAAAACAGGTGAGTGCTTGAAGAGGACAGGTTGCTAATTAGTGGCTCTGTTTTTTGTTTTGTTTTATTTTTTTTTTGTTAACCGCCCGACTCTTTTAACAACTGTTCCCCCTCCCTCTTGAGTCCAGCTCATTAGCTAGCCGTTGCCATTAGCAGACCTGCATGAGTTAGTGACGCACAGGCTAATTGTGTGGAAAAGATAGGCATCAGGAGCGTTCTGAGGGCCTCCAGGGTCCCTGAGGGCTCCACGCTGAGCACCTGAGCTCCAGTGGCTCCTGCCATCTCCCTGGCTGTCAGTCTCTGAGGTGAAATGGCCAGGTAAACATGTTTCTCTCATACTGTCATCCACCACAGTCCTGGACCAACACCACCTCAAAACTGAAGATAGGAGAGGGGTGTGTCAGTGCTTGAAGCGCTGTCTGGTTAATTTTGAAGAACGGTGTGATGTCTGTAGCAGTGTACTGCAGTATGAAATGGTCAGAAACAGAGATGTGAGGCTGTTGGTGCAACACTCATCACAGTCATGACACTGTAATGGAGGATGTTGCATCATGTGCAGCTCCTCTGCCATCTCCCACTGTTCTGCCTTGGGCCAAGTCACCTGAGCTCTTGGGAATCTCCTCTTTCCTCCTTCATTTTAGTCACACTGCCCATCTTTTTCTTGCTCTTCATCTTCTTGTTTGTATGTATTTGTTCTAATCTGCCCCTCTCTTCATGTTCTGCCTAAATTTCAGCCTGCAGTCAAGTGTATCAGATATTACACAATTTTCCTAAAGGTCTTTTCCCTTCACGCCTCTTCCAAAGCATTTTTTAGAGGTTGAGAGTGAAAATGGACTGCCGACTTTGCAGTAGTCGTCACGGTGGGGGTCAAGCCCATCAAATCTCAATCAGTAATTCATGAATTCTCATTAAAATCCATTTTAGCAAATTTCATGTCCGTTGGCCAGCAATGGAAAAGAGGTTTTGTGTTTCCCCTGCAAAGGTCAAACATATCTGAGGGTCACACTGTTATCTGCCAAATGCAAAGCAATAGGATGTTTAAATGGATGTTGCAAATGGACACAGTGTCTTGCTTCACACTTGGAGTAGGTATGAGTGCCCCTTAGCACATTTTGAAACTCGAACACGTTAGCAGTTCCTTCCTTTGTGTAACGCTCAGGGGACTGGAGCGTGCACCATTTCCGTTTGTCCACAACCTGCTCTTGTTTTTCTTTTTCAGTCTGTTTTTCCTGCTCGCTCATTCTGTCTCTCACTCAGAATCCATGGTCATTTAGTACCAGCAGGATTATACAACTAACCTGCACACGTGCCCAGTGCAAGGGGAAAGAGCATGACAGCTTCTGAATAATGTAAAAGTGGATAAGTTTGGATTAAAGTTTCATCAGCAAATGTAGGCTGCATTTGGTTCAAGTTTTACTTCTTGATTGTAATTTTACCCTGCTTTTAGTGTCTTTATCTCCTCAGATTTTATAAGTTGTGACACTAGTTCCTGCATGTTAAAGTCGTAACGGAGAGCTTTAATTGGACAACTCACTGCCTTGAAGTAATAGGAAGTTGTGTTTTTACTTGAGTGGCTGTGACTGTGGGAGGGAAACTGAACATCTGAAGCTGCTGAGATGACTGAAAGTGAAAGAGCAGTTATCCCACAACAGACAGGTCCTCAGTCTATTTTCTGTATTTGAGAAATGGTGAGGACGAAGGAGAAGGGGGTTGAGTGGGTTGGATTACTGAAGAGCCGCGTGCATCTGTCTCATTTCTTTTTATTTATTCTCCTTGTTTGTTTTTTTTCATCATCTCCAACAACCCCCCCCCCCTCCCCATTTCTTCCCCCCATCTTCAACACACTTTCGCTTTGCCCTCTTTCAATTTCTCGCCCCCCC
>JAPQRP010000006.1:24909191-24919999 GCA_037367295.1 Apogon hyalosoma | reverse complement strand
CACCAGTGAGTGTCCCAGTCCTGACTGAAACCTTGTATGTCTCCAAAACAAGTGTATCATTCATCTTTTTAACTGATTTATAAATATACTTTTTGATAACATATTCCACAAATTCACACCACAAATGACAGTCCAGTCCATTAACAACATGGTAATAATTTGGTAATACATCGATAATAAACCTATAAATTACTATATAATGATCATAGTAATGACCATGTGATAACTCTTGTGATAACCAATGAGAATTCTTGAAGGGAGTAATGGTAATTACCACATTATAAAGTTGAAATCCATTTTCACTTATGTTCCATTTGGGATATGGATAATAGAATAATATTTTATGATGTAACTTTTTACCTGGAAAAACCTTTGGTATTTTTCTATGAACCAAGTCTGTAAAATATAAAACTAGTTGTTTGTATTATTTCTAATTTCCTGGTAATGTTTGATTATCCCAAACACTTAATGGCCTAAATCATTACCTAGAAACACTTAGTTTGTGTTTAATAACGATGAGTCAGGGCTGAAAATGGTAATAGTAGACTGACAAACATCAATACTCAAGGACTAAGAGGACGATCAAATACTTCACATAGATTAAAATGTGTTTTTGATGGGTTTATGCTAAAAAAAACAAAACAAAAAACATAAGTTGTTTGGTAGAACATTTTAATGAGGGTATGTCAGGTTAGTTTTCATTTATGCAGGGGTTGACCAGATTTAACAGATCTGAGACATGTCATTGATGTTAAGAGGTCTGACACTTTGATATGATATCTATCTATTAAAAACATGCAAAATACATTAAATAAAGTATAGTTTAACCCATAAAGATTCTAACATCCACCATTGACCAAAACCATCTACTGATGTTAATGTTTAATACCTGCTAATCCTATCAATACATGTAAATAATTGGTGTAAAATACAGTTTGTCATCTTTTCATGGTCATCAGATATGACCCATTTGGACGTTCAGAGGCTCCGTAGTTACCATGGAAACACTGTCATCTTCTACAGCATTGATTCACCAGTAAAATCCATGGAGTTGGAGTGATGACAGTGGATGGAGACACTGGATTTATGTTCAGTTATTGACAGATTTTGCTGAAAAAGTCACTTTTTCTTTAGTTTTCTCTATTTTTTTATATAATATTCCTTAACTTTACTCTGAGCTTTTATGAACAACTACATGATCAGTGAAAAAGCACAAAATCAAAAAGATAATATTATAATAAATGGTGATAAATCACTTAAGAAAGGACACGTATAGAGAAAAAAATAATTTGGGAACTACCACAAAAGTAACATTTTGTCCTTATGGGTTAAGTCTTCATTGTGTGCAGGACTTCTTAATTAACTTATATCTTATGTGACTGTAACTTTCCTGACTCTATTTATGAGAGAATACAGTCATCTTATATGCAGAGGACAAAACCAGCTTCAGATTATTTTGGATGAAAGAGTCCAAATTACATTTCAGTTGTTCATTATGTTCAAATCTAATACGTTTTCTTTCACAGATTTTGTGAATATAGTTAAAATTTGCAGTACATTTTGATAAACACTTGATTAGTATCATTTATTCGTTTAAAGCTTAAAACGTGGGACTTTTGCACTGTTCTGTCCACACAAAGGCCACACTATTTATGCACAATGTCTGAGATCAGCTGATATTGTTGAGATGAAGCAACAGAACATATTTTTTAGTACATTCACAAATAAAATCTATTTTTTTGACTCCTCAGGCAGGAACTGAAACAGTATTTTTTTCAACAGTAATAATAGTGAGGCTGTGTTTTGCTACAGTGGTGCCTCTGTGCTAATATATTCACAGAGACAGTGTTAACATGCTGATGCAAGACTAAACATAGAGCACAGCTGAGGCCTGTGGGGATATTTAGCAGTTATTTGTTCATGAACCGAATGTTGGTATGAGATAAACAAAGTTATTACAAGCTGTCAAGGCATTTTAGTCGGCGTGCGTAACCGACTTTAATGTTGATGATTCAGTCAAAAGAAATATCATGACAGTGCTGTATGCAAAAATGTAAGTTTGTCCCTTCAAGAGATAACATTCTGAGTTTGAGCAGTCCTAGTAAACTACATACAATAGATACAGTCAAGATTGTTACTCTATACATCTACAACTGTAAAACACAACATACAAATGAGTGCAGGGGTAATGTACATCAAAATACATCACAAATAATAGTAAAAAGCAAATAGACACTATTGAGAGTGACTACTTTTACAACTCATACTTTAAATACATTTTGCTGATAGTGAATTATTTTTTATGTTAGTGCTTTTAGATAAAGGGCAAACTGTTTCACCACTGGAAGAATATGGTTTATATGGTTTTCCTACTGCATGGCATAGGATTAATGTTTTTAAGTAATGAAGAATACTAGAGTCGATACTGAGCAAAAAATATAAATGCACCATGTACGATATTTGTGTAACATGAGATGCGCAGCCCAAAATGAGCTCATGACAACTTATAATTGTAAAACATGGTTAACTCTCTTGATTTGTGAACAAACTTTGTGTCCATCTCTGCGAATGAGCACTGGCTTAGTGATCCAGTGATTCCACCCACAGCACAGGTGTGGCATGTCCAGATGCTGCTCAAACAGCGTTAACAGTATTCAGACACTCCTTATACTGGGGATGAAAGAATCAGATAAGGTCCGCACAGCCTGTGAGCTCCCAAAAAATATTTATTCACCACAAGTAGTGACGTTTTGGGCCACAACCTTCCATCAGACATGGACACGTTTCAGTAACTGGATGTACGTGTCATCACCTCTTTTCACTCCTTATACAGGGGACAATAAAAGGACACCTCAAAATGTCACATTTCCTCAGATGTCACCATTGGTGGACACACAGGATATCGAGTTGTGATTTCTTTCAACTGGCCCCCACCGTGTCCACATGAATGTCCCTGAAGGCCAGATGCCACTATTGTGTTCTAACGGACTGTAATCTGTACCACGCTGATCAACAAAATAAATTGTGTGCGATTTAACCCATAAAGACCCAGTGCTACTTTTGTGTCAGTTCCCAAATTACTTTTTCTCTAGATTTAACCCATTTGTCACCATTTATTATAACATTACCCTCTGTATTTTGCTTTTTTTTGGGGGGGGGGGTGAAAATCATGTTTTTTCTGTATTTATTTTACTGATCATGAAGATGTTCAAAAAAGCTCAGATTAAAGTTGAGGGGTATTAAATCAAAAACAGAGAAAACTAAAGAAAAGGTTGCTTTTTTCAGCAAATATATCATTAACTAAACTATAAACAAGTGTTTCCAGCTACTATCACTGATCAGTCAATGTGAATCAGTGTTGTAGAAGATGACAGTGTTTCCACGTTCACTACAGAGCCCCTGAATGTCTAAATGGGTCAACTCTGAGGACCATGAAAAGACGACAAACTGTATTTTACACCAATTATTTACATGTATTGATAGGATTAGTGGATCAACAGATATTAAAGATTTGGATCAGTAGATGGTTTTGATCGTCAGTGGCTGTTTGGGTCTTTATGTGTTAAAATATTGTGCAGCACCTAATGCTATTAAAATTGAAAGTGTCACATGATGTGTTTATATTTTTGTTCTATGTACTTTTTTAAAAAATACAAATAAACATTAAAAATAAGATGTCACATGTTTGTGAAATGTAGAATGTTGAGCAATGTAGTAGTTTAACATATGTTTTAAATTCTGTTTATGAATATTAGTGTTAGAACAATGTTAAGAATGGTTGAAGATATGTGAATGTACTGGGTTATATTTTAACAACACCACATAATATCAATATACAGACAAGGCCAGGGATTGGTTTTATTTTTACACTTCAAGTACATTTTTTTAATACTTATTACTTTATGTGTGGTATCAATACTTTTACTTAGATGAAGGATTTTTATATGTCTCCTACTTTAAATGCTTAAATGCAAAAGTATTGCCCAGATATTTCCATGTCCTGTGGCTGTACACCAGAGCTCAGGTGGTTCATGTCTCTACTGTTTACCTCTTCCTGGTTCCTTACATCCTCCCTCCGTCTGTCTCCGTCTCTCTGTGTCCCTGTGCAGTTCTGGCAGTATGGTGAGTGGGTGGAGGTGGTTGTGGATGATCGGCTGCCAGTGCGCCAGGGCCGTCTGCTCTTCAGCTACTCTCACACTCGTAACGAGTACTGGAGCGCCCTGGTGGAAAAAGCCTATGCCAAGTCAGTTGTCATTACCAGCATATGTTTCTGGGTTGGAATGTCTGAGATCACCCACTCCTACTGTGTGTGTGTTTGTCGCTACAGTGACTTGACTAAAATTCAGAGCCCCTGGCGATAATGCTCTCACCTCTCATGTGCAGGCTGATTGGATCCTACGGGAGCCTGAAAGGGGGTAATATTTCAGAAGGGATGGAGGATTTCACAGGAGGCATTGCATACTCACACAGTGTGTCCTCACGTACACCTCCTGTCCTCTGGAGGTGTCTCACTGCTGCCCTGTCTAGAGGCAGTCTGCTCAGCTGCTTCATCAAGGTATTTTACACACACAACTGTAAAATATACAACAATAACCCACAGAGGTGCACACACGAGTATCAACACATCACCATAATCTGCACAAATAATTTAGAGCTAAATGAAGCTTCAGTTCAGCTTCAGCTACAAATAGTATATGACCTGGAAATATAGCAGTGGAAAGACATAATTGGCCACCCTCAAAATTGTACACATTGTCTAATATTACCGTGACATATTTACTTTTTTGTGTTTCAGAAGGTGTGACTGCATCCGACAGACACAAACAAATACAAAAAAAAAAAAAAAAAAATTGTAAACAAGAAAAAATAACAAAACTAAATCCTTGACAGTTTCAACATGTCTTACTCTGAATGTGTTTCTCTTACTGAAACCTTCAGTTTTGACCACAACTGGACAGTGTACTTAGTGGAGCATGTGGGTTTGGAGAATGGAACAGTACTCGGCAGAGAGTGGTTCTTCACGAAATATATCACAAATGCACAAGGTATCCAAAAACGTTTCTCCACCCCTGTATATAGTATACTGAAAACTGAAGGAACACACCTGGAGAGGCACTTCTGTCAACAAATCATGGCCACCACATGAAGGACTTACTGTACCATCCAGTGTAGTTACCAGAGATCTCCACTGATGAAGACTTTAGTGAATGTGGTTTGTGTATGTCCTCTGTCGCTCTATGTCATCCACAGATAACATAATAACATAATTATGAATTACTTACTCTTAATTTCCACAGGCCAGCAGCTACCGTGACATTGGTAAAGTGACAGCAGATGGGCTGATAAAAGGCCACGCTTACGCCATCACTGACACTGACAAGGTCAGTATCATGTCACACTGTCATCTCATCAGAAGGATTACAATAGAGGAAGTTCATTTGCAATTTACAATTTATCATCCTCCCAACTTTTCTGATCTAAATATCACCTAATACAGTCTCTTAAATCTAATCTTATGTCATTTTACATCATCTAATTTGATTCAGTTCCAGACACTTTATTCTTTCTGCTCTGCAAAAAAGAGATTTCAAGAAAGTAAAGAAGTTATGTTTCTGAGACTAATCTTTTTAAGTATATTGTCATTAGAAAAGTCTTCTCATTTCTTACTGAAGACAACTTTTTCTTTATGAGATATTCTTCCTTTGAACTAGATATAACAAGTGCCAACCTAAATCAACAGTTTTGGACAATAACCCAGCAAAGGAACAGAGTGTAACCACTTGCATGACTTCTAAGTTTAAGAATTTTAAATCTGTCTTGAAAAACTTGTTTTTTTGTTGCTTGTGGTAAGCAAAACTTACGTTTTACTATTTATTCTAGTAATTCTTCAAGTGGGTCTACTTTTATCGTTATTTATTACAGTTTCAAGGAATCAAGTTGAACAAGGCAAATTTCTACCTATATTTAAGAATATTTGGCATCTTTCTGGTATGGTTGTGTTTACAGTTGCTCAAGGAAAAATCGAAAATAAGTGAGTTTGTAAAGTTACAACAACATTATTTAGCCTACTAACACATTCATCAACAGCCTGGAAAAGGAAAAAAAAAACACAAGTCAACAATATTCAACATTGCACAAACTGAAAATGATTTTAACCTGGATCTTATGTAATCAAACCTCATATCACATCAAAACTGTTTTAGTTAAAACCAACTCTGCAAACACTCCTAAGTCTGTAATTTTGAGGACCAGTTAATTTGCATTTATTTTCCATTTTACATGCAAATGAGGACCAGTGTATTTGCATTTATTTTGCATTTTAGGTGCAAAAAGCATCAGAGGAGACTTTGCTGTATCGGCTGAGGAACCCCTGGGGCTTTGTTGAATATCGTGGACCCTGGAGTGACAAGTAAGGCCTGCTGGGTGTTTGTGTTTTGCAGAGAATATTAAATCTTCTCAGATGTTGAGGTTTCTTCTGACTTTGTATGACTGCAGGAGTAAAGAGTGGAATGAGGTGGATGCTGAGGAGAAGCAAAGGATTGAGCTGAAAAAGAAAGAAGATGGAGAGTTCTGGTATGAAACACACCAGCTTACACTACATTCTATACCACGGCTCTCAGATGAGCCCACTGATTTCACTTTGTGTGGTTTGAGGAGACAGGTTTCTTATATATGACAAACAATGTTTTGTTTTTGTTATACCAGTGATTCACTTTAAATATTTGTCCTCAGTTTTACTAAGGCATGAAGGAGAAGCAAATCCATTATAAATCATTATCTCTGTTGTCTCTGCCTGGTCTTCTTTCATTATTTACATTTCAGTTGCTCAAAACAAAAGTTAAAAAAAAATAAAAAATTGACAAATATATTCATAACACTTGATTTTGTCTTATATATCATCATTCATACTGGTAAATATAGTAGCCATTTTCTGCTTATTTGTTTACACCTCCAACCACCATGTGGCGCTTCTGTTTCTGGAATGAATGCATACAAGGAAGTCAGTGTAAAACAGCAACAGGTATTATGATTGTGGAGGCATCCGTGCTTATGAATCACTCTAAAAACATGGTAGCATGTGTATTGTATGATTTACAATATTTGTAAGTACACAATCAGTCAATCAACCAATCAATCAATCATATTTTATTTATATATCGCCACATCATGAAAAAGTTATCTCATGACACTTAACATTAAGAGCTGGTCTAAACTAGACTCTTAATAAGCCAATTCACAGACACCCAACAGAGTCCACCAGGAGCAAACACTTGGTGACAGTGGCAAGGAGAAACTTCCTTTCAACAGGCAGAAACCTCAAGCATAATACAAATACTCAGTTTTGGTAAGTTCTCAATAAATACACATTCAAATGGACCAGAGCAGTTGTTCAGTGAATGCATCAGTTATTGATGACATTCAACAGCAGCCTCTCAGTCCTGTTTGAACTGGTAAAGTAGCCACTACAGTAGAATCATGTATGAATCATACCTGAAATAACAGCCTAATTGTATTTATTGTACTTAAACCATGGTTATGAAAACATAGAAAAACAGAAATGCATAGCAAAAATAACACATTTTAAATATATTTAGAGACCAACAAAAGAACAGATTTTCAAGTCTTATTAAGATAACTCATGCTCCCTTTGGTTCCTCTGTAGCTCTCATTATGCTCACACAAATGTAATGGAGTAATGGAGTCCTGAAGTCCACCCATGTTCTTTCTGAGCTCTTTCACACACTCATGGAATATTCACCCCTCCAACTTGGGAAAACTATCCACTCCCACCTCCAAGTCGAGGACCATGGGTCAGAAGTCTTCTGGGTTTCCCTCTCCATTTGTCGAGCACTGAGACCCACTTTTTCAAAGTCACATCCAGTCCCACCCCCATACCAGAACTGATGTCCTTCAGTTGTTTTATTCTGTGATTTGGTTTGTTTTGAATGAAATTGAAGTTATTGTTATTATTATAAAACCTCTCACAGACAACAACACCTCTTACATAAATGTTCTCTGGATTAGGATAAGCGCTGAGGATTTCAGCCACTTCTTTGAGGAGGTGGAACTGTGCAGTGTGAATCCTGATGTGCTGGACTCTTCTGCTCCACAATCTACCTGGACCATCAGTGAACATGAAGGATTCTGGGTAATAGGCAGCTCAGCCGGGGGCAGCCGCAGATACAGGCGTATGTTTTAAGAGTTTACATCAGCAAATTTTGCACACTGAAGGCTCACATTAAAGCCTCGTGCTGATTTTTGTTTTGATAGGATCTTTCTGGAAAAACCCCCAGTATGAGTTGGTTCTCTCAGAGCAGGACCAAAATGAGGATGAAGACGATGAGGATGATGAGGGTGATGATGATGATGATGATGATGAGGCTGTTGAAGAGGAGAAGATAACAGAGAAGCAAACAAAGAAAGCCCAACAGTGTACAGTGTTGGTGGAGCTCCTGCAGAAAGACCGGCGCCTGAAAAATAAAGTCAGCTTCTACTACATTGCTTTCCACATCTACAAGGTAAAAAAAACAAACAAAAACTTAAACTTTAAACACTTTTGACATATTCTTAACCTGTGGATAAACTTACATCTGTCCTTTTGCATCTGTATTGCAGGTTCCCCCTGAGGTGAGTACCTCTTCATTTGTAAATTAGTTTTTATCATCAACACTTTTGTTATCAACATTTATCATCGTCCTTTATGCAATAAAAATTTACAGACTAAACAATTTATGCAATCAGTGATAATACACTTTCTTCATAATACTTCTGTCTTCATACAGCTCCAGGGTACATGTCTGGACAGAAGTTTCTTCATGAAAAATCGCCCTGTTGGTCGTTCTGGGAAATACAGGGCTCAGAGGTAAAACACCACAGGAGGTGTCAACATTCTCATTCACTCATTCGTTCATTTTCCAACCCAGTTTCTTATAAAGGGGGTCATGGGGATGCTGGAGACTATTCCAGCTACCTATGGGACCAATTAGGTTTGTACAGTGCATGTCTCTGGACAGTGGGTTAAGAGTTTAATGTGTTTAAACAACTATTCATAAAGAACTCAGAAAGGTACAAACTTCAGTTATTTAGGCGACTGTAGACCACCAGAGTAATTTTCCTCTTAAGCTGTGATAACTGTGTATACCCACTATGTTCCTAAAATAACAATCATCTTCATTAATAAGGAAACAGCTTACTATTCTACCCCACTATTAATAACAGGTACATATAGGTTAATTCTGCTGTCAGTGTCCTTGCCCCCTCTGGAGTTGGTCCTTGAGCGCCTTCAATGGCAGCTGCCCCTAATGTGTGCTACATGCTAATGCTAACACTAATGCTATGTGCTGTGTATGGGTGAAATGCAGTGACAGAATTTCCCTGCAGGGACAATACAGTTAGTTAACCTTAAACCTTCAAACAAGCTTTTTTATACGTCATCAGTCATGAGTATCCTTGTGAAAAATGCTTGCCCATGATGTAGTGAAGAAGTGTTTAATTTACCTGGTGTATAGGTCTATAGTCGGCTATATTGTTTCAAAATGTCTGTACATATCCAGACCATTGAATGAACCAAAACTATAAATGACACTAAGCTTCCAAAAAGACTTGGCATGTTAATTTAACATCTATCATATTATTTCAAAATCCCAAACTAAAAATGCATAACTGTAAATGTTTATGATCTGTACTATTTTCATAAAGTAAGCAAAATTGATTTGTAAAGCGCTTTTCACAGATAAAAATCACAAAGTGCTGTACATAAAATGGGTACAATAGAACAACATAAGAATATTTCATAAAATAAATAAAAGGATAAATCCATCAACCAAAAGCTTTCCTAAATAAAAACAAACAAAATAAAATTAAAATTAAAAATCAATAAATAAATAAAAATTAAAATAATAAATAAATAAAAACCAAGTGTGTTTTATAAGATACTATTCGACTAACTAATCAAAATGATAAACATTTCTAAATGTTTGTGTCTTCCAGAGGTGTGTGGAGGAAGGTGCATCTGGACCCGGGTCACTACGTCCTTGTCGCCTCCACCTACCGACCCAACCAAGCATCAGAGTTCTTCATCCGAATCTTCTCCAAGACTGGAAACACACTGGGGTGAAATTGGACATATAACTTAGTGAACCAAAAAAAGACAGTAAACATGGGACAAAAACAAACAGAAGACCATATAGTTTAAAGTTATTTCTCTCTGTTATATTAAAACTACTACAGCTGTCATTTACTGCTGAATGTTATGAATTTCTCTCCTCCTGCCTGCTAAATCATAGGCTCACACTTCATAATGTCTCCAAATCATCCTGAATCACATCTCATCACTGAATCTCAACTACACAGTCATAGTCACCCACACTGTTAGATGGATTATCATTTTTACAATTGCAATTAACCTTCACGAGATTATATGACTAACCCTTACTATCTGCATTAGTCAAGTCAGTCAGTGGTTGTATTTTTTGTGATTCAATGATGAATTGTGTCTCTTGTGTTTCAGGACTCAGGATTTCACCTGCTCCTCAGGTTTCCTCCAAGTGAGTTCACAGACGCTGATGTACATAATAGAATGTAAAGAAATCAAAATCAGTTGAGCAAGTACATTTACTTTTGCTTGTGCCTTACAGGTTATGGCAACTCCAGTCTCCCCAGAAGATCATATGAGGGTTATGAAAACATTCAGTGAAGAGGCAGGCCATGTAAGAATGTATTTATGTATCCATGGATGGATGGATGGATGGATGGATGGATGGATGGATGGATGGATGGATGGATGGATAGATAGATAGATAGATAGA
>JAPQRP010000006.1:24867996-24909091 GCA_037367295.1 Apogon hyalosoma | reverse complement strand
GATAGATAGATAGATAGATAGATAGATAGATAGATAGATAGATAGATAGATAGATAGATAGATAGATAGATAAAACTATCTAACACTGTTTCTTTTCTTCACTAGGATGACAAACTCCATGCTAAGGATGTCATGAAGCTGTTTAACTCAGGTTAGAAACACTATTGTATCATATTCTGAGACACACCGAAGAATGTTCAGGGAACGTTCACTGAAAGAATCTAGGTTTTGTACCAGTTTCCCGAATGCTGTTCATTGTCTCTCCACCTATATTTGACACATTCCCTTTGAACTGAATTGAACTGGGTTGAATTGAACTCTGAGTGTGTTCACTCTGAGTTAAGCATGTGCCTGATGAATGAAAAAAGCCATTACTAATGGAGCTAAGCAATGGCTATTCACCATGGCAACAGTTAATCAAAAGGCCGACTCTAAATATTAATTCAGTCAAGGTAAAAAGACATTAAAAAAAACCTGTAAAATATGTGTGTTTATAGGCTATATGCACATTTGACATTTAACAGCTGTAGAGAATAAAAAGATCAGACAATGAAGAATATCAATACACAGCTATTACATAACTTATTACTGATTACCATGAAATTAATTAATGTATTGTATTTATTCAGTAACATAACCTGGCAGGAACAAAATCAAGGAGGCACCAAAAGGCAATAACATTAAGTTATAGATTAGATTGAGTGACATGATTTCATGAATCTGTGGTTAAAATTACATGTTAAAACTCAATAAACCTGTATTTCCATGTACAACTGCAGCATGTAATACCAGTTTAAAAATATGAATTTAAACTGCAACAATTGTTTACTTTTTTCACATTATCTTGTAGCTAAAACATAACTGAATATTCCCTCAGTGTGACTGCATGTTATGACAGACATGATTCACTGATTATATATCAATTCTCAAGTAAGAATTCACAAGATATTCATATAAAGTTTCTGTGTAGAGGAACTGTCCTGACAACCTTTCAGATTTCTTCATGTGCAGCTTGTTTAAAAAAAAAATTGCGAAAATTAATGAAAATACAGAGATTTTATTCAGTAGAGTGTGAAGCTATCAGGGGAAATGTGTGAATTAATCACTGCAGCGCATAGTAACAGACGAGATAACATCAAATAGGCTAGAATAACAGAGGTGATTTTCCTCTCCTGAATTCTAATGATTATGTTAGATCAACAGGTGTATCCATGCTTTGAATATGCAAAGGTTTATAAAGAAAACCTACCTATAAGTCACCACAGTAACTGACCAAACTGAGAGTTCAACATAGAGTTTCTCTTATCCTCTTATTTCAGTGTCAACTAATGCAGAGTTTTCACTGTTCCCACTTTGTGAAACAGGGCCTTGTACTCCAGTATTTGCTGCTGCAGTACCCCAAAAGGCCACTAGATGGGAGCAAAACAGTTACCCGTTCTTGTAAAGTTAAAACAATGGAGCCACAGAGGTCATGAGTCTAGACAGAGGCTCACAGCTGCAGATAGAGTAAATAAAGTATGATTAAGTAATAAAAGTAACAACACTTTGTCCTCACCTTCACCTTTCCTCAATCAAAACTCAATTTAAACTGTATTTTTCTTTCACCGTATTAATCTTCACTTCTTTTACAGTTTTGGACAAAGATTACCATCTGCCCTTGGAAACATGCAGACAGCTCATCTTTGGAGAGGATGTATCCTTTTTTTTTATGCTTTAATATGAATAAAATTCTTGTCTCATTGTATTTTTTACCCTCTTAGTTTACATTGACTTTACTGTATATGTCTGGAGTCTAGTGTCTTTTATTAATTACACATTTTATGACGCAACTGCAGCTGTTGAGCACCTGATTGACTTCTGCACATTAGGTTATTGCTCCAGGACATTTACATGAGGCAGATGCTTGCTGTTGCTGGACAGGGAAAAGGAAGAGGGTGCTTCAGCTGAGTCATCTCACCACCCTGCTGCTTCCTTTCACTCTCCGTCCTCATAGTTCTACATCTTGGTCATCTGTCCTGTTGAGATGTCCTTAACTCTGCCGGCAGACTAAAGGGCACGCCAGTCTCAGCCGTAAACAAACAGAAACCCTGCTGACCAGTCTGCGCAATCTGCAGGTACACCTCGCTGAGGATGTGTGCACAGAGACATGCACGTCATTATTAGTCTTTTTGATGTTGCTTTCTCTTTCAGTCCATCTTCTTCAAGTTTGATGAGGACTCGACTGGGACTATGAACCAATTTGAGTTCAATGCAGCTCTGCAAGATGCCGGTATGGACACATACATATATGACCATATATGCACAATGTGTCTGTTAGTGTTTTGCTTCTCACCTTTATTCATTCCTGTGTTTTTCAGGAATGCAGTGTGATGGTAAAGTGGTCCAGCTGCTGTCTGAGCGCTTTGCATCTGGAGAGCTTCACATGCCTTTCCATGGCTTCGTGTCAAGTGTCACCAGGCTGCGCAAGCTTTTTGGTAACACACAAATGCATCATGGGGGATTGCCATATAATTATGCACAGTCTGGCCAAAAAAATATCCCACCTGGAATGAACTCAGTTGATAGATAAGAGGCTTTAATTGGATAATTACTGCTGTGATCAGTATATTTTAGTTATTTAATCCTAACTGATGCAGTGAGTAGCTTCTCATCTCTTAAATAACCAGCAATTTGCTACAGAACATAAAGACTGGACAATACCAGGAATCAGCTAGCTCATCAAGCTGACAAAAGACTGGTTCAGATCACAGATCATTTCCACACACGGACTGGACACCACAGAGTCCACACCTGAACCCCACTGAGAATCTTTGGGATGTACTGGAGAAGACTTTACACAGTGTCTGACTCTCCATTATCAATGCAAAAATTTAATGAAACTATGGATGGAAATAAATGTTTTGACATCCATTGTGACATTGTATAAGCACAGTGTGGTATAAACAATACCACAGTGAATGTGTCTTGGAATCAAAACTCAAATCAAATGGCAGTCCAATAAAATATTGTGTGTGGGACTTCTTTGTTGGCCATGTGCACACAGTTTGTCCTTTTGTATTCATTCATTAAAATGAACACTTCTATATTTGTGCAGACATTAGGTACCTTGTTACTCCATAGGGTCTTTCCTGTTCACATTGTGACAAAATATTGTCTTTACAGACAAAAATTGCAGCATTAAAGGACAAGAGAAAATGTCACATGTTGATAAAAAATTTTAATATGTATATATATCAAGTACTAATTTCCTCCCTTCTTTCTCTCAGCACTGTATGAATCTGAGACCAGCAAAGAGGTGAAAGACAGAGGTATTAATGCTGTGAGTATCTAGTCATTATGTTTTATTATTCATTGTCATAACAGGTGTTTCAATCTTATGGTCTGCTCCCTTTTCTTTTCATAGTGGCTACTTCAGTTTCTGACTGTGTGAGGACTTTTGATGAGCAGTGGCTCCATATGGACTCTGCAGAAAGCATACACTGATGTTTGTAACACATGGAAAATGTATGTGTGTTGTATTTGAAATATATCTTTTTCCCAGCATACCTTGTTCTAAAATAAAAGCCATCGCCATGTCAGTTTGTTTTAAGCTGACATTGTTTAACTGCTTCATCCTATACATTTATACTTTTCTTTAATTTCTCTTCAACTAATGATCAGTTATTCAGCAACATCATTTAAACATTACAAAGAAGTATTATAGTAGTCGACATTGCAATAAATCAATTTTGCAATTAATGGCCTGTGTGACTTTAAGTGTCTTATTTATTTGTGGGGGGTTTTTTTGGGTTTTTTTTTGTTTGTTTGTTTATTTGAGCAAAAGTACACATTAATGAACATTCATGTAAATGTGCCAAAAGCTATTTTTCCCTTGTTGTCCCTGGACAGGTATTAAAGGGTGGGCCTAAAAACACTTCTACCACATTTAATACCAGTGTGAAAACATTCCACAAGCAAAGCTTCTACATTCTAAACTTAAAACTAAAATTTTCATGAGTTCAGAAAAAAGCAAAAAATCCCTGTGTACTGTGTACTTTTCAGAGAGTTATTACAAACACTCAAAATCATAAACATTTTATGAGATGGTTTTCACTGGGCAGGGAAGGCAGAAAAAACAATGAAAAAAGTAAGGCTCTCAGTTAAATTTAGTGGAATACAAAGCACAATATATGTATATAAATAAACATATGTATATAAGCATAAATCTGCATAAAATGGAAATGATTTAAAAACATACAAGGCTCTCACATTCTACTTATAAAGTAATATGGCTGCTCAACAACTTGCATTTGTTTGCTTAAAGACAACTGTAATTATCCTTCAAAAAATGCATACTGATATAATCTGTTTAAGATGAAAAACAATATTTTTAAAACAAAATTTTAATGAAATGGTATACGTAGCTGTAATTAATTAGACAACAGGGGAAAAAATTCAACTCAATCGCAGTACTTTACTCATACGTGCACACATAGCAAACACACACACAGTCAGTGACACACACTCACACACTCATGGTGAGTACTGCCTGGCCCACTGAGGGTGTGAGGGTGATGTCTCAGCAGCGCTACACGCACCATCTCTATTCTTATCACACTGACGCCACGTACAGCGTCAACACACAGCGTCTCGCCCCCTCCTCCACTACGTTCCCTGACTCCCTCCATCCATCCCTCACTCTTTCTCCCCCTCCTGTTTTCTCTAGTAACTGTCTGAGTCTCAACAAGCTGCATCCATCCTCCTCCTCCTCCTGTTACACGCTGGCTGCTTCCTCATTCTCACTCTCTCACAGGTGCACACACGCAGACATCTACAAGCCAGCAAATGTCCTTTCTACACATGCAGCTATTAATAGAACCTTTGCTCACATACCACTTCCTGTTCATCGTCAGGTGAGTACACACAGGTTGCCCTCGGCAACAGTCCATCTACATTGTGACAGAGAGAGGAGGAGAGAGAATAGGCAGGCCTCATACACAGTGATTCTTGTGATTCCTCTGGCCTTCAACTTTACCTGCATTATCTTTTTTTTTTTTTTTTTGCTAAAATCTAAGCATAATATTGTTTTTTCTGCTATTTCTATCTGGAGGCCTGAGATAAACTCTGCAGGACTTGACTGTGGCCTACACATTAAAGTCAGACACTACCTCCTCCAAGAAATAACCAATCAAATCATTAGCCAGCTTGTTTACATGTACTCATTAATCTTAAACCCCTTGGGCATATGATCAATCTATTGATAAAACAATGTTTTTCAAAAACATAATCATTTGCTAAGTGACTGATACATCAAAGTCCAAACTTTGTTATAGTTCCAGTAACTTCCAAAAACACCAGTAATACATAAGATATAATAGATATTAAAAGAACAGATTCATGGAAAAGGTAGATAAAAAGGAAAAATGACAAAAATAAATAAATAAATAAACAAAACAGACTCACAGCTTTTGGTGAAAGTCAATAAATAAGACAATAATAGAGTAAAACCATGGATAATTAAAAGACATATATACAAACAAAACATCTATACACTGAGCGATTTTAAACAAAGGAATCATTTTCAATAACATACAAATAGAAGTTAATTTTCCACCATAAAAAAACAGACACTGCCTTTAATCCCTTGGAGAGCAAATATTAGGCTTTTAGACAAAGAAGATCGAAAAGATGTAGACCATTTCATGTGATTTTTGTATTACTGTAAGTGTGAATGTGACTCACACAGGTTTGTCAGGTAGTGAAATTATCAGTCTCATATGGTCATTATACTTTTTGTAACAGAACAACACACACCTCCGCAGCAGAGCATCAGCTCAGCTACTTCAGGAATTTCTCATTTCATTGAAAAATCAATTTCTCCCTGAAAAGAAAGAGAAACAGTTTGTGTCTGATCTGCTGGGATAAAACTAAACCTTCCTCATAGACAGTCTTTATTTTCTCTTTTCTGTCTGTTGATTCTTCTCTCTCCACGGCAGCTGTGCCCATCCTTCCACCTGCTCTCCTGCTCCTCTCTCTTCTGTTCTCTCATCTCTTCGCACCGCCCTCCCTCCTCTCCCCCAGCTGTCCTGTGGGATGTGATGATGCTCTGACAGGCTTGGCGTCTGTTCTTGGAGGTGCTGGTATTTTTGTGCCACAGCGGCGGGGGCTGGTACAGGAATAGTACCGGAGTTGTAGTGTATAGTGTGGGGGTGGCATCTGGGGAGGGCTGGGATGGTTTAGAGTTAAGCTATTGTATAGACAGGAGGGAGACCAGGGAGGATTGCGTAAGTTGGTTCCCTGGCTGCAAATTTAGCCTGGGCTTGCTCACGCATAAATTTGATGAGCAGTACTATCTCAGTCGTCAGAGCTGGGGTATTTAAAGACACTGCTGGCATGGGAGGCATGGATGTATTTATTGTGTGTTTATTTACAAGTTGTGGAGAGCGATGGCTGATAATTTCGGATATACAAAGAGCACTATTTGCATCTACAGAGCACCACCACTCCTCTTCACTCTGGTCTCTGATCCTCATTCTGTTGTTTCTATTTATTTTCTTAGTGGCAAAGAGCTTTAGAGGGTGATTGTCAGGTGCTTCACAGTTAGTGAGCGCATGAGCGTCAGGATGATGACGTTTGTGTACTCCAACTTTTACTTCTTGTACAACTTCATGATTAACAAAAGAGTTGGGGTAGTGTGAGAGCAACAATCTCAAGTTAATTTACAGATTATAAATCTTTCCTTTTCCTCCTATTATTAACCTATAATTAAGCAAGCTTCACACTTGAATGTCTACTAAGCTGAATAATCACTCTCAAGACTGGAGGGAATAGAAAAGATAGAAAATAATAAACATTAATAGAAAATAGAAAAGAATAGAGGGGTAAAACTTAACATTCAAGCAGTATAGTGTATCCTTGCATAACACAAAGTGCTAAAAATATAGAAATCTAAAGCCAGAGACTAATGTATGAGAAGCACATATATGAATTTGACTACTGTTCATCAAAATTGAAACAAACAATTTGAAATTCTCAAGGCTACATAAGATTTTGTTATTGTGCACATACACTATGTGGTAATAACAACAGAGTAAAAGGTAAAATATGCAGAACTTGCACATAAAGAGCCACTGAATTCCTAAAAAGGTGCATTTTTTTTTTTTTTTTTTAGCTCTTGCACATAATAATGTGATTATCTTGTGCTGAAGTTATTATCCTGATCAATGTACACTGTTGCCCATGAAACTGGAATAAAATATTTCTACTTCTTCTCATGAAATGACTGTGACAATGTGATTTATTCTGGATAGATAAAGTGTAACTGGTATTGTTGTAATCTTTGCACCTTGTCAACACTGATTACTGATGTGTATAAACAAAGAGGACTAAAAAGAGGAGTGTGTCTAAAAACAAAATTTTTACTTTTGGGAAACAATCACTAAAGGGAAGTAAATCCTTGAGAGCCACTTTAAGACTAATTTCAAACAGTGTCTTAGGGCAAACCAGATTTATAATCATTTTTATCCTGTTGTACAATGTCCTGTCCTTTCCTTTTTATATGCATAATGTTGTCTTTTCTTGTCACTTGCTTCTGAAAAACAAATGTAAAGTGGCTTTTTTTATGTGATCTAATGTGTTTAGACCCAGTATCACTCACTGTACAATAACAATCAATAACAATAGAAACAAGAAAATAACAAACTAAACTCATCACATACGCAAAAGGGGAAACATCATCCTAATGCTGTCAGTCACTCACGTCTTTTATTCTCTTCACCCTGGAGCAAAAACATTCTACACATGACTTGAATACCATTTCACAGCTCTGAATTTTTGCTCAGTTTGTTTTACTTACTGTTGGCCAGTAGGTTCAAACACCCTGTGATCACAACATTTATGGAAATGTTTCTAACTTTAATTGACTCCTCATTTTCGGGACTCATAAAAAACTCTGCAAAAACCTATAATGTTCAACATTTTCCATCATACCTAATGTATTTATTCTTTTTATTTCAATTTTCTCAAAGGCAGTCAGTATTTTGGAGATGGAAATCTGTGCAGAGTTATAGGTTTTAGCTCTGAGATGAGTTTTTGGATCTGTCATGCCATCCCAACATTTTATGACAAAAAAATTGACATAGACGGGTTCAAGCTGGGGTGGAAGCACAGGGCACTAAATCTGTTTTGGAGAAAGATAATGCCAAAGCCTACCAACCATAGACTGTGTGCATGAAAAGCAGAGATACCAGGAACAATGCACAGCCAAAAGGGGTGAGTAACAGAGGGAGCAGGTGAGGAGTGAAGGAGTGTGTGGGCAGGGAAGGACAGTGAGGTGAGGCGGGGGTGACGGGGATGCATTCAGGTCCATGTGTTCTTGACGTGTAAAGGGTGCACAGTCCTCTTTTCTGTCCTCACATCTTATTTCTCTCTTTCTCCATCTTCATTCAATCCCACCCTCTATCAATTCCTCACCCACTCACTTAATTTATTCCTACCTCTTACTGGTCCCTGAAAAAATAGGGCAGTCCTTATGTAAGGATGAGAGAAGAAGTGGGGAGGGGGCTGTGAGTGGAGGAAAAAAAGGCAGAAACAAAACCTTTTGGATACTAACAAGAAAACAGAATAAGTAAAGTAAATGCAGTGACGAAACTGGAATCCTATTCAGTCATCCAGGTGAAAGACATTTACAAAAAGTAGACTATGAACAGAAAAACAAAAGGCATATCTTATAATACAATCATTTTAATGGTTTGTGTTCAATTATTTTGTCAGCAGAGTATTACAGCCCTGTATTTTACAAGCTTTTGCACAGTTCAATATGCATGAATAAGAAGTGGCAATTGTGTGTAGTGTTAGGCACACAGTGCTGATTTGAGGCTTTAAAAGTGTTTAGGGCAGTGTTGGGTGAATGGAAATCCTAGCTTTTTTTGCTTTGAGGACTATGTATAAATATGTTTACTTTTGTGATTGTTTATTGGATATAAACTCATCAAAGTAAAGCTGAGGGTTAGCAATTAAATTTTGAAAGCCAGTGTGCTAAAATAAAAAACACAGAACCAAACAGTGTTCTGTGGTTTCTGTGATAAATTAAACATTTATAAACTGTCACTAATTACTTTATGACCTGAGATAAGTGTATAAAATGAATGCTTCATGAATAGCTTAAAGTATCTGGACTCTGTCACTTTCCCCCTCTGATCTCATGTACATAGTCTTTCGCCCTCTTGCACGACTTGTCCTTCCCTCTATCTGGCACTTTGCCTCCTTACTGGCAGTGAGCCTGTTGAAAGTAGGCTAGGATTGACGCGCTGCTTGGGTCTGAGTCACAGAGAGCTGTGGAATACTGAAACCCACTGATTGTATTTAACTTTAGGCATCTGACTCCCATGCAGTACATGATACAATAGAGCCATCCACTCGGCGATCTGCACCTCAATGATGACGTTTGTGGCTGCCCCTACAGCCAAAAAAGAACGACAATTGTTCTGACGCTGTGAAAATATGTTTATCATATTTATAGATATTCATGTTCAGATAAAGATATGAGCTAAGGTTATAGCAAACCCTAAAGGCCACTATCCTATTTGTGGCTGCACACTAAGAATGCATATCATCTTAATTTTCTGCCACGCTATAATAATGTCTGTCACACGTAAAGCTCTAGAGCATCTTTGAAATCTGTGCTCCATCAGGTCAGCCATACCATAGTCCATCATTGCCTCACTCCCCTGCTTAGTACTGACAGAAATGGGTCCTGATGCAGCTCAGGGGAGATTTAAGATGAAGAAGAAGAAAAAATGTTTGTCTCTGAAGAGCTCGCAACTGTGGCTATGACGCATGCACATTTGAAGGTTTTACTTTCAATGTAACTTGTATGTAACTGTGCGTGTGTTCTTTATGGGCTCATGTAAACACAAGAGCTTGTTATTTAACAAGAGAGAACTGAGGATTACACTGAATAAACACAAGCACATTAACATAAACAGGACAAAAGTAAGCTGCAACGCAGCAGTTCTGTGAAAAGAACGGGAAGAGCTGGACAGACTATAAGCAGATCTTCATACTCATACAGATACTTAAAATTTAGTGACACTTTTTAGACTTCACTCACAAATTAATTTTGTAGATTGAGATAGGATATTGGAGTTGCCAATAAAATTGACATTATAAAAAAAATTCCATCAAAAAGCATGGTTTTAAAATAAGCTAAAATAATATTCATATTGTTCTCATACTCACACTTTCTTTCTTTTTTTTTTTTTTTGAGCTTTTTGCCTTATTTGAGAGATCAAGCAGAGGGAGAGTATCAAATTGCAGGTGACAAAAGGCCTTAGATCAGAACTGAACCTTGGCTGTTGTAATGTGGTCTTAGACTATATGGTACACATGCTACCAAGTGAGCCAAAAGGGCCCCCATAACTATTAACTCTATTAACACGGAGTCAAGTATGAGATTATAGCATACATTCTGTTAACTCGACCTAAATGTACTGACTTTGTCTCATTCACAAAGAATTTAAAACATGTATGCTTTAAATGACAAAAAAGAGAATGAAGTCACAGGGATTTATCCATTTCTGCTAAATGGTTGTTTTACCTACAGTACTGCAAATAATATAAAGTGATGTGGATATGGCAGTAAAAAAGGAACAATGCACATCAATGAATAACCATATAAGACAAGTTGTAAACATGACACAAAAACTATGGTATGCACATATTCTCTTGCTGATTTCTTGATAAGACCTATTGTGATTTGGGAAGTACAGTATCATACTGTCTACTGGGCATCTTGCACAGAGACTGAGGGTGAGGTATGGTCTTCTCTGTCTATAAAGGTAGGCCTTCATATGTGCTTGGACTAAAATCTCAAATTTCACAAGATGTATGTTAACTTGTCATACAAAACAGTGGGTGTTACTGATAACATTAATGATGGTCTCTTTGACAGTGTATATATCAGATCAAGATGCTACAACCAAAGCGGCTCAATGTAATTCAATCACTATTCATTTCGATTAACTACACTTGACATATCAAATGTGTGTTGTAAAATAATAATAATAAAAAAAGCCTGGTTTAGGGTAACAGGATGTGGGAGAAGACTCAAGGATAAGAGTACTTGAACATAAGAGGCTAGAATGAGTTAGCTCCACAGGGTGTTTATCCTCATCCCTCAGGACTGGATAACTGGCTCATGGGGTTGTAAAATTAACTCTTTGCATAAAAAACCCAATTGGAGCAGTGTGGAAAACATGTGGAAGTGTTCTGCTCTGCTTTGTGTTCTGCCCAGTTAAATATGATCCAGTCAGGCAGTTCAAAAATGCTCTGGTGGGTAGAACCTACAGTCAGCACAATCCTTCCTCCTGCACCCAACCAACTGCCATTTCATGTGGTTTAATTAGAAACAATGCAGTTTTTTTATCCTATAGCAGACAGTATGAATGCCTGATTTTTTTTTTTAATAAAAAATACAGACAGTGCACATCAGGTCAAAGTGTCCATTTCTCCATCACTTTGATTTATGACTACATATCTACCACACAATTCAGCTATACTTTGTCTTTATTGCTTTTTAACACATATTATCACGATAATATGCTGAACTATTATTTGTCAAGTAGCATCATGAAAACTCTCGCCTTTTTTTCTGCTGAAAGAAAACACAGTAATGACAAAAATCTAGTAAGTTTTGACAGAAACAAAAATGGCATAAGTTCCTTTATGGAAACAAAAAGCAGAAGTTCTCTCTTCGTCTTCAACTGTCTATGGGAATTTACTGTAAATATTTATGAATGCAAAGTTGAACTTTTTTGTATTATTTTCAGTTGATACATTATACACACGCTACGTTTGCACAGGCATGCAAAAATGCTTTCAGCTTTGCCAAAAAGAATTACTGGATTTAGAGGAGACTAGGAGTTATTAAACTACTGTACAACAGGGCAAACTTGAGCCTCCACCTGCCAGATCATGTAACAAAAGCTTCAAGTTTATTTGCCAAAAGGTGACCTGAAAATCAAGTTAAGCACAGCTTGTTCTTGAACAACTTCAGATGAACTCTCTAACCTCGTTTTCAGCTTTGTTAGTCTTACTGGATTGCGTGCAGCTCTGATTCTAGTAGTGTAAGACAGAAGGAAACTGTTGAGTGGTGGAGAGGAAAAACCATGGTATGAGAGTATGAAACAGGCAGGCTGATCAAATTTCTTTCAGTGAGGTGGGGAAAGCCTGTGAGACTTATGTAATGTTGTTGGGATAAGAAGCCAGAAGGGGTGTAAACAACACCAGTCTGAAGTGGGGCAGGCCTAACCGTTGCCTGGTAACAAATATTTTGGGCAGGAAGACCAGGCAAACACGGCCCGCCTTCCAAAAGGAAACAGGGGCTGGCCTCATGAACACAGTGCAAGTTAGTGGCTTCCCGAAAATACGCTAAGAGACAGGGGCAAGCAAAACAAAGCACGAGGGCATTAGACAACACTTTTCTATTTTTTACCTGGTTCGTCTGAGGTCTAGACCACCACAACTTATAAACAAACAAACTCATAAGAATCAAAGTAGCTTGTAGTCTAAACTCTGTCTGAGTTTAGACTGCATGGCTAAGATAAAAAAAAAAAAAAAAGTTTAGCAAACCCCATGTGCAAAATAATCTATCATGTATTACATTACAATGTGCTGTTAGCCACAGTTCTACATAAAAACTTAGTTGATATTTAGTTGTAGCACATTGGTGTTTTATAGTTCGGATGAATGACTTTTACCCCTTAACAACAATTTGAGACTACCTGTTGGATTATCCATCTGAAACAAGATACATTACACACAGCCTACATTAAAATAAGAAATATAAGCACTATTTTGTGCTAAAAGACACAGTGCACTTTAAAACATAACTTCCTTGTTGGGTCACATAATAATTTCGCTAAAAAAAACGTCCTCATATTAACAGCACTTATATGATATAATTATTTGTGGCAAAATGTGCGGTTTGTATGTAGGTTATTTGTGTAACGTTCGGGAATAAGCGGGTGCAGCGGCTGTTTGGTTGTGTAACGTTAGGTAACGACGACGACTGCACGGGACAGATAGGAGTTTAATAAGCACGCAAGTTACGACGACAAATACACTTTCACCCAGACTGTCCACGGTTAAAAACCGCAAAACAACAGTTACTGACGTCTAAAACCCGGCTAAAACCGCAAGCGTCGCTGTAGTGCAGTCGAATTTGTTGCTAGTTCCTGCACAGAAAGAATCCGGAAGCCATATTGTGTATGCCGCTGCTTTCTGTCACTCAGAGCCGGTAACCACGGAAACCGGTTGCTAGGCGGCATAACAAAAAAGACCAAGTTTGGTTTATACGTCCTTGCGTCAGAGGCAACGGCGTAACTATGGCGACAGAACGCTACACACATGCAGTAAACCCGTGAATGGCACATGGTCCCGGTTACTTGTTTTAGGCTTTTAACTTGGTAACACTGACGACTTGTAATATTTTGATCAACATTATGACAGAAAACATGCTTGTCTTATCACACCGGTGTACATCTGTTACAATACACAAAAAGAAAAAGAATATCTACATACTAATAAGGTAGTAGCTATAATCATGGTTTCTTCAGTTAGATCTTGCCATAACTACGTCAAATCTAGCTATTATCAGGTGTTCTGATGATTTTCCCGCGACCGTAGGCTGCCCGCCTGCGTTATCAGACATTCACCTCAATAATTCCACATGAATAACTTACATCTACGGAGTTAGTCATCCTGCATTTGCGGCACAGCACCGGTAACGGCAGCCCGGATGGGACACAGCGTCCTCCGTTGGTCCTCGCCTCTGACGTTGTTGTAGCGCTGACTAATAACTTGTTATCCCCAACTCTTCCCTTTTTGCTCACGCCTTTTCACACATCGGATGAAGCTGTAGACCTTACACAGCAGCATACCCGCCCCATGACATTGTTTGACATCACGACTACAAACGTAGGCCCTGTATTTTAGATTTTCATTCATGATTTGCCACCCAGTGTTCCCGCATTTCGCCTGCAGAGCAACCCCACAGCCAAAGCCAACCTCCCACCTGCCACATTCCCACTTTTGTCCGTATGTAGGCCATAATAATGAATCACTTTCAACTCGGCCGGGTGATGTTTGTAATGACAGGCGTTGATTTCCGTCACTGCTGCCCACTGTCCATGTCAGAATTACACTGTTTATGTTTTGAGGCTGAATAAGGCTGCTGTTTCTGTTCTGACTTCTCTGTGACACAGAATCTTGCCTACACAAGTAAACAAATGGGCAGTGTAAACCTGACTGAAAGACTTGGGTGTATGGGTTAGAATGTAAGTACTGTATAAGTTTATTTTTCGACCTACAAGTAAATCCCTATTTGGCTCAGTCTGTGGTGAGGTTTAAGGAGTGTTCAGATACAGATGAAGAGGAGGCTTTCCTCTTAGTCCCGAGGATTCCCGAGGGCGTGTCCTGAGAAAGTTTTCGCAGGATATCCCTTGCATGACGGGATTCCGTCTCCTGGTGACAGAATGATAGATCTCTGGGTGGTGAATAGCCTGCATAAATGACGCCAAGGGAATTCCTATGATATTAACAAGGATAAAGTTTTTGTTATTTCCTTTGTTTGTTTCTTTACGTTTCTCTTCTGTAGATCTATAACAAAAACCTTATCTTATCTTATACGTGTATGTATATATATCTACATCTATATATAGACATAGATATGTCTATATATAGATATAGATATGTCTATATATAGATATAGATATATATCTATATATATCCTATTTGACGTGCAATGGCTCGAAAAATGTTCCAATACGGACAAACGCACAAATGCTTCTAAATAGATACTTTCCATATTTATCACATTGAAGTCTCTTAAAATTTCCTCGCATAAATAGTCAGACGGTGAGAATATCTCGTGCCTGTGATAGTAAAAAAGAAAAAAAAAACATCTATTATTATCCGTCGGAGAGGTGAGCTTCTGAACCATTTCTGTGGGAGAGGGATTCCCTCAACGTCACCAAGGATACCAAACACAACACACAAGGACAAATATGGGCATGTACGTCAGCGGAACTCCGAGGCGGAGACTTTAGACGGAGACGTTAGAAATGCCTTGACTGTAGTCGAGGAGGATGGATTCATTCATAAGACAAGATCTGCTACTGTGCACCGTAATTCTGTCTGTCATCCTCCGGACTTCACATGGATCTAACGTCGTATATTTGACGAGCGGATAAAGGCGACTGCTTCGTGGGTTTAAAACTAAGGAAGAGGAGTTCTACACAAACGGAATTGGGACGTTTTCCCCCTAAACGCGGGGAACTGGATTAAGCTTCTTCATGCAACTTTTTTGGAAAGACACCAGGAGCATCTCACCGGGGAATAACAAAAAGATCGGCAAGGGTAAGTCCAGGCACACTTCACGTGTCTTCATACGTCACAATAGTTGACGGACAGCATAGCGGTTTCACATGCAGTGGAACCGAACTTTTACCAGACAACAGCAGCCTACCACTGTCAGCATGACATGGAATAATAACGGCAGTCACTGTCTCCTTCCAGTATCCTTGTCGTAACCCTTTGTGTGTGCCGCTGCCCTACCGCTGCAGGTGACGTCGCGCTCTCTCCGGTAACTGCAGGTTTCCCGATCTCTCTCGATCCCTCCGGGGAGATGTACCAAGGGTTCCCCGGCGACCCCGACAGCGGATCCCGTGGAAGCTCGTCTCCATCCATAGAGTCCCATTACCTTTCCTCAGTGGACTCCTTCGGGAGCCCGCCGACCACCAGTGCTCCGCAAGTAAGTGACATTAAAAACACAAACGCAGAACACAGCCTGGCAGGGGTACATGACTGCTGCTTTGCCCGATGGGGGATGTTAGCCTGTTAGCACACTGAATCATTTAGGCTATTGATAGCCTGAGTGTAACAGGTGGACTTCTGATCCTGCCTTATGCTCAGGTGAGTCTCCGGCTGTTGACAGGGTAAACATGGCACGTGCTTGTGCAAACATGTTGCAGATAAGTAGGTCAAGAATTGTATCAATCTGTTGTGGACTGCAGTGTGAACTGATTTAAGTTACAACTTTTTTAATGTCTAAAATTCACTTTAAAGAACACTTTAATGTAGGCAATTTACAAAGGCTACATGTACAGACAATGACACTTAGGCTATAGCCTACTTAATATAGGCCTAGTGGTGCCAGACAAAATGAAAAAAAGCTTTGGAATTTTTAGGATTTAGCTTAATTAGACTATTTACGATTTTACGTGCTATAACAAATAGGTTTTTCTGATTATTCGGGGTTTTTGTGCTCGGCGTTTTCGTGAGAAATGCACAGATACAGTATCATTATGTGCTTTTCTCGTGTGTGTTGTGTAGTTTGCGTAGACTGTGATTCAGTCTAAATTTACCGCTGAAATGTTGAATGTAGCGGTGCCGGCAGCGGCTCGCGCGGGCTGTGAGAACGTGCTCGGTTCACGGCACGCCGCAGAGCGGATGACAGCCCTGGAACTCTCCACGTCAGAGCCGTGACTCCGCCCCTCTCCACTGCTTGCTTCTCTCCTTCCACGCGCTCTCCCTCTCACAGGCCTCGCCGTGACGTAAATGCTTGTTCTATTTTGGAGTGCTACGTCGCGTTGCCAAGGGGAACACCGGGGGTGTGACGGGGGAGGAGGATGAAGGAGGGGGAGACGCTCCCGGAGAGAGACGATTGGTCGAGGCGGTCGCTCTGAGCCGCCTGTTCTGATGTTTTAACAAGCTTTTATATGAATATTAATACAGTTAAAAATGTCCGCCCCGGGTTTAAATTAAAACAAAACAAAGAAGTGACAGATCAGGGTTTATGTAAGAGGTTAATGTTCTCAGGCTACATACCTGTACTGAAAGGGAAAGCTGTAGCCTAAAAGAAGCGAAGTATAACAGCCATGAATCTGTCAAAAACAGTGAAGGAACACTTACCTCCGATTTACATGTTGCAGCTGTGAAGACTGTCTGAACCATAGCGTTTATGTTTTTTTTTAATGTATGTAATTTGGATATTTTCTTTCATCTTAGTAACCTATAGCAAGTTTTTTGTCCTCACAGCTACCATGACTGACCAATTAACACCTATTGCTACAGCATAACTATTTAGTTATTATCATTATTATTATTATTATTATTATTATTATTATTATTATTATTATTGTGTAGGCTACTGAACTGCTGATCACATGAATTATCCCTGAAAGGATAAAGAATTATGTTACCTTATCTTACAGCAAAATACTTACAAGTCAATGTTGGTTTAAAGTTTAGCCCAGGCTCCTTCTTAAACTAATAATTGTAGAAAGTGTTGTCAAATATGACAACTCAATTGAGAGCCACTTTTCAATGCTGGCTTTGTATTGTTACCTTATTTTGTGTAAATGTTTGTATGTATTATCTAAATGTATGAACTTGGTTATGTCTCCTGCTCAGGAGTGTGTGTCAGTAGGAAGCAGCTTGAGCATTGTGGGTAGCGGGCCAGGAACCAGTGCTGGAGGGGAGATGCCCGGTTCATTTGTACCCACCGTCACAGCCATCACCACCAGTCAGGACCTGCAGTGGATGGTCCAGCCAACTCTCATCTCCTCGCAGGCCTCTGGACAGAGTGGGTCCACTGGTACCACAACCATGACACAACCAGTTTCACTGGTTGACCCTTATGACCTGCCAGGCACCAGTTATTCATCAGGGCCCGGATTCACCCCTCCGAGTTCAGAAACACCAGGGCCAGCACCTGGTCCAATCCGCCAGTCCAGAACCCGCAGCCGCCGCACAAGAGACGAGTCTGTGAGTGACGATGGAGATGTTGGTGTGTTAGTAAGTGTGTGTGCTTGAACAGTTTGTTTATGGGCTCTTTCATGTTGTACATGCTATGTAGGTAGATTATATGGCTGTAAAAAGATCAAATCCTTTACTGTGTAGTGTAATGTATGCAGACACCACAGACCATTGGGGTGGAAATCAAATTCTTTAACTGGTATAAATTCCAGTCTCATTTCATTCTCCAGATAAAAAATCCAGATGATTAAAATATTTTCCTCTGAAAAGATTGAATCTGCACTCAATAAAAAGATAGCTGCTTCCATATGTACTTACTACAGCTACAGAGAACAATTAAACTATATTTACTAAAACAAAGATAAATGTGCCTCCTTACCTTTCTCTAAATGTTCTTCTCTCTAGCTAACACCAGAGGAGGAGGAGAAGAGAAGAGTCCGTAGAGAGAGGAACAAGCTGGCTGCCGCAAAATGCAGAAATCGACGAAGAGAACTGACAGACAGACTACAGTCGGTGAGCCTGGCCCTGTTATAGCTGCCAGAATGAGTAATGATTATAATTACATACTTTACATACTAGAGCATAGTTGAGTGTGTTGGTAAATGTCTGCATGGATGTTTAAGGGGGAGGATTATGGTAAATGGGTGTTTAACAAACATAGTTCTCAAGACAGGCTATTGGACCAATAGTATTTATGGCCCAGTTATTGGGTTCTTATATAAATGACCTTCTGTATCCGTAGGTGAGGAAGTTAGATTTTCTGGAATATCCACCTCCACATTACTTCAGTAAAACTTATAGCTAATGCTCTTTCTTGTGACGTATCCTCTTTCCTCTTTTATCCTTTCACCCGTCTTTGTCTCATATCCCTGTCCCGTTCGCCCCTTTTTTCTTTCCTTCTCTATACCTGCCCACAGGAGACTGACATCCTGGAGGAGGAGAAGGCAGAGCTGGAGGCTGAGATTTCTGAACTCCAGAAGGAGAAGGAGCGTCTGGAGTTTGTCCTGGTGGCCCACCAACCAAACTGCAAGATCCCATACCAGGAGCAGCCACAGCAGAGCTCAGCACAGCTCCCTCCAGTCCAGCCCCAGCTCCCTCCCCAGACCTTACAGCCACCTGTCTCCATTGTGGGCTTGGCTGTGAAAGAAGACTCTTTCTATCTGCCTCCTGCCTACACAGCCCATCCGGCCTCCACACAGTCCCAGCCTCCGGTCCAGCAGCAGCAAGTGCAGCAGCAGCCTCAACCAGGATTAATGCAGGAGGTAGAGTTTTCTAGTTCTTTCTATGGCTCAAGTGAGCCAGCACCTGGTGGGCCGTGCCTTATGGCCAACGACAGTGGTGGTGGTGGTAACCATGACGATGCGGCCATTGGCAGCTACAACACCTCATACACATCTTCATTTGTGTTCACCTACCCAGAGGGAGCCTGCGGGGTCAGTGCCAACCAGCGGAACAGCAGTAGCGAGCAGTCATCTGATTCCCTGAACTCGCCTTCGCTGCTGGCGCTTTGACTGACCGACAGACACATGCGCACACATATCAACACACACACACATTATGCTCGCTGGAAGTAGAGACTGCGCAAGTACACTTACAGTACCGGTCAGTCTCACACATTGAATAGAAAACTCCAGTCATTTCTGATTGGGTTAAAGTTTACACATTCTGAAATGCATTCCAACAGAGAGCCATACTAACAGATAGTTGCACACAAAGTCAAAAAGATATGACCTTTAACATTGAGCTTAAACCAGTAAACTTATTTTTATTATCAGAAAAACTTCAACTGGACAAGAAAGTGAGAACTGATCTCAGCATAAAGGCTGTCCAAGTTGCTAATCTTAAGTGCTCTGGAGACAGATGAATTACTTTCAACCTCCAGCATATATAATAACAAGAGTAAAGAGCCAAAAATTCATTTTACAAGCACCAGTGCCCCCAACTTGTTCCCTCTGTCGGTTGCCCTCTTCCAGCGCTCTTGCTCTCATCCTTTTCCATCCTTTTCTCCCTCCTTTTTCTTCTCGCTGAATGTATCTGTGCAAATCTGAACTAGGGACAAAGGACACACTGTTCAGGGTCTTTACTTGTGGGAGACAGACTGCTGCTGCTCTCTCCCTCACCTCTAACTCTTCATCTGCTCGACTGCCCTCTGCTTCTTCATTTGCTTGGACTTGGCGTTGGGGATCTGAGTATCACAGCCTCCACTAAAATCTTGTGCTTTCTTCTCTCGTTTTACAATTCTACTGCCGTCTGTCTACCTGCCATGCGACCCATCTCTACCCATCTCTGTTTCTCCTCTTCTGTCTCTGTGTTTCTCCCTGTCTCTGAAGTCTTCGACCCCTGAGAGCCCGAAGACCCCCGAGAGCCCTTGGGATCTTGAGTGAATGCCGGTTCAACTAACACGCCCTTTTGCAACTTCTCATACAAGGACATGGATGCAACCCCCCTCCCCCCATAGAGAAGAGCCTTTTTTTGGAGCGTGTTGCTTCAATAGATGGATCCTTACAACTCCATATTTGTATACACGCACATAGACGCATAAGTGATGAACGCAAAATGCAAGACGGATGCCACTGTCTTCTGCTGAGCCATTTCTCAATGTTCACACAATGAAGATTATAAATGTCTCGTGTTGTGAAGCTGATTGTAAAGAGGATGGAGAGAGAATTTGCAGGAAGAGAGTGAGAGAGAGTAAGCTGGATAGATTCAAATGGAGATGTGATGGAAAAAGGATGACTCCCATCCTAATCATTGATTTTTGGAACCAAATGTTGCAAACAAGAGCCAAATGTAAAAAAAAAAAAAAACAAAGAAAAAAAAGAAAAAAAAATCTGCTCTTGCCAACTACGTGGAGAGGTGACCTCAGTAAAAACACCTCCACACCACAGAGCCTCATCACCCTGGGCCTACACGCGCATATTCACAAACTCGCTTTCAAGTCTCTGAACTGAGGACACTGACATTGTTTTCGCAGCACACCAGCCCTTTTGCCAGCCTGTTCGCTCACTCAGATGTGAACCAATGCCTTTAGAGGAAAGACTTTTTTGAATCAAACAACCTCTAAATATTGGGCTCAGTGGTCTCTGCGCCTCCCCTATTCTCTCAGCGGAGATGAGGTGGGGGTGCGTTATTTTTGAGTGCGTCCACTCAGAGGCACCTGGCCTGTTTATTTCTTTCTTTATTGAGGTTGTTGTATTGAGGAAGTACAAAATAAGACCTGGAAAAACAAAAGGGGAGAACATGCGGGCTGATATTGTGGAGTGAGCGTCCTTTCTTTGCCTGTGAATTTGACCAATTTGTTTCCTGTATGTTTGAGTGAGAAGTGTTATATATTTTTAATGTTTATGTTCGTTTGTGTGTTTGTTTTGCATTGACCTATGCTTTCACTTGTACTGTTGCCGTTTCTTGTTTTTTTTTTTTCTTTTATTAATAGGGAGATTTCCTCATAACTGTTACTATTATTATTATTATTGCATTGTAACTATTGTTTCATTATTTTATTGTATTTTCATTTGGCAACTTTGGAGGCATATAGTGCACTACAAGGGTTTTTCTGTGTCAAAAAAATATCTAATTATAAGTCTTTATGCATATACATATATATATATATATATACAGGTAACATATAAGTGTATGTACCTTGATTGTAAAGTATGAATGTTTGCAGATCTAAATGGGATATTTTTATCAATGAAGAACAAGGAAAGATGTTACTGAGGTATAGTTTTAAAATGAATATTTTTCTAAAGGAACAAAAAGAAACTATAATAAATTTAAAGTAATGCCCTGTCCCTTAACATGAAGCACAATGTCACTGCCTCTATCAATGTGTATTTATGTTTTATAAACAGTATAAAGCACTATCCAAGACACATTAAATGTATGTTCTATAAGTATGATGTTAAAGGTTGTGGTAACGCCTTTGTTTTGTTTGTTTGTATGTTTGTTTTTTTCTCTGTGAGGTCTGTCCCAAAGCTACTGACACCTTAACGCCACTTGATCGTTAGCAACTGCAAAATGAGGAAATCTAGTGTGAATGAATGTCAACACACATATTAAAAGTGTTCAGACTAAAACATAAAGACTAAACTGTTTCATTTAAGGATTGATTATCCTATATGCATTTCTGCTCTATATAAACATATCACTCAACAACATTGTTGCATCTTAACTGAATTGTGTATCTGAAGGAATTTTGGCTTTGACATAAATACAGGTATCATCATAACATTGTCACATTAGAGTGTATCCATTCTTGTACTCAAACAAATATGTTGTCTAATAGATAAAAGATTTTGTGATTGTATTTGCTGGATAAGATGCTTTATTTTCAATAAATAAACATGTTTATTAAATAAATGGCTAATGTATAAAATACCCATCAAACGTGGCTGTTGGTTGTCAGAAAATGGGCAGACCTCAGACTTTTCAAAATGTTGAATAAGGACTGTGTTTGTACATATGTTGGAGATGCCTTTTGACTTTTCTCCAAATGCAAATGTGATGAGAATATGTTCTGGTGACAGAATACGCATAAAACATATTCAATAGTTCTCATGTATATAGGTTTTTGTGGTGCTACTTAGTATAATATAACGATGACAAGGCAGTTTCACTTTGTATGGTGGAATATTTCACATGTCTATTTGCCGAGGCTCCAGACAAATTAACATAGCTCTTTTCCACATCAGGATGTTATATGCTGAATGAATAAACCAATAATACAGAGTTTGTGAATTTCCAGCAGCTAAATGTCTGGAAGCCCAGTAATTATAATGTGATGTCATCACAGTTTAATATCAACTGCCTGCTACATCTTTAAGTGTGATATACAGTTCTCAGCGGGCCCTCGTACTATACCGGTACTTCGGTACGATTTATGCCCCTGATTACCACACAACACATTATTTTTTCAGCTAGTTTTGTTCCTTTGAAATTAAATGAAGTCAGATTTTTCTTGAAAGATATTGTTCAGTTTGGTCACAATCACAAATGGGTTTTCCATAACTGAAGAAAGTGACATAGAAGGAAAATGAGAAATCTAACAGTTTTAAGACAGAAAACCTGCCTGCACTTAACTGTACTGTATCTATTTTTATATAATGGAGTGAACGTTACTTGAACGTTACAATGTATTTTTTTTGTCCCGGTCCTATGTCCAATGATTCAATATGTCCCCCAGTATAAAATGCAATACTTATTATCCTCTTGGATAAACATAATGTAGCAAAGGACACAGTACTTAACTGACTGCTACTATATGTCCAGTGTGATGATGTATTGCTTTAATTTTATTATTTTTTTTTATTGTAACATTTAGTTTTGAAATGAAATGTTCTCTTTTGATGATGTTATGAAGGACCCAGTTTCCTTCATTTCCTTATTTTTATTTTACAATATTTCTTTTATAGAAACATTGATTGTACATTTCAGAAAAAAATGACTTGATACCTTTTGAAGGGCCCAAAGATTGTTTTAGGAGTGACATTGTCAGGCATTGCCTACAATGACAGATGTCAATCAGAAGTTAACTTAATAAGTTCATGAAGGTGCTTTGATGTCAAATTGTCTATTTTTCTGTGAATATATAATTTAATTTAACCTAACTCACAGTTCTCTGCACGGGTAGGCCTACTGTCTACATATTTTTTTAATCGCTTAATTGGATTTTTAAAAAGTGAACCAAAGTGCAAATTTTTAAAAAATTTGCCATGTTGCTTTTGCAGTCCTTGACTCTCTGTCTCCTTTGCTGTACTGTAAACTTTCACAGCGCAGCAAGAACATGGTGAAGTTTTCTTTCTCTCTCTCATAAACTGCAAAAGTTGGTTTAGTTGTCTCCTTTAATGATGGGTTGACCAAATGTAATTCATTTCAATTTGTGAAGGAACTACGTTAATAAACATATTATAAGGTTCATGTCTCTCACTTTTAAATGCTTGTTCGTCACTGGTGTTCTTGACCTATGCGTGTTTCTCTATTGATCATAAAAATTTGTAAATCTATCTATTTTTCATAGGAATATGATAGTTGATCCTAGCATATCCTTGTTTAAGTATATTTACAGATGTTAAAGCATGATCTAGAGAGCTTTAAGTATTCTAACAACATAGCTAGAGTAGTTGTTTTATTTTGTTTTTACACTAAAAGATAAAAAACTGGGCAGATATAATGGACTGATAAGGCCTTGAAACACCATATAAGTATTATCTATCCTATATTTGTTAAATAATTACATCGATACGTTACAGTTAAAACTTAATGTAATACAAACCTCTCCAAAATAACTTCTATGTCTGTGTGATGGGAGTAGGATGTGACATCGGCTGCAGTTTTCAGTCTGTGTCTCCCCCTAGCGTCTATTTGATCAACATACGTTTCCTGATTTTAGCGGAAGTTACGTAACAGCAGCTGCGTTGCCGCACCGGACGCGGTGTCGTCACATACATTTGTTGTAAACATGGCGTCCGTGACAACAGGTGAGAGCATAAAGGCCCGGTTAACCAGCGTTACCTAATTACTTAAATAAAAATATTTCAGTATATAACGGTTAGACATGAATGTTGCCTTAATTTGAATGCCTGACTTGAGTTACGAGTTACTGTGTTAAGTATGGACGCTGCAGATGAACGATAGCGCCTTTAATTCAAAGGCTAGCCAATGTAGCTACCGCTAAAAATGCTAATAGATCATTGTAACATGATATATTTCTGGCTTACATCTATTATATGACTCTTATTGCCAAGACAAATTCAGTTAAGAATATCGATGAACTTTGGAAGTGTTACCAGTTGTCTATTTTGACTGGGTTAGCTCGTCCTGTTTGCTGTGCTATGCTAAAATCAGTTTACCGCTAAGTCTATATTAGATTTCAAACTCATTTTTTGATTTTCAAGTGGCATTATATGTAGTGCTGTATCTTTGAAAAAAATTATAGCTGCAGGTTAATATGTATATCGTCCAGTACATGTTTATTGCTAAGTGTTAAATGATTGCAGGACACCATGTGTCTCTGACTCCGTTGAGTTCATCAGTTATAGTTAGAGCATGGTGGGCAGAGGCTTTGTGCAGGACTGCAGCTGTTGTGTTCACTTCGCCCTGAATCTGTTTCTGCAACCACGTTTCATTATTGCTGCTAAAAATAACGTCCAGCTGGCCTTGGTTTACATGGAGTAGACTTCAGTATGCTGCTGTCTCCCCAGGCCTTTTCCCCTGTGAAGTACTGACAAGATATCAACTTAAGCTAAAGAGTCGAGTTTCCATTACTTAGAACCTGAATGTATTTGAGATAATTTTTTAATTAGCTGATCAAGCAAGTTAATCAAGGATTTTACTATGTGTTGAGTTCTTTGTCATTTGTAATGTGAGGTTTTCAGCTTTTCTCAAATGTGGCTTTTCTGCAGCAGTAATACTAGTAGGCCTATTTCAGGTTTGGGGTTTGACTAAACCGTGAATAGTGCTAGTTACTAACATTTCTGAAGCTATCTAGGCAAGTTTTGTATTGATTTTTAAAAGATTACTGTCAGTGTGATAAAATCTCATGCATTCATTTATGAATAAGCCAGCAGGTTTGTCGTGTGGTTTAATAACCTTTATTTTTGTTTCTGAAGCCACCTCAGAGTGGATTCAGTTTTTTAAGGATGCGGGTATCCCAGCTGGCCTTGCTGTTACATATGCAGTGTCCTTCGTAGACAACAGGTAATATATTCCAGCCTTTTCTTGGTTTGATATAACATGCAGGGGTAGCACAATGTTGTTCAAATACTGTTTATTTATCATGCATGAAATGTAAACATCTCTCTTATACATGCATCAAAAGTTAGTGCTACTATTGCATTTCATGGTTAGGAAAAGAATAAATACAATGCTACATTGAAATAAATTTTTGTTTCCTGCAGAATTCAGAAAAATATGCTGATGGACCTCAGTAAGGACATTATGATGGACCTTGGCATAACAGTGATTGGCGATATCATTGCTATTCTTAAACATGCCAAACAGGTTTACAGGCAGGTAAGAACAAACCTAACAATTTTTCACAGATGGTAACATGATCAAACAAAATAAGACTGGATAAATTTACAGTGATGTCTTTGTATTACAATAAAATAAAGTGCCAGTGTGACACATTTGTACTTCACATTTATAGAAGATTTTTAGTCAATTGTAAAAAGGCTTTATCCAGCCTTTTATTTTTCTTCAATGAGTTCATATAATTTAGAAACCACAGAAATATTGGCTTCCATAGTGTTAATAGAAGGTCATAGCAGTAGGTCAGGGGGAAAAACTTTTTATTAATGGATACCTTTTTATCTGTCACATTTCCTCCTCTACTCTCTCTGTAGGACATGTGCAAAATGGCCACCGAAGCCATCTCCTCAGGACAGACCAGTGTTCAGGCTGAGCTCAGAAGAACAGCCAATACTCGTAAGTCACTGAATTCTTCTTTTTTCAGTAAACCATTACATAGACTAAGCATTGAAGTGCTTCAAGTATCAATCTTGAAAGTATTCATGAAATGGATGTCTCTTAAGTCATTCTCCATCATCAAATTAATTGAATAACACACTTATGGTTTAATGGTCTCAATGCCATTGGCGACATTACTGCAAAAAAAAAAATCCTGCGAACAGTAGTTCTGCGTGTCGCATCATCATAGTGACTAGTCAATGTAAGGCCTGAACACACTCACTCACAGAGGTAAGTGTCATGCAGAGGTGAAACAGATGGTGTGTTGCAGTGTGTAACACACATGTAAATCTGGGCCTCACCTATATTTACAGCCACCAAAATTAGTTCACAGTGAGTAGTAAAACTCAAAACCAAGAATGTTGTACAGTGCAATCCATTATAGTCCTAGTTTCGATGGTCACAGATGCACAATAACCAAAATGCTGCTCTAACAGAAATAGCATCAGCTTTCCAAAATGCTTTCAGTTTACAGGGAGATTGTCATGTTTTTCTCTCACTCATTGAGGAGAGTGGTAAGCCTTGTGTTTGCTCCCACTCACTCCTGATCCAGGACAGTGACAGGTGAGGAGATTGTGTGAGGTGGATAGAAGTTACCTGTCAAACTGTAACATAGGGGGGCAAAGATTAGGCCAGGGAAACTAGACTTGTGTTACAGGTCCCAGGCAAGTAGAGTCCTCTGTAGCCAAATGTCTCCAGACACAGGAGCACTGTGGTCAGCTGATATTAATTCATTCTGTGTTAATTGTCTGGGACCGTGGCTTTATTCACAGAGTTAATGCTTTCATTACAGCATTGTTGGCATTATATGGAACTGTATTCTATATACACTCCCATTAAGTGTGTTATCAGTTAATTGGCTAAATCTGATTCAGTTGTGCCAATTAGGAGTCAGGGACAACCCTAGTTCAATAAACAGACCAATAAAGGGTGTTGTTAATTACTAAAGAACGTAGTTATAGCCTACTTACACCAAAACAGTTAAATCTTGAATGTAATGTTAGTTCCACCTCACATTAAAGGTGCTACTGGAGGTGAGAGAAACCTGTCCTGCAGTAGCTACTGACAACAGTCTGTGGTGGAACTACTCTAATAACTCATGAGCAGAGGCATTGACCGTGATTATGGTTTAACAGGATTGTGATCCATCTGCCTAGTTTTGAAGTATGCTGTCTTTGAATTTTTATGTGTAAAAGCTGTATCCGAATTTCAGTATCCTGGGTTTGACCTAATCATGGGTTCAAGAAACCCAGATTCTTTCCGGGGGTATTCTGGTAATAACCAGGATACTGTATACACCTTATCCTGGTTACTGACTGATTACTGCGCATGTGCAAAATGATGTAATGGAAACACAAATGTGGTGGTGGCAACAAAAGCGCCTCATCACAGGAGTAACAGAGATGCAGTTTTGTCCTTCAGCAATTAAAAAAATACTCACCTGATCCCATGAGAAAAAACATTGGAAACCGGACCAACTCAAGTGCAACTAGTCAGGTTATGGTAAAAACACACTACGGGGTGACAGTAAAACAGTTAGAGAATGTGGATACATGATTGATATCGTTAAGATAAGTCATCACTACAGTGGTTCCATTTAATAGTGCTAAGACAATTTCTGTGGCCACAGTAACTTTAAAGTTTAATGTCAGATTAGTAGTAGCACAGAAGACACAAAAAAAAGTAGTAATGAGTAACCTGGATATTTGTGTTTATCATGTATACAGGGACAGAAGTATCCAGATTCCTCGGTGTGTCACGTAAACAGCTTATCATATCCCAAATATCAGCATCAGAATAAGAGTCTTAGTCAGGATACTAGTGTACATGTAGATGCAGTTATGAGAATCAGTGTCACTGCTGAGGTCGCGTCCTCAGGTTTCAACTGTCAATAGACTGACGATGTTGGATGACATCGCACAGGTGACTTAAGGTATTACTGAAAAGCTGTTCAACGACAAACCTGCAGTTACCAGTTATTACCAATAGGGGCTGCCAAAGAGAACAAAATTGAGCTCTTTGTAGGTACTTACTCTAAATAATGTTGATACCTTATGAGCGTAACCAGTTGCTTGATAGTTGCTTTAATTAAAATATTTTCATCTTCACTATTTTTCCCACTTATGTTTTGCCCATTCATTGGTATCAGAGGGTGATTGTTATGGGTGCAAAACATCTTAGATTTTCCAAAGGAAACAGGCTAAACTCACAGTTAAGAATGTGTCTGTTTTCTCATCTTTTCTCAGCTGCCACTCGTATGATTGCCAACGCTTTGAGTCACGACTCCCCACCAGCCACTCCAGCTCGACGATCTGACAACCGCCTCTCCGTCACAGTGTCCAACATGCAAGGAAACAAGAACAGCAAAGCAGGTGAATAGCAAACCTTCCTGATGTTGACCTCCCCAGTCTCCACATTTTTTTTTCTTTGTATCCATGAGCCTACACCCCCTTTTTATTTTACCTCTGTCTAATACGTGTTTACCCACCAATTGTTCAGTTATAAGTCAGCCAGCAGATGAAGGGAACGGTTTGCCAGCAGTGAAGCGTCGGCGGGTGACAGCTGAGATGGAAGGCAAGTACATCATCAACATGCCCAAAGGTACCACGCCACGTACACGCCGCATCCTGGCCCAGCAGGCTAAGAAAGGTAGGCCTGACCCAGTATCCTGGGCGCCTCGCCGACAATCGCTTGACTGACGCTGATGCTCACCGCAGCTAGGAAATACTAAAAGTGTTCATCCAACTTCCTTCATACTAAACCTGAATCTCTTACTCACTTGAAAACATCACCTTACTCCATTTAGTTTCATCCCTTGTAGTCACTAATAATTCTCACTATCCTAATAATGCTGTTGGGTAGTGCTTCTTTATACCTTTATTCCCCTTATTTCCCTAAACTCTTAACACACACAATCTATTACTGTGATTTTTCTTTCTTCACGTGAATGCAAGTTGTTTTGGTGTTTAGACAGGGATGTAGGTGTTTGCATTTAATTTAGTCTTTATCGGAACGAAATTAACAAATATGAGGAAATAATTTACAGTTGAAAAATGCTATACATTTCATAACTCTTTTCATACTCATGGTTACTTTGTGTTTGTATTACTGAAAAATTCAAACTTTTTATTCTTTTGTTGTTTTTTCTTACCAGGTTTTGTCAGTTAGCTATTTTAGATCATGGAAGTAATCTGTTGGTACCTGACCTTCATAAGAGGTATAAATATTGTGGATCAGCTTTAGTAATTGTAATATTTGGATTCATTTCAATCTTCTTTGAGTGACAATTTGTACAGAATCTTGCATAACCAGACCCATCTAACAATTTAGCACTTTTATAAACCAATCAGACCCAACTATGGTAGTTTTAATCCAAGGATGCAGGGACAGTGCCTTTGCAAAGTGTTGGAAGAGAGGTGAGCTGTGAACATTAAAGCGGCAAAATTCCCACCAAAGAAATCACCACAAAGAACCAAGCCTGTTTCATAGTATGATCCAAGTCTTCACCAAAACTTCCCATTTTTGGCGTTTGTGACCTTTGACATGTCTAACTCTCAGAGGGATTGTACAGAGCATGTCATATTCATGTCAAAGCTTTCTTATAAGGATAACATTTGTTTTAATTTTATCTATGTGATTGTAGTATTCTACAGCGAGTGTTGCACTAACCAGTGTGTTTGTAGCATTAATGTCGCAAACATAGGTCACTGGGTTCATGAGTGAATTTCAGTCTGTTTATAGCAGTGCTTTAGAATCGGTCCACATTCAAATGTTTGAGTTTATTCTGTACTAACTTATGGAGGTCCTGTAACATGTTGTTTTTCTGCTGCTGAAGAAATAATGACTAAGACTCGGCATATGTCTGGGATCTGTGGATTTGGTTTCGAAACACTGACGTACAGTGAATCTGATTAACACAGACGCTTTAGAGTTAAGTCAGAGCAAGAATATTATTGTTTTATTGTAAAACTCGGGCAAGACAAATTAGGATCTCGATGTCCTTGGAAGTGACATAGATGTATCTACAGGAAAAATTCAAGTGGTATTTACTTGTTCTAGATATTGCTGGAATGTTGGCATAAATTGATGCAAAATGCAGATTGTCTACTGTAACAATACAAAAAAAGCTATCATACATAGTCTAAGCCTCCAAAAACTACTGCAAAAACCTGCCTACATTTTATAAGAGGTGAGAAAATTGCCATTCAGACTGTGGATCGTGATTCTACCTCAAAAGAACATATGATCTTTAGATCAGATCGCCCAGTCCTAGTATCAGCAGTTACTACAGTTCTGCTTTGGTGTATGAAAGGTCAGCAGTTATAAAGAAATGTTTAATTTATTCCACCTGATGTGTGTGTACATTTTTTTTTTCTCCTTGAATTAAGTCCATCATTGTCTGTCATGCAGCCAAATGAATGTTCTCACTGTTTTTTGTTTGTTTGTTTGTGTAATTTCTATAATTATTAATTTTTTCTTAATGTTTTAATTCATTCAGGTCTGAACCGTACTTCTGTGTTTGCGAGACTCGGGGCTGAATCGAAGGCGGACACAACCACAAGCAATAACAAGGTGAGACAATCTCTAGAGACATGATACTGGCTTGATTCTACTTGTTTGGTTTTCCATTGGGCAAAAACTCTGGAGAGTATATGGTGCTTTATGTCACTGCCAGGGAACCATTATTTTGTGGGATGGGACAGAAAAGACTCACCTTTTTAATTTAGCTTGTTTTTATTAGAACTGATCATACAGTCATGGAAAAATTATAAGACCACCCTTGTTTTCTTCAATTTCTTGTTCATTTAAATGCCTGGTACAACTATAGGTACATTTGTATGGACAAATATAATGATAACAACAAAAATAGCTCGTAAGAGTTTAATTTCAGAGCTGATATTTAGCCATTTTCCATTGTTTTCTTGATAACCAAAATCACTTATGTTCTTACATCAATATATATGGCATTGTACTGACAAAAACAGTGCTTTTAGTCATTCCATGTTTTCTTTTCTGTCTGTTTTAGTCACATGATACACACAGGAGTCAGTACTTGATTGCATAACCATTGTTTTTGATTACTTTTGATGGTCTAATATTTTTTTCTGTGACTGTATATCAAATGAGTAGGAGCAAATGTTCAGGTAAAGAGAAGGTGTTGTGTCATATGTGTCATTACATTAACCATGTGTCCATAAAATCATCCAAGCCTCTGAAAAGTGGATTATTTGCATTTCCATAACATGTTTGAATAGATAATTCAGACTGTTTAATGTCATCAGTAGGTGACACTACAGAGCAGAGCATCCCAATGCTGTTTTCCATCTAAAGAGCGTCAGTGTGGTTTTTATGGATTAAAACGAGTGATAATTTGGTCTCATCAGTCCACGCTGCATTTATGGGAACATTGGAATGTCCAGGATCAGCTAATGACTTACTATTCTAAACTTATTATTACTTATTCTGAAAGTGTTTCCATTCCCCCAGTAACTTTTATGGCAATACTATATGACATTTTTTATGAAGTTAAGGACTTTTTATTGACTTTTTTTCTGTAGAAATATCTTGTACCCAAAGCAAATGGACTTGAGTTGAGCCACAAAAGGGCCCTTATACCCCACAGTATGTTATTTTGGACTTAGTTGTAAAGTTATTCATTATATTTGTGTTTTGGTAGCCTACTGGTGTGTTCAGTCGTTTGGATAGAGGACTTGAAGAGGAGGACCAGCCGAGACCAGGAAAGAATTCTGGAAATAACATGGATATAGATGACGAGGACGACAGTGATGGTGAAGGGTCCGTTCTCCAGTACGCTGGCGTACTCAAGAAACCCGCTTTCTCCCAGAAGAAAGAACCAGCCCCAAAACCAACTACACTCCGGCGGCTCGGAGGGAAATTTAAACTACCTCCCTCTGACACTCCCACACCCTCCTCCTCTTCTCCTAACGGCCTCCCGCCTGCAAAAATTAGTGTGCTTCAAAGACTGGGCACACACCCGAACACAGCCGGTACCCCCCCGCCCGCCGACACACAGGACAACAGAGTGACCAGCACCAGACCCAGAGCTCAGGACAGACTGAGCGTAGCCAGCTCCAAAGTGAGCAGCAGCACCGGGGCAGGAGGGGGAGGGGACTGTCTGGGGGCGCAGATGGACGTTAAAGCTGTCAGTGTCTTCAAGAGACTGGGCAGCAAGAGAACCTAACACACGGATTCCTCATAATTATCCAGACTCTTTCTATACGTTCTTTATAAAATTTGTATCACCAGGATTCAATTAACTGGATTTTTTTTATTGGACTGACTCTATGAGCAGTATTCAGTATACATTGTGGCTTTTTGGTCATAGCTAATTTTTTTTTTTTTAAGTCATGCTTTTCAGTCATTAGATCATGCTGCCATTGGACAAAAACTCACCTCTGTTCAGTGTCCAGGCTTGTAAAATGAGGATTCTGTCAGAGTTCTGTGTATTTTGTTGCTCATTTAGAAATGTATTTATCTTAGTCATATCTGCCATTTATCATTTTTTTTAGAAATATATATATATTTAATAGCATCACTTCACATAAGGCATGAGCATGATGCCAACCAGGCTGCCTAAAGGTGGTTTTGCCCCAGTCTCACATACAGAATAGGAACGCTGCTGCTTCAACTTCCCTTTTTTAGATTCCTACCTAAATGAATACAGACTAGTTAAAAATTATGCCTGTCCTTTAAGATGAAACTTGTGGTCACTGTGTTGATATTTGCCTGAAAGTTTATTACTTTTTTTAAAAAAAGTGAAGAGAACTGTACAGAGATTTTGTTTTTTCATTTTATTCTTTCACAGTACAGGGGTCAGAGGACAAACTATAGGGTGATTTCTTTTTACCTTAACCACCTTAAACTTACCTCCTATAAAATGTATGTGAACTGAAAATTGTTAAGTGAAATGTTGGAAAGTGTGTGATAGGTTCAGCTAGAGCTTGAGAGAAAAAAAGGAACTACAAATGGTTACACTGAGTAACCTCGACAACACTTGAATCAAGAGAAAGCACCACACCTCATCTTCTATATATGTGGAGAAGCTCACACCTCTGAATGCCCAACTTTTTACCATCATACTGAACATTTTCTATAACATCCTACTTGAAAGCTGAATCCGTAAATTATTTTCACATGCAATGTATAGATTTGGTAGACTTTATTTCACAGTGCAGATGCTATTCTGCTACATATTTTTCTATGTGGACATTCTTGTATCACGTTAAGAAACTCCATTGCCATTGGGCCTGGTGTCAGTAGGTAGCATCTGATCACCCGACCCAACACAGGCCTTTATGCGCCTGTGTGCTCCCTCTGTTTTCACACCAGAGCTTTGTTACACTGTACATATTTAAATTACATGAAATAATTTTTATTGTGTTAAAAAAAAGTAGAACAAAACACCACAACCTGTCAAGTTCTTTTTTTTTTTTTTTTTTATGAGACTGAAAAAAGAGAAACCCTCAATTTGACAAAAGTCTGCTCGATGAAATGATTAAAAATTAAAAAGGCTCTAAATGTGTTTATTACTCTTTTTTCCTCTGGAGAGAAAACTTGACATTGTCACGTCCAATACACTGCCAAACTTTAACTATCGCAGTGACAGTTCAGTCAATATTTATATTCCCTAGAGAGTATTAAACTGATCGTTTTTCGATAGACCTGTTCCCTGGTCCCACTTCTCTTATAATGAGGTTATTGCTGCATAATGTTGGCTAAATGGCGAGTGTTAATGTTTGAACAGGCACGCTTATTAACATTCAACTACTGTATGGGACACACTTGACATGTTTTTCTCCTGCTGCTGCTATAAATTTTCATGACTGTTGAAGCATTTAAACCTATGGGAATAAATCAGGGTAATTATCTCTGATTTTGAATATTTATATACAACTAGATTCTCAAGTAAGTCATCTTGAGTCTTCACTAAACATTGTAAATTAAAGATTATCCAAACAGGCTGAAAACAGTCCCAATTTACAGTGTATTCTAAATTCAAACATCTGGTAAAAAATTTAGAGTTGTAGTTATTTTCTAAATCAGTTCAGCCAATAAAAACACTATTAGCTGGCTGTGTTATCTCTACACAGTTCAGATTCCAGTAATTGATGTTTCTAAATGTGTTCCCCTCACACTGACTGAAACACTTTGCATTTACTCTTGTCAAGGAGACCACTTTGCTGCAGTTACAGTGTCTATATCTTTTGTTTTTAGTGCTACTCTAACTTTTGCCAGCAGCTTCAGTTTTATCTTGAATTATTCATAAATGTTTATCTGTGTGCTGATTGAAGCACAAATGACAGTTCACCCTGGAGGAGTTGGAAAATGAAGGTCTACGGTCTATGCAGCTGCTGACAGACGTAAAAGTAACATAATGTGTTTACATGGCTCCCAGTCTACAAGGTGATATTCTGAGAGGGTATCCTGCCCCTGGACTCAAATGCATTTAGAAGAGAAACGTCCCAGGGCAACAGCTTATACATCTCATCCATCAAATGTAAGGCTGGAGTCATAACTGAATTTACTTTTGTATGAGTTAAAGCACAGTTCTTTCACTGATAGTAAACACTGTTGGGATCATGTGGCTGGCTGTTCAGTTAACCACATAAAAGTGTGTAATTGACACTATAGCCCCTTGATGTCGCTCTCTCCCTCCTCTTCATCCTTCTCCTCTTCCTCCTCTGTCCCTGCAGCCTCCTGCTGTCTCTCTCCATCGCCTTGAAAACCTAATCAGCTGAAGTCATCAGGCTCCGGTTTGGCCATAATGTGATGTTTATAGGAAGGATATGGGCTGGAGTAAAAAGCAAAATTTATTGAATCACTATTTTTTTATTGTGAGGTGTGGCCTCTCAAACAATGGGGTGACGTAATGTGAAAGATTTTATAAACCATTCATTCATCATTGAAAATACAGGCCCTTAATGAATGTACTGGCACTAATGCTACTGTGAATAGTGTCAATATATCAATAAAGCAATTAGGAGTATGATGATTAAGTTTTGTTAATGGACAAAGCATTAGAATGATTTAGATCTATTAAACTGTATTTGTTTGGATTTCTTTGCCAAAGTGCAGCGTCTCTCAAAATCGTGTCAGAGCGAATTTGTTCGGTCCTGCCATGCAAAATCTGGACTGCAGCAACGCCTCACGACTTCTCTTTTTTTCCCACAATGCTGTGCGGCAGGGGTTGTCGTGTGTGCGCTGTCTATGGTGCTGAAGCTGCGCGTGCCTCGGAGGCTGGTCGCTACCATACAAATCCACCAGCGCATCCTTCCGCGAGAGGACCACAGTGAGGACACGGTTTATTCGACGGTCGGCACATTCAGGATGTTTGTTCCAGATTCTCAAGGTCTATCCGCCTCTATGTAACCGCAGATATCCTTTAAACTGATCCACGTCTATTCGATAAGCACAAACCTCAGCGGGACGCGCTCGTGGAGCAGCGCTCGTGGCTGTTTAGTGAGGCTCGTCGTCTCTCCGGTGCCGCCGCCTGCCAGCCGCTCCATCCCGCATCCTTTATGCACAGCACGCTGCTCAGGTCCTCCCCAACAAAACACACCTTCGTGTCCGAGCACCATGGCCCGCTCCAGCCGCTTTTACTGAGAGACATGGAAGCGAAACAGCACCAGATAAAGAGCCTGAAGAGCTACCCGGAGACCGGCGGCCGGAGCCTGGCAGCGGCCGCCGGAGGGGACGGAGGAGGCGGCGGCGGAGGTGGAGGTGGAGGGTACCGAGTCGGATCGGCTGAAATGGAGATGGAGGCGAAGATCCAGAAAGCCATCGACTTCAAAGTGGAGGGTCACCGATGCTACAAGGAGAAGAAATTCCGGGAAGCGATAGGCAAGTACCACCGGGCGCTGCTGCAGCTCAAAGGGGTGCATGTTGTGGACGGGACGACGGGATCCGAGGTCAACCTGCTGAGCCAAGCCGCGGCCAAGCTGACCGAGGAGCAGCGGACGGCCGTGGAGAGCACCGAGATCGAGTGCTACGACAGCCTGACAGGTGAGAAGAGCCGGTCCACCCACACCAAAAAGCCTGTCTCCCGTTTGAACTCACATCCAGTGCTGACACCATTGTTCATGGTTCACCAGGTTCACACTATTTCTGCAGGTTGTTTATGCAGAGGCAGGTGGAATAAAGAACTGTGCACATAAAAAAAACATCTTGTGCATGCTGCTATTACAACTGTCAATGTAAGAATATGCAGACTGCACAGATTAGTGTGTTAGTTAGTGTGTTATGACTGCACAGGCAATATCTCATAGCAGAGTCATGGCCTCCTAATAGTTCAGTGTCCTGCAGTTCATTTATTCCAGCATGGTGATTCCATGTTACTATAGATATATAGCATGACAGGGTCAGGATCTTATTTAAGGGAAAATTAAACATGTAGCAGATGGGATGTATTTGCAGATTCAGTGTGTTGTTGTGTTGTTTGGTGTTTCACACTGGAGTTATAGGTGAGATCCAATGGGTTTGCACTTCCTTCAGATTTAGCATAGACTACAGACAGAATAGAGATAAGTAATTCAGTTGCTCATTTAGCGTCCAGCCAATGTGTTAAACTATTATAGGTAGAGATTATAAATGTGTGAGTCGTTACCATTAAACGGATCATTACCTATGTATAGCAGCAAATTTAGTTTGTGCAGAACCGTATAAAATCATCTTTAGACATTGAATACTTTTTGATGAGACATTAAAAGTTCACACTAGCCAATTTAAGTCAAACGCTTTGGATAGTAGGCAGTCTAGGAGATGAATTAGGTCTATTTTACCTCAGATTTTTATTTTTAACATCAAGCATTGTGCTTCTTGTACATGAGGGTTTTTAAAATATCCTTTTGTAATTGTGATGCTCCATATTGTACCCATTTTGTAGATGTAACCAACGACATCAGAGTTTGAGGAAAATTTGCCTCCAACTTTGGAGTCTATCATGGCATATGCAGAATATCTTAAAGAGTATGTATCACAGTTTAAATTATTAAAAATATATCTTGGTCACAGTGATGTTTTGGAGCTGCTTATAGCTGTATTGTAATAAGGTAATAATGAATATATGTGTGTATGTGCTCAGTAATTAATGTGAATAGCAGATTGTGATGGAAAATGACATGTACAATCCAGAAATTATGATGATGATGATGATGATGAATGGTGTACTTTGCCACATAGCATGTCTACACATAAACCTCATCATTACTTAACTCAACAGTGTGATTTTGGGTCATGATTCTGGAAGAAGGTGGTGGAGGGGGGGGTTATGATGTTGTGTCTCACCACTGTCCCAGACCCAGTCAGCCTGACGGGATGCATTGAAGGTCGCCTTGTTCTGTGCAGCGTTCAGGGCCTGTCTGGAGCCTGTGGGGAGGCCACTGTGGCGTGAAGGAAAGGTGGGGGAGGGTGGGATAAGAGGGGGGAGGGAGAAAGAAAAGGAAGGAAAAATGAGAAATATGGTTGGAATAAGTGGTTGATTTAGTGGCAGATGAAGGAAACAGATGTTATTTGGGGAGGAAGTGGAAAAACAAGCATGGAGAGAAAGAGTAGAGAGTGGTGGAACAGAAAAGGGGAGGAGGAGGTGGAAGGGACTGCTAGCACGCGACAGGGGGCCGTAATTACCATAGCAACCATCAGTGGGCCTTTTCCCTGTTGTATTAATACTGTTCATACCCTGCGCTCACTGGATGTGGCAGTACACATGCACTAACAGATTTACACTTACATCTTGTTTACCTCTTTAAATCTATATTCATAAAATATTCTACTTTTTCTCTTATTCTGAAAAAGGCAACATTCCTAATAGGCTGTTTACATCCCTCATGAAAATGAATATTCCATTAATATTCCTGCTTACATGCTGCTGTGCATACCCCAATTAAAGCTGAAAGTTTTCCACTGATGTTAGATGTTCCACTGAATAAACACAGTTTTTCGCTTCAGCCTCCTTCTTGAAAAGGTTATCTTTTGAATTTGAATATTTGCACATATCTAAAAAAAAAAAAAAAAATCTGTTCATACTGTCTTTCATAATATTGAAAACTGTGTGTGTTTCTCTTTTTCACCTTAAATGTGGACACAAATGAGATACTGTACATCCTTCAATTGCAATGTATACATATCCATAGAACCTACCACACACACACATACACACACCACCACCACCCCCAAATCACAAATTGGTCTACATGACACCTGTCAAATTTTTTACATCTTCATATTTGGAATAATTGTAGATTATTAATGTGCATGTTCACTGTCTGATCCCGAAGAGCATCGTAGTCAAGATGTCTGCCTGGGTTTTTATAGAATTATTACACGTACTGGAAAAATAAGAGACCTCTAGTTTATATATATATATATATATATATATATATATGTGTGTGTGTGTGTGTGTGTGTGTGTGTGCGTGTGTGTGTATATATATATATATACACACATACACACATATATACACAACAAAGTAACACATACTGTCACGTTGAAGTCAGACAGGATGTGTAATGTGTTTCAGTAAAATCACAACTGAAAATACAAATTCATGTAAAGTGTTATAGTTTACAGCATTTTTGGCAGAAAATGTTTGTTTTCAGAGCTTGAATAATGCATAAAAACAACATTCATACCCGTGTTTTAACTTAGGAAGGGTTCCAGAAACAGTATTTGGTGCCTTTATCCTCATTTACAAACTCATGCTGTGCTCTCTTTTGCTGTTTGGTGCTTTATGCCACACAAATGCAAGTTTCATTTGATGGCTACTTCAGGTTCAGGTCTGGACATTTAGAGTTGTCTCTGGTATACTATAAGTGAAGGGAAATATAATGTTAAATTGTACACCAAATTATAGTTTATTTTCTTTATTTTCTTATTTAGTGCATATTGTGCTCTTTTCTTATGATTGGTATCATGTAAACATGACTAATCCATTTGGCTACGTGTTCCTAAAACAGGAGCCTAATAATACGCCTGTTGGGAAGTCTGTTCATCTGAATATTCATATATGATGCTCTATAAAGCAGCAGGACAGTGCATGTGGGGTGGACTTAAAATAAACTACCAGCACTGTGCCTGTGGTTATCATAATGAAGTGACATTTCACCCAGAGTTTTGTTCATTTATACAAACAATGGAGCTTAGTTGCACAGAGGAAGAAGCTGCGGTAAATCAGGCTGAAGAAACACCTGTTTATGACCTTTTTGGTGATCTGCTCTGTTGTTGCCTAGTTGTTTAACAATTTCAGTGCAAGTAGCTACATAAAAGTATCAGATCACTGGATTTATCTAAAGATAGTCAAGAGTTATGTGTAAATCAAAGTAGCAGATGACAGGTTTCTGAACAGCATGTTTATCATCTTCAAAACCTTCACACACACTGAAATTAAGCAATGACTCATCCTGTGCATAGTAATGTGGCTACAGGTCTTCATTGTGTGGCTCCACCTGCTTACCCACAGTTCTGCACGGAAGACAGTGACCACAGAGCTGCCATCTGATTGGCTGTCTGTCTCCAACAACAAGTGATGTGATTATGTGTGTGTGTTGGTTTTCATTATGTACCTGTGAATGCATGTTGGCTGAGATATTTATATATTTAGCTTGTTGAATGTGTGTGTAAATGTGCATATGTGTTTTTTTGATCTTGACATTTTAGATGCATCCACTGTGCGTCTCTACAAGGTGTGTCCCTATTGTCATTAAAATACTCTATGTCCAGAACAGTTTGATAGAATGTCACAAGCTGTGCCACAAATGCTCTCTTGGGTGCCAAGGGTCAAGGTCACTGTCACCTCAAGTCTTTCTATCTATATGTATACAACATCTCAGGACTGCTTTGAGAGAATTTCTTCAAATTTGGCACAAATGTTTAAATGGAGGCAAAAATGAACTGAAACAATTTTTGTGGCCAAAGGTCAAAGGTCAAACTTGCTTTGACTTTATACAATTTGTTTATCCATTCTATGAACACAGCATCTCAGGAATATATGTTTTGTTGCATTCATTGGGACTCAAGGATGCACTAAAATATTTTGGTGGTCAAAGGTCAAGGTACCTCTGACTTCGCGTCCACTTGTTTCTATGAATGTGAAATCTCAGGAGTACTCTGATTTTGTTTCCTAATCTGTACCTTCACATGGACTCAACACTGAACTGATTACTCAGTGCTTCTGTTCCATAGTTCAACATGACAAAAAGATGGAAGAATGAGAGAGAAGAGAGGCTGGATGGTGAGGTTTTTCAGGCTTGAACTCTAGATATTTTCTCAAAACCCCAGAGGTTTTATAGTTTTGTTTTTTTTTAATCACTTCAACTGCATATTATTCTCTCTCTTTCTGTCTGAGCTCACCAGGAACTAAGCATCATAAAACTCTGCCGACATTTCTCTTTTTAACAGACCCACTGTTGAAATGTTGCAATGATACGAGATCAGAATTATGATAAAATGCATAATTTACACCTAAGAGGAAAACCCAGATATCCAAAATGGTAAAAGAATGCACTGCTGTTCGAAAGAAATGAAACGAAAGAAATGGCAAAAGGCAGCTGTGAATTTATTTTACAACATTTTGCTGTGAAAGTGGTGAACTTATATACAGTACATCACAATAAGTTATCCACATTTTAAAGTCCTTAAAGTTACTGTTAAAATAGGTTAGATTATAAAAATGATCATTATATTGAAGTTCTATTAATGCTCAAAATTATATTTAACAATTGTAATTCTTTTTATACTTAGAAATGACAGTAGGTTAGAGCTGAATTGTACTCATTATTTCTCTTATATAAACATGCAGTCAAAGTAATTTCCATATGTA
>JAPQRP010000006.1:24816831-24853544 GCA_037367295.1 Apogon hyalosoma | reverse complement strand
CCAATTTTGGTCCTATTTTTGGCCCAAATATTTTATTAAAAATTCATTAATTTTGGGATGGCTCAGAGCAAGAGTATCTTTTTTTTTTTTTTTTTTTTTAATTTATCTGAGGTCATCATTGGCTACATCCTGGGGCAAAATATGTATAAATTTCTCTTTTATTATTGGGTCTAAAAAGGTGTAAAAGTGCCAGATACCAAAATGTACTTGGTTTTGTAGAAGCACCCATTTGGATGTTATACTCGCTCAACATCTGATTAGATTTTTTTTTACAAAAGCTGAAAAAATGGTTACTACTAGAAGTGAAGGATTTAAAATGTTTTAGATATGCAGGTATATTCAATAAATATTACTTTGACAGTTTTGTTACTCATTCAAGATATGCCACTGTAGAACTTTTACATTAAAACAAAAATAGTCATATCACTGAAGGGCTCCTTTTAAAGTGTAATATTTCTGAAAAATACTAAATATTCTGTTTTATCTTCAACAAATACATGTAAGAGTATTTCAGTGTTGTAGTGGAGCTGATGTGTAATACTGTGTGGATATTATATTCTAAGTATATGTTTTGTCGTGTAAAATGTAACTACAAGTGTTGGATTGTAGAAGAGCAAAAAATGGCATGAGAGTAATTCAGATTTCCAGTTAAATATGTTTCTTGTGTAAATACCACACCTGCAAGATACTAACTACACCTTTCAAATAATTCTACTGAAGTTAAAAGTTCTGTATTTTTATATGAATAATACAGGTCAAATATAATGTACTTAGACAATGCAAACTGACTATATCTTTATCTATTTTCTGCTTCTTTTTTTATTTATTATTATTTTGTTAATTGAATTCTACAATATTACACAAGACCGGTACTTAGTAAACAAAGTAACTTTCAAAGCAATAAAAAAAGAATGAAATGATTATAATCTTTTCATACATACACATTTATTTATTTGCTGCTTTTTCTATTATAGCAGCTGTTATTTGTTTGTTTGTTTGTTTGTTTGTTTGTTTTCTGTAATACAAACAGCTAGCTCAACAACTAGCTCTGAATTGATATCAAATTCTTGTCACGTGTATTTTATGAGTCCTTCACTGAGTCCAACACGTGTCTCAGTGTCTCTGACTGGGACACCTTGACTCCAGCGATATTGGTCTGTTGTTTTTATCGGTCTTTGTCTGTCTGTGTCCCTGCCCGGCTCTGAAGATCCTGTCATTATCACACCCTTAATGCATCTCACCACACTCTACATTTCCTCTGGCATGCCATCCATCTGCCTAATGGGCCAGTAGGGTGCGGCCGGCCAGTCTCCACTTGTGCACATTATTTGTGTCTGTGCACATTTCAGTAGCTACATATCTTTTCAATCAAACTGTTTGCTAATGTCATCTGCTTGTGAGTCTGAGTTTGGATGTCTGTGTGCATAGTTGTGTCATTTAGTTGAATCCAGTCACCCGTGTTAATGTGTGCGTTTTCTTCTGCCTGTGAATCTGCTGTATGCTTGGTGTGTTTGTGTGTCAGTACCAGTGAACTCTCTTAACTGCATCATCCATTAGGCCATTATGGGCTGTAACTGTATCCTCTGAAAGCATCGCTTCGTTCGCTGCTGGAGGGCGATGATAGATGGGCATGAGGAGGGATAAGAGTCGTCATGTCGTAGCTGGACGGTTGTAAAAACAAACAGAGGAGTGGAGGCTACAGAGAGGTGTGTAAGAGCTGTGGAGGGCATCTGAGGTGATTCCTACTGTAGCAGCATGAACTGACTCCTGATCGCTTCGACCTTCCTGCTCTGCTCTGGGCTGAGTCATGAGCTTCACTGAAATAAGAGGATTGTCAGGCTTGCTTTTGTTCTTCTTTCTATTAGCCTATATGTGTGTTTGTTCAAGACAGTGAGTCAGAATTATTTGGATGAAAGCACGTAAGTCAAAATAATTAACAAAACACACATTAACCCATAAAGACCCAAATATGCACCAGTGACCAAAAGCATCTATTGAAGTAAAATGTTTAATAAGTTTAAATCCACTAATCTTATCAATACGTGTTAATAATTGGTGTAAAATACAGTTATTCACTTTTCATGGTCATCAGATATGACCCATTTGGACGTTCAGAGGCTCCATAGTTGCCATGGAAACACCATCATCTTTTACAACCTTGATTCACCGGTAAAACCCATGGGGTTGGATCAGTGACAGTGGATGGAAACACTTGGTTTATGTTCAGTTAATAATATATTTTACTGAAAAAGTCCCTTTTTCTTCAGTTTTCTCGGTTTTTGGTATAACAATCCTCACATGTAGTCTTAGCAAGATAATTAAAATACATGATCAGTAAATTAAATCTTGGAAAATTACAAGAGATAAATCACTTCAGAGAGGTTAAATAGAGAGAAAAATGTATTTGGGAACTGCCATAAAAGTAGCCCTGGGTCTCTATGGGTTAATACATTTGGGTTCATAAATACCAGCAAATTTAATCCTGCCATAAGTTACAGAAAACACTAAGAAATAAAAAATAACACACACTTACACTCAACACACATTGCACACACCAAGCACTGCATGCAGAGACACAAACAACCTCAACCACTAAATACCAAAACACATTGATTGTTATTGAATTTGTCCATATACTGATGTCCACAATGAATTATTTAGTGTTTTTCACTTGTCTTGTTGATGGGTAAGGCCTGTGTGTGTGTGCTGGAACTCTCATGTGTCTTTGTGTACTTTTGTAGTCAAATGTAGTATTTATCTACAATATATTCAGAAGGGGATATTGCATTAAGAGCTTTTTGTCAGCCCTCACAGAGTTGCATCAAAGGTGTTTTACATGGGAGTGTCCTAAGTTAAATGGTTTCTGGAAGGGTATTCAGGCTTCATTAAGCACAGTCTTTAACACTCAAATATCTATGAGTTTTGATGTCCTATACCTGGGTCATGTTTCTTTTTTGGAATGTAGATAAAGCTGCTGTAAATACTCTTGGAGGCCAGTAAGAAAACAATTACAAGAAGATGGTTAAGCCCAATTCAACCTACCCTAGATGATTGGATTGGAATTATTATAGAGATATTATTATAGAGATATTTAGACTTCATCTGATCCCACTGGTAATTTTGCTTTGTAATTTACTTATTTAATTTCTGACTGATTATTGATGTTTACTTCTATGACAGCAGCAGCAGGTGACCCCCCCTGGTTTCTGCACAGAGTTCTGGGTAAATTGTTCTGCTGTCAGTTAAGTTGTTTCAGAGTTCTCTTTAAGTGAACTGGTGAGTCTCCTGGCTCTGTTTTTTCCTAGGCACCTTGTTAATACATTCCTTAAGAAGATTACTGTGTTCCCATTGATACTAATCTATCAAAAGTCCTGTGAAATTTAAGTTATCAGGGGTGAGTGAGCACTACAAAGACTGAGCGAAGTCTGTGACTATGGACTCTTTAGACTCATATGCCCTGACAGCTGGTGATGGACGTTTTCTGCACCCAAAACCAATAAAACTGGAAGGTCATTTCTATTTATCTTTTACTAAGTTGCTATGATGACGTATTTACATGTCAATTCCAAATAAAGATATAATTTTTTTTTTTTAAAAGGTGTTTTATATGACGCCAATGTTGAGTTGTGTACCTATATTATGTCAAATATTCAACAGTGTTAAAGTGCAAAGAAATCAGCAATTTTATTCTGTGAGTGTCATTGGGTATGGCCTCTCAGTTACATCATATTCCCTTTTTATCCAGAAACACCAAACAAAGCATCCAAGAAATGATATGAAATATTTTAACTATTTTAATGCATAATCATTATTTTTTTTCCCAGTCAAACAGTAAAGTAGAGTACTAATTTAGTGATATATAAATCAATACTGAATTATTTACAGAGTAGGCTTAGTCTATGTGATCCACCGATTATATGCGCACAGCAATGTAATGTTAAATGCTAACGTAAAGTCAATATAGAGTACTGTACAAAAGCTTTAGGCTGCCTTTAGCTTTGTTGGTTATTCTGTGTTGTATTGTTTATGCATCTATATTTCTGTTTATTAAGATACAGCAAGAAAATGCAGACAAGATGTAAGATACAGAAATAAATGCCTTCCATGGGTTAAGTCAGTGTTTTGTATGACCATTTGGATTTAGAACATCTTTAACTCTCTTGGGTTGATTTTCTGGAAGTTTTCTTTAACAGTCTTGTGGTGTATCATGCCAAAGAGTTCTCTCTCTCTCTCTTTTTTTTTTTTTTTTTTTTAAATATTTATTTAACCTTTATTTAACCTGGAAAAATGACTCACTGAGATTAAAACCCTCCTTTGCTGGAGTGTCCTGGTCAAGACAGGTGCAGCAGAAGGTGCACGTATGCCTTCCTCTGTCATTTTCTCTGTCCAGATGTTACCACATAACCTCTAAAATATTAATATTATTTTCAAATTTTCAGTAATGCTTTGTAATTTTTCCTCCGTATGCCATTTGTGCATATGCTGGTACAGGTGCTGAGAAATGGGTCTTTCCATGAAACTGGGTTTATTTTGGTATCTGGCACTTTTCCAGCTTTTTAGACCCAATAATAAAAGAGAAATTTAGACATGTTTCCCCCCAGGATGTACCTAATGATGACCTCAGATGAATGCCAAAAAAAATGATACTCTTGCTCTGAGCCATCCCAAAATTAATGAATCTTTAATAAAATATTAGGGCCAAAAATAGGACCAAAATTGGGACAGGAAAAGCTACCTAGTTGTCAGTGCATTTGATCTGGAAAATATGGCTTGAAATGGTCTTATATACCACTATAAATAAAGACGCTGTGTTAAATTTGATGATCCTAGTGGTTTTTCTAATCCAGACATGCAGGTTTTTCATGATACAACAGTCTCATTCCAGGTTTCATGCCTAACCCATTGTGTCTACTCACGTTACATACGGAACCTGCCCATTTAAACACAAATAAATCGCAAGTGATTTTGCAACGGCGGTCATTTTTGTGAAACACTCTGCCTTGCATATTTACTTCAATTCCCAAAATGTACCTGTGAGAGACTAAAAGGATATTCAAAAAAGTGGTACAGCATAATTTTTGTGTCCTTTTTACTGTGTTACCTGTGGATTTTGTCTGGATTTTTTCTGAAAATAGCTTTTTTTTTAAAATCTCAGTAAATATTTTTAAAATTGACCCAAAGTGCTTCCAGACTTGCTTCATAAGTCTACATCTTGTCCTGCTTATAGGTACCAGTTTCATAGAATCACCCAAAGCATATGTGTGGTTATTATAACTTTGCTAAAACAACAAACCTGAGATTTTTTGCACAGAATTGTATCTAATGTACATTAGCTTTCAACAGTACAGTGGCTACATGAATAGACATCACCCAATTTCATGTAAATACATATCTTACCTCATCAATAACAATGATATCTGTTTGAGTCACGGTGGTGAAAACAACATCTCTACTCTGCTGCACAAGCTAATCAACCTATGTCTTCTGTTCTTGTTTTAAATGACCTATAGTGAAAGAAAATCTTGTTGGAAGTGTTTCTAGCTCAGTGTGTGATCTAAAGCAGTGTGTGACCCCACCCTTACTTACAGCAGCTGCAAAAATGCATGGAAAATCCCCCATTGTTCTGTATTTCCTGAGCTTTTTAGATAGGGGATATTAAATCTGGTCCAACCTAACACACAGTAGGTGAGAATAATATATCTCAGTGCTGGAAGGTACCAGACTTGCTTTCTGTGCAGATTTAAAAAAAAAAAAAAAAAAAGCTTATTTTTATGTAACAAAAACTCTCATTTTTTCATGACTATACGCTGATTAAAACATAACAATGATGAATATTACATCCTATTTTTGCCTGCAGATCCTATTGAATCACTGTAAATCTTCCACGCCAGACTGTTAAGGTTAGAATGAGGTAAAGGTTAGGGTAAGGGGTCGGTGGATGCTTTATATTCACTTAGTGTCTTCACAAATATAGCGTGAGACGACAGTGTGTCACTAATAAAGCACCATTAGTCCTTGACCACTCTGCACTGGCTTTTTGTCTAATCTGTTCACATCACACACACATACACAGGGGATACCAGTTCAAGGACCTCTAACAGGTTTTAACACACTCCTCCCCGTCTTCCCATAGGTCTCACATTTTTCTTTCACCCCTCCTGTACTTTACCCCCCTCCTCCTCAACATCATCCTCCTGCAGCCGTACCCTCGTCCCTCTCCCTCCCCCCTTCCTGTCTCTCACTCCTGACTCACCCTGCCTCGCAGCTAATAGTCCCTGACTCATGTTATTCACAGAGCTGTCTGTGTGTCAAGGGCAGACTCCGAGGAAAAGGGGGAGGATGGAGGCCGGGTTAAAACGGAGTCACATCAGGGAGGGTTAAGGGATGACGGCAGGGATGGAGGAGATATGACAGATGAAGAAGGAGGAGGGACAGATGGACAGAGGAAAAACATTTTAAGAAAAAATCAGAAAAGTGAAAAAAAAAAAAAAAAGAAAAGAAAGACAATTCAGTGGAAAAACCTCAAGTGGTGGGGATCACCAGAGGAATTGTGTTTGAGTGATCAGATAGCCAAGCCATCAGCGGGGGTTTAAAAGCATTTGGGGACTAAAAACTATGTGTGCATGCGTGCGTGTGTGTGTGTGTGTGTGTGTGTGTGTGTGTGTGTATTCACTAATGAAGTTATTCCAGCATTGGCTGATCTCAGAGCTGCTGAGAACTGCTGCTGTAAGACACGTCTGCAGGATTGATGACTACAATGAAATACAAGTCTTATTTCAGAGTGCAGTCTTCAGTGAATTGCAGTTTGGTTCAAATGTAGTTGTCTCAGTGCTGTACTTTGCCACCGTGTCTCCTGCCACATCCCAAAAGACCAGAGCAGCAACGGTAGCAAAAGTACAAGAAGTAGAGAAAGGAAAAAAGAAGTACTGAAGCAACTTTTTTGGAGTAGAAGTGAAAAAATGCTCTGAAATGTACTCACAGTGCAAAAACAAAACAAAAAAAGTCCCTTTGAGGACATTTCAACCAGCTGTTTCTGTAAAAGTTAACTACACTTCACATTGTATTGAAATAGAAAGCACTGAAAATGTTGATAATAACATTATCTTTACTTGAATCAGTAATTCTTTTATCATTATAAGGAATAGAATTTGAAACATTACAATGACTTTCCTCACCTTTGTCTTAATATGTTTTCCTGATGGATGCACCAAGGAATTGTCTTTTCTTTGTGTTTTTGTTCCACGTAATTGGTCTCAAATGCTTTCCAACCAGGGATTCACTGATTGAAAAACAGTGGACCAACAGCAACAACAATTCTTAACCCATAAAGACCCAAACAGCTACTAGCAACCAAAATCATCTACTGATCTAAACTGTTTGATAACTTTTGAACCCCTAAAAATATCAATATGTCAAAATATTTCAGGTTAAAATGCAGTTTATCATCTTTTCATGGTCATCAGATATGACCCATTTGGATGTTCAGAGGCTCAGTAGTTACCGTGGAAACAGTCATCCTCTACAACATTGATTCACCAGTAAAACCCATGGAGTTTGATCACAGTGGATGGAGACACTTGGATTATGTTCAGTTATTCATATTTTTGCTGGAAAAAGTGACTTTTTCTTCAGTTTTCTCTGTTTTGATATAATTAGCTTTGAATAAATTGCATAAGAAAGGTTAAATAGAGAGAGAAATTAATTTAGGAGCTGCCACCGAAGCAGCGCTGGGTGTTTATGGGTTAAAATAACAATTTGGCCAAGACTCACTGAGGATATTATCACCTGTGGGTTCATTTTATTTCTTTTGTTATTTATCCTCCCCCTTTATTATAAATGCATACATATTAAATAGGGTAATTACATTATTGCTGAACAGATACAGATAAAAGCTACAGATCAGTTCAATAAATAAAATAAATCCAGGTTAAAAAAACATAACAAAACATCAAACACTAAGATTATCATATACACAAAAAAATAAAAGCATTTGATGAAGCTGCAGCTGCATACAAAAGATGCATTATTCAATAAGCAAAAATTCAGTCATATAAACTTATGGAAAAAAGTGCCACTGTCATTAGTGAAAATGACAGGCTGACACTGATATTGGCCAATAATAGCAAATTAAATATTAGTATAAATAATACATGTGATAATAATGTAACAATTAGTAACCAAAGCAATGAGCCTGTCATCAAAATGTAACTAATAGATACAGAAGAACAGATATCAGCATTAAAATGTAGGGAGTACAATTAAAATGTAGTTTTACCGAAGTAAATTTCAGGTATCTAAAAATTAAATGCATCTGTGCCTGTATCCTCTTTAGTTGCTCTTCTTTTCTCATTTCTCCTGCCGCCCTCAGTAACAACACATCTGCTTCGTCAGTGAAATGAGACTTAAGCATCCTCGTGTATCCAATCCATCATCCTCCAGCCAGTTTTTTCCCCCATTCTTGTATTTTGCATGTCGAAGCATCGCTCTCCTGCCCCAGGGGTCAAACTGCTTGCACGATATTTTTGTGTCTTTTCTACACTGTGAGACATTAGTGTCGGCTATTTATAGTCAGCTCACTACCATCCTGAGGAAGCGCTTTGGAGACTAGATTTCACTGTGGTTCTTTTAAAAGCCTCAGAGTGAGATGTTAGCAAAATATTCATGTCTTTGTTTTTTACTCATGGGATCCACAAGTCACTTAAACTTTATTTAATAAGACAGAACCTGTCTACACAGCCTAGAGGAGGAGCATACAGGAGAAATTATTCAGTTTTCTAGTTTTTTTTAATCACTTAGTCTACAAGTTGTGCATCTGGAAATGAACAGCTAATGTGTCCCTTCTGTGTTGCAGCGTGCCTGTTGCAGTCAGAGCTGGTAAACTATGAGAGAGTCAAGGAGTACTGTCTGAAGGTGCTGAGCCACCAGAGAGACCACTTCAAGGCCATGTATCGTGCCGGGATCGCCTTCTACCACCTGGGTGACTACGAATGTGCCCTACGTTACCTGCGTGATGCCAAGAACCGCGAACCCACAGGTGAGAAAGAGATTTAAGTTAAGGAAGCCTTTAATAACAGTGAGGTGGAGCTCTACAGTCTCTACCAGACTACAGCGTCAACTGCAGCGAATGGATCAACAGTGTTCCTGACATTTATTATTACCAACTTGTATAAAATCTGGTTTAATTTTTTTTTTGTTTCCAAATTGTAAGAGAGTAATAGACCACTTAACATTTCTAAAATGAGTTTTTCCATTTAGAAATGTCACAATGACAGAGAACATGGAAACTATGCTGCAAAATGGCAACATCAGTCAGTGCTGCTTACACTGTATGGACAAGTATGAAGGATAAATTGAATTAATGTGTTTGATTTCAAACAGGGGGCTGACCGACTAAAAAATTAATAAAAATAATGACAAATGTCATGCTATAATTTTATATTGTGATTAATATTGCAATGAGCATTTGTAATTCACCTTTAGGGTTAATATTGTTTACATGGTATTTTTAAAAATTACTCAACGTTGACATTTTTTCATTATAATTGTTTTAAATGTTCTACCACTGGATTTCTAAAATATTTGACATGTTCTGATCATAAATTGTCATTTTAAACCACAACTAATGGTCAGCTTTCTTCAGCTTTCACCCGGAAAAAAAAATCATCCTTTAAACATAAAAAAAAACTTAGTCAACATTTATTGTAATTAATATTGACAGTAGCTGACATGGACATTTTTTATCATATCAGCCATGAAGGGAAGCCCAACAAGCTGTAGATTTAATTTGTCTCAGTGTTTTTTGCTATATAATGTAGTATCTTCTGAAATCTTCTGTAACTTTACACTTCAGAAGCAGCTATTTGTCTGTCAACTTTAGTTACTTTTCAAGTAATATTTTTGTTTATGTTTATTTTTTGCTCTAAATTGAAGGACTAAGCGCTAGTTTACAGGTAGACATTACATTTTCCTCCTTCTTAAACTAAATTTACTCTTTAAAATCAGTCTTAGATTTGCTGTAAACAGTGCTTTTTTGTGAGCTTGTGACCAATTGACTTTTTAGAGACACATGGTTTTCACATGAAAGCAACAATACAAACATATTATGATCTTATAGAATATGATGCATTGTGATGTTGAGGTCAAATGATCTCAACCTTAAACATCTACAACTGTAAAATGTAACATACAATCTAATGCAGCAGTAAAATTAGTCAAAAACACACTGTATATAATGGTAAAACACAACGGGATCATTTTCTTGGACAAATACTCCTTTTACTTCAGTATTTTGCTGATAATACATTTACTTAAGTAGGTTTGTAATGTAGAACTGTTACTTGCAGCGGAGTATTTTCACAGTTTTTAAAATATCTGAACACATCTTCCACCACTAACAGTATGAATATTGTTCTGTTGCTCCTGTAGAATCTCTTATTCTGACAAAATGAACCTCACAAACCCTGGAACATTTAGATAAAGAGAGCTCTGTTTTTAATACCATGGTGTGTTTGTACATTCAGGCAATTTCCTCTGTTCATTTTAATAGCCTGGCATCTGCAGATCATCAGAAAAAGAGAAGATAAGAAGAGCTGTATATTTTGTTTCTAAAAATAACCACATGATAAATTGTTTTTTAATTCTTATGTTGTGAAATGTAATGACTTATTAAATTCTAAAACAATGGCCATAAAATAGATAGTGGATAAGAGTACAAATATGATCTGAGGGGTATTTGTAAATTCATTGGACAAAACGCTAAAATAGGCGATTAAAAGTTTACATTTAAAAGTGTTTTTTTGATTAAACTGTGGAATGACAGGAAAGTATTCCTGTAAATATGGTGTATAATGGCTTTCTGCTAATTATTTTTTCCTGTTGTTGAGAATGAAGGCAGGTTTATATACACACATTTTGCTTCTGCTTGAGGATATTCAGTTGTTGCTTAATATAAAGTCTGTTGACTTTAACATTAATATGTTGTTAATATTGTCTGTAATGTTTGTAGTTGTTCTATTATAGGCGATGAGGACTGGAGTCCATTACAGAAACCAAAACTGCTCTTAAAACCCATTTCTTTCTATAAAGCCTTTTTACTTTAACTGTGGAATACCACTTACCTTAATGCTGCTGTTTACTCTGTGTTTAATCTCATGCTCTGATGCTTATTGTATATTTTAATAAGGATTATGTGATGTAATTTCACGTAGAGCAGGGGTGTCAAACTCATTTCAGTTCACATACAGTTCAATGTGATCCCAAGTGGGCTGGACCAGTAAAATGATAGGCATAATAACCAATAAATATTGATCCAACATTTTCTCTTTCTGTTGGTGTAAAAAAAAAAAAAAATAAAAAAAATAAAATTACAATATGAAAATGTGAATAATCTGAACAACCATGTGCTTCAGCTTATCATTAAGACAACTTACAGATCACAGTGGATCTACAAATGCACAAAGCATTCATTTTTTATATTGTTAAACTTGCATTTAATTTTCTTAAGACATTTCAGGCTGTATTTGTTCAGGTTATTCAGAATTTTTTTTGAAAGGATGGTTTTGTAAATGTAAATATTTTCATGTAACTTTACTTTTTTCCACTTCAAGCCACGAAGAAAATTTTGAGTTGTCATTATTTATAGATTATTATGGTATCATTTTACTTGAGCTCATTAAACTAAAACAAATTCGACACCCTTGATGTTTAATGTCTTCAGTGTAATTTTTGTAAATTAATGCAGCAGGTCAGATTAGACCCCTTGGCTGACCAGTTTTTTGCCTGCGGGCTGTATGGTTAACACCCTTGACACAGAGAATCGCAAAAGCCATCATTGTTACCATATGCATATTGCACGCCATATTACCATAGGGTTCAACTTGTGCCTTGAAATGTCAATTTTCTGAAATGTTATTAGAGCAGAAACCTGAGCCACATCTTAGCTTGATCTATTTTCAACGTTGGAGGTGTAAACTTAACCGCATCGACGAACTAGGGTTGTATTGATTAGAATTAAAATGAGCCTGTTCTCTTTATTTCCTCACATTGATTCCATCTTCTCTAAATCCTGCGTCACAGACACCAACGTGCTGCGGTACATCCAGCTGACAGAGATGAAGATGAGCAAAAGTGGACAGCGGGAACGAGAGAGCGGCAAAGAAACCCAGGGCTAACACCCGACCTTTTCACCATCCTCAACCCTTGACCTTTGACCCCTGTGAGCAGTCCTACTCCGACCCTCCCTCTCTCCTCCTCCTCTCCTCCTAGACTGACCCCTGATGACAGCACAGCCCACAGACTGAAGAAACGACCAATCACCTGTCAGCGGTGGACAAAAAACGGGAGACAAATCAAATGCTGTCTGTTTCCCCCTCTTTTTCCCCCTCCTCTTCTACCCTTTTCTCCCTCAGGTGCTGTGGTTCCTCTTCCCTAGATGCAGACAGTCAAGCAAACATTAAAAAAACATCAAAAAAACAAGGAAATGCTGTATTATACTCATATGAAACAGTCTTTGTGGTGGAATGAAAAAGGAGATTCAAATCATACATATGAACAATAGACATTTGCGTGATTTAATGTTTTGAAAACATACAATGCATTTTGTTTCTGCTCTCTTGCTCTCTCTTTTTCTCTGTTCCACTCTGCCTTTTCTCCACATCTTTACTGAACTCAAGGAGATGAGTAAGGTTGGGGCGTCCAGCCACACCAGGAGGAGGGTGGGGGTGTGTGGAGGTAGTTCAGAGCATTAGCAGGGTTTGGTGAGGGGTCTGTGTGACACATATCAAGACCATAGCCCAGTTTGATTGTCCATCATATCTGCTATCCCGTCACAACAGGGCTGACTCAGGCCCAGGCTATGGGACAGACTAGCACCACAAGTCTTTCTTTATTTTGACTTAAAGTAGGGAAAAAAAACCTGCCTTTCTGCTTCATCTAATGCTTTTCTCTCTTCTAATTCTTGGATGCCATGTCTCAGTTTCTGGACTGTTTTTTCAATTCAAGGGCTAATTCAAGTGTTTGTAATCCGTTTACTGGGGTTTTTAATTTGCTCTCGATGTTTATCACACTCAGTAGTAATCAATAGTAAATGGCATCCGTGTGTGCAGCTTTTTTTGTCCTAAGGAACAAAGCAAACAGACAAAAATACTCCAGCGGTTCTGCTGTTATCAGGTGTGCTATTGTGGAAAACCGGCGTGTCTTGAATCTGTTGTTCGAAGCCCCTGCTGGGTCATGTGTTATTGTTGTTATTGCAACTGTCGAAGCCCCTCCCTCCCATTGCTTCCCTCTGTTTTCCTGTTAATGATGTCACAATGGAGAATAGCCAATAGGAATTGGAGTTCCATCAACTGCGGTTTGGCTAGATGGAGACACTCTTTAAAGTTTCAAAGCAAGCTGGAAACTCCACAGCCACAAACACATCAACATTTCTATTCAGATATCCAACCTTATATCACTAATGCTGAAGCTTCCCAGACGCCCATATCAAACTGAGGGGACTCTGAGCAGCGTTAGTGCAGGGAAAACAATCACACACTTCTGTCCTGACAGTCTAGACCGCCGTCTTGGACCACTCAGCTTTAGTGCACTTCAATGAGTGTGCCATTTGAGATTTCTTCATTTTATTGTCTGTTGATAAACCTGTTACTAAAACGAGCTGTAAGGGCAGATAACACACAACGTTAGAATTGGAGAACACTATTGATGATATGGTTTGTGGTTATCCATGACTAGCTTTCAACAGATACATAAATAATTTCCCTCTTTTTCTCTTGTGACTTGTGAAGCCTAATCATTGATGATGCTTTTACTATAGCTTTACTGCAGGTTGAAATCTGCCTGCCCTGTTCTATAGAAGGTTGGATTGACAATTTGTGAAGCATGACCTGAATTCCCTTGTCTCTAATGCCATGAAACCCAGTTTCCTGTTTCCCGTGTGCAAGCCCACCTCCTGCATGTAACGTGCGGCTCTGGAGAGTTATTTCAGACGTATAACATAGGGGTTATATCTGCTCTATTGCTTTCTGTCATGGCATGCTGCCACTAAACTGTTCTTCCATACCTCTATTTTATCCATTCTGCCCTTTAGAAACACAGAAGGTGGTGACAGACTGTGATCACAGCAGTAGAATAGGTATCAAATAAGAAACATATCTTGAAAAAAATTAGGGTCACCTTCTGCCTCAGCCAAGGTGAGAGATAAGAGGTGAAATCCAATTCCACTGCTTAAGAAATTCACAGAGCGGAAGGGGAAATCAAAGAAAGATGTTTTAAAAGATTTCCCTCCCCATTTTCCAGTGACCTGCTAGGAGGTAAATAGGGTCCTAAGTGTGTCAATGGGACTCTGGAGAGACAGCATCATGCATAGAAGAGACCGGCATGATACAGAGAGGCTCCAGTGGAGGCAGAAGTAGGCCAACGTCAGCGCCGGTAACGCAGCTGCAGCTCCAAGTCGCTCTGGCAGCCGAGACACAGAGTTATCAAAAAGTCTATTATAATATGTAACATGGCCAAAACTATGTGGACACCTGAGCTTTACACCCATATGTGACTGTACTACATGTCAAAACCATAACAGATCTGATCCTAATTGGACATAAAGAGCATCAGTGAGATCTGGTACTGATGTGAGTGAAAAGCTCTAACTTGGAGACGTCTTTACGTTCATCTAAATGGTTTTGGATGTTTGAGGTCAAGACTAATTAATTTTTTCACAACAAACCCCAAAAATTGTCTTTATGGACCAGACAGCACTGTTTTATCTAACATCAGGACACACCAAAAGTATCACAATGAGTTATATTTTTTCTTTTATTGAATAGTTTGATCAATTGCGGATCAACTTGTCTGGTCTTTTTAAAATATAATAAATAAACTGGAAAAAATAATACTTTTAGTTTGCACAGTGTTGGGAAGCTTTTTACAGATTCTAGTTGCCCTGTTAAAATATAATTACAACAGTTTTAATTCCTTCCTCAAAGTACTATAACCAACATGTCCTTTTACTTAAGGACAGAACAGGTCACCTGTCCATCAGTCGAAGACAAATACCACAGGTGGTGTTGGAAACTTATCAAAAATTGACTAATATTGTAAATTCTTTAGTGATTTTTGGCAGAATATGTATGAATAAGTAATTAGAATCCACTACTTTTCTAAGAAGTGTTTTAAACTACGTCATAAAGTTGAATTTATAAGCATAATACATATAGAAAATATTGTTGGATATCCTGCTCTGAATGATGTTCTTGTCAAATTCACATGGCTAGGGCAGATGTGATACTCAACAGATACAGTAAGCTTTCATTAAAACAGATATTTGGATGCATCTCCATTAAAATCACCAATATTTTTTTCTGTTTTAGTTGGTTTCTGCATTTTATTTATCTTAATAAACACACCTAGCATTAGCATTAGCATCAGCACTTAGTATTGAAAACAGTGGACCAACTCTAAATCTTCGTCAGCGCACTGACAAGGAGATTAACTTATGTATAAATGTTTTTGACTTAACCGATACCTGAAATTTAGTACTGTAACATGTTGCAGTTACATTAATTTCATAACTAGCTACACTCAACATACAACACACCTCAGTTTATAGCCGACAGAAGAACAAGAGCCAAAAAGTGGACATTAACACCGCATTCATTATTTCTTTTATTCTTCTTTATTTTCTTTTAATGACCATGGACACTGAACTTCCCCCTGGGGGTGAATAAACTTAATATCTATCTGTATTTCAGTCCTAAATAGCTTATAAACTACAGTGGTGGAAAAAGGTTTTTGGACAACCCATGCATTCAGGATATATTGCATTTGAATTGTGCCAGTATTGTGTTATTCTCATAAGCCACACGCTCCCTTCTACCCGTTCTCTGTTCTGTTGAGGTCAAAACTGGATGTTTCAGTTTGATAAAGCCCCTCGAAACCCATCCAGGGCATAACATGGTAACTGTCAAGAATCTTGGTAATAATAAACAAAAAAATCATTTGCATTTGTTTGTGTCCCTGTGACGCAGCCACACCTTTCAAAACATAAAAAATATTTTTAAGCAAATATTTCATCCTTAAGATATTTAAATTTTAAGGATGTCTAGAAAGTTTTTTTCTTACCAATCTAGATTATTTTTGTGTCCCATAAGATTTCAGTAACCAGAGCAAAATCCTATCATAGAATTGTGAGGGCAGTGTCCACATACTTTTGACTACATGTTGCATTTAATTGATTTCTAGAAATGCAGGGAGGAAATGTCAAAGAAAATCAAAAGTATAATTATTCATTCAGATCAGTAGTGCAGTTGTGTACTTTTTGTCAGCGTCACCCAGTTTTAGGGTTGATTTGAGCTCTTATGTGAAGTCTAGAAGCCTCTGCTGCTCTCCTTGTGCCTCTGTGCACCCTGTGTCTCTGCTCATTGCCTCCCAGAGGAGACGATTCAACAAATAACAGTGAGGAGCAGCACCTGCAGACTCGGTCTCCATGGCTGCCTGCGCTCATCTGCTCACCCACGAGCCTCTCGGGGATAGGTCTCCTCCCATGGTCCTCTCTCCATGGCACCAGTCAGCCATCTTGTTTTTGTCTCGCTGTGCTAAGTCATTCCAGCTCAACGTGTGTGACCGTCTAGGGATAAACTAGCTGCACATAAAAAAAAAAAAAGTAAAGGGCACAGGTTCATTTCTAGCTGATCAGTTCTCTTGATAAATGGCAGAACTGACTCCGAGGCTGTTATTGTGAGCAACAAGCTGTCTGTGCAAAAAAAATATACAAAAAAAGAGATAGAGACACCTGATCTCTGCATCAGTGTAGCTTTGAAAACAAACAACAAAAAGCACAACAAAAAGAGATGGAAAAGTCAAACTACTGGCTGTGTTATTTTTGCTCTTTACTTTGATGTCATTTGAGGTAAATGTTTGTCAAATGTCAAAGTAGTTTTTGTGAATATATGATACAAATGTACAAAAAAATAACAAAAATGGAAAGTTTTATGGTTGTGAAAAGCTTTACTTTACAGAATTACTTTATCAATGGAAAAGAAAAGCAAGAGATAGAAAAGAGAATTTTAATAGCTCCTTCACAGAGCTGCTTTGTGACTGTGTCTGTACTTGTTGGTATTTCTGTTGGTGTCCCTTTGGTTGAGGGATCCAGAATCGGCTCAGAGTACGTGCAATGCCCTTTGACCCCCTTCAATCCAAAAGACTCTTCACTTAATACATTTGTTTCAGTCCAGTGAGACGACCGGTAACACAGGAGTGGACGAACTCTGAGGAACTCTTACCAGAGCGTTGTGAGATTTATTTATCTTCACCGCCTGACTGTTTCTGTGTCGGTGGAGAGGGAAGAAAAGGACTCGAAGCCGGAGAAATCAAGGCAATGACTGCGTTTTTGTCACTGGAAGATTTGTCCCACCTCCAAGACATCAACATCCAAACACCACAGGCCTCCATCACTGGTCTTACTGAACTGCTAGCCCGGGAATGCACTATTAATTGGTAAATGAAGATTATGAATAAAGTTTCAAACAAAGAGGAATACTGTTGTGCTGTCAGCTTTGAAAGTGTCACTGTGTTCATTTTACAATTAATGAAAACAGTAATATGGCTGCCGTCCTCAGGTCTGACAAAACACCTGAGAAACATAACCCTGATCATCATTATGTGAAATGTTTCACATAAAGCCCCCGTTACAGACTTAAGGCACAGAGTTGAAACATGGCAGAAGTCTGTATGAGAAATATTATGCATACAGCATCTTTTGTCCAAAGCTTGTAGCCGTTTGTGTTTTTAAGCACTAAGATTATGTTGGTTGTCTGTTGTTCTAATTCCTATTGTATGTCAGGGGATACTTAGTAAAACTTGTGTCCATCTGATACCAGATGATGCCTTTAGAGCCATTAATTACAGGTGATTATAGGTGAAAACATATGCACTTTTACCCATTAAGTTGGATTTTTTTTTTTTCCAGACACATTCCTCTTTTTATTCCTATTTCTGCACATCAGGAATCACCTTTGATCAGATGCAATGATTACATACTGAGTCCCAGGTACATTTTATCTATCAAAAATCAATCATATTGCCACAATTATTTCAGGTAAAAATATTTACTTCCAACTTTAAGGGCAACAGTGCCTATCATACATCGGCTCATTTGTGGAAAAGTAAATTAAAGTAAACACATAAGGAAGTAGTATACAAAAAAAAAAAAAAAAAAATCATACTCTACTCATGTGAAAGTCAACATTCAAAGCAATTAAAGCTAGGCTGTCAAAATGTACCTAAAGTATAGAAAGTAAAACATGTCACTGTGCAGTAAAACTCTGTTCCTGCAGTGTTTTACTGTTGTACAAAGCCCACCCACAAAAAAGTTGCCACATGGATTTAACTGAGCAAAAAGGTAAGAATTTGCCTCTGGATTATTACTACAGTGATGATTATGTTTCAGTTCATTTAAATGATGCAGTGAGTAGCTTCTCATTTCTTAAACAACTGTCAGTTTGTTGCAGAATATAAACACTGGGAAGTGTTACAATAGGAAAAGGTTGTGTGGTCCAGATTGATCCTGTTCCAGCCTCTCTATGTCTGACATGGCTTTACTGACGTCAACAACTACCAAATGAAGATATATCATATGACTGATATGTGTTTCACTGTCATTGACCAAATAAAACCAGTGAAGTGACCCATTTTGGGGCCTGATTCTAAGTTTGAGAAAGGAGGATGCAGTGGAATAAAAAGTAGAATATTTTTCTGAAATGTACTGGAGTATAGTCATAAGATTCCAAAAAAAGGAAATACTTGAGTAAAAGATGATGAAACAGATGAAATACAGTTACTTTTAAATAATCTTGTCACATTCTCAGCACGTGTGTGTATAAACATATGGTGTATATATTGGATGCAGATGTGTAATGTTCTTTTTTATGTTTCTGACACAGTGTTAAGTGTTATAAATGTAGGTTAATCTGAAACTAAACTTACTAGATCTAATTTAAAATAACTATCAATTCCATGTGTAATGGTTTTCATCATCAGTCATGATACGAGTTTTCTGCAGAGATGCCAAATGGCAGGATATCTGGTTACACTGGTCTACAAGTAAAATGCTTCCAGAATAAAAGTAGTGAAATTTTTACCATGTGTGAGTCACTGATAAAGAAAAATCAAGTTGAAAATGCTGGTTGGCTGAAGTTTCCAAGATACAGTCTTGGGGAAAAATGTGAAAATTGAGAATTAACAAAAGAATAGGTTTTACTCAAAAGGAATATTTGTCTCATAAGTACCAGATCTACTTCAAAACACTGCACATTACAATACATTCACTTTACAGGTTCTATCTAGTGGAAGATTTATAAACCTATTGTATAAATGTACATAAACTAATATATATGTGTAATAACACTTCACCAGATACCTTGAAAACATCAGCAAACCAGCACTTTTGTCATTTGTTTTCCCAATTAATCTTATTAAAATATGTAATATTTAGCACATTTAATCTCTGAAGCAAGATCATTTCTAAAAATCTGTCATGTCTTCACTTTAAAATACACCAGCAGCATCTCCTCCTTTGTCCCCACTTCATCTTCTCTCTGAAGTGCTAACCAGCACCGTCACCTCCAAAATCTGTCTATATTTACAGACTGTCAGAAATATGGTGGAAAAAAGGGTGAAATGAGGTGTTGACGAAAGTGTGAAAGAAAACACACAAGGGAGGTCTTTATTGTGGCACAGCAGCTGCATCTATAAACATGTTGTGTGTTGGACGTGGACGTGCCACATGACAACACAGACAACACAGACAACACAGCCTGCTGAATCCTTTCTGCAGGGTCTTTAACATCTCTCCCTCTCCCTCATTTCATTTTCAGGCCCCTCATCCCTTTATCCTTTTTCTTTGTTGTTGCTTTTAATAGCATCACCATGGAAGTGAAGAGGGGTTGCTAGGTAACTGGCTGGCGTCTAGAAGGGTGTTTGATTGGCGGTCACAGTGACAGACACAGCAATGGAGTGCATGTTTTTATCGTCCGCATCAGCAGCATGTGCCTGGATTCATTTTGACACTCACAGGCTGATGAGGTGAAACATCACGTTTTGTTTGCCATTCAGAAAAAGTAAACCTTCCACTTGGACGCACAAATCCTCATTAACTGGTTTCTTTCTGCATGAATGCACCTTCATCTGCCTTCTATAGGAACTGCAGTGTCAGAGAAGGACTACAGGAATGCAATACATGGAGAAAACCAGCAGACTTGGATATAATATGACATCATAGCTCACAGTGGTGCCATCTAGAGGATTTTATCAGTTACTACAGTTGTCTTTGTTTGCTAGTACATTCATTTATCCAACAGGAATCCTTCTGATTACTTCATGGAAATAAATAATCAAAGTAGCACCGACACCAAAGCATCTTTCTTTGTTTTTTATTCATCTCTCAGGGCAATCGTTCATCACATTTCACACTTATTCCTCATTTAACCCCGAAATGTCACAGGTTGAAACTGGAGACAACATGGACGTTTCAGTAAGTCGTTTCCTAGGTTTTCCTGTTATATTAACAAATATATACAGATGTCCCAGGAAGAGAATTGTAATAATAATTAATTTTCCCCGATAATAACAATAAATTTAATAAATACTCAGTGTTCTTAACCACACAAGGAGAATGAGTTATTGGCTCACTCTTCTACCAATGGGATTGTCACCATCCCATAGAAATAATAGCACACATATTCATACATTCACACACTCACTCACCTAAAGAAAGTTGCACAGTCAAGTAAATACCATCTGTGCAGCAAAACTGCGCCCATGTCCACTGTACAAAAACAACTCCAGAGATAAAAGTTGATTTGTCAGTCATGATCAGAGCACTTTGTGCCGAGACTTCTAGTCCGCAGAGAGACTAACTTAGTTGCACAACATGGCTCCTAAAGTGCCACTGATGTTGAATACAGCAGGTCAGGGGAGGCGTAAAGCGTCCGAGATGAACATGAGGTTAAAGTTGTTTACGGAAGTCAGGTAGAATCTTTCCATCAAGTGATGCTGGAATAAAATGATCCTTGGTTGTGTCCTCAGGGTTATGAACAGGACTCATACAGAGTGCTACTGACTGCTAGTGAGGAATGATTTTGTTTTGCCCAAACATATAAAAGACAAACCAGTGGTATAATGTCCTAGAAGCATTATGTGCAGCGTACAGTGAACCACCATTCACACGTAAAACGACATGCACTAAAAAAGCACCAGCACATGAAATACACCCCGTTTGTTCATCCTTTAACAGCGTCCAGTATGTCTGCACATTCACACATAGTGGAAACACACCTGGTCAGCCAAATCAATAGAAAAAGAAGTTTTGCCTACAGGTTACAGTAGGGATGGTGCAAGCACTGAAAAAAATAAACTCTTTTTTACTGTACAAGGCCAAGGATATGAATGAGTCCACTGGTACTGTGAGAAACGGGGTTTTCCTGTTGCAGTTTTTGCAGTGAAATGACCTGTGAGGTTGAAGGCAGAGCTTACACTGGAGAATAAGTGGAAGATGTTGTGCAGAATAAACATTGTACAACATAAGAACAAGGACACTCTACATTAGGAATTTTAAACAGTCCAAGCTCTATGTTTTTTTATGGAATCTACCAAAACAAGTAATGTTTTGATGGAATAGTGAACAGGCCTTTTTCTTTTAACTTTGGAGCAGGAGACAGGAAAGATTAGTGGAATGATGCAAGCAGAAAAAATGACACAGACAGTCAAAAACACACAAGCAGATGGATAGAAATGAAGAGTTAGCAAGGTCAAAAATTGTCTTCTAAAGTACTTCAATGGCTTTCAAAGCTTTAAATTCTGCTTGTGAGTCTTGCAGGAAATGTAACTTGGTCGTGGCGTGCTGATGAAGTGGACATTGGAGCACGTAGCAATGGCTTTCAAAGTGGGAAAGGGGTGCTGGGTAAGGTAGGTGAGTGAGCGCACTACAAGGCTTAGAAGAGGCCTCCTTGACCCTCACTGTTGTGCACGTTCGTGCACACTATACAGGAAAGGCTCGCTGTAAGGGTTTCACGCCTTATTATGACACTCAGTCGAAGGGCACACAAGAGGTTCCAGTAAGTGCCTTAAAACATGACAAGAAGTGGGATGTTTTTTCACATCAAACTTCGGTGAGTGCACTTGCTCGGCTCAGACATCAGTAGGCATTTTTTATTCAGCCCAAGCTGAAAGTCCTGACACAGGTTTGTAGATGCTCTGTCACTACGAGTACTGCTGCCCACACAGAGTGGCAGGCTGTAACTGTCCACACAGGGGCACAGTGTGGTCCAAGTTCTGGCCCTCCATGTCCATGTCCATCAGGTTAGGTCTGGCGGTGCTAGCGCTGCTGTCCCCAGACCCAAGGGGGCTGTCACAGCTGCTGCCTGGCGACGAGCTGAGGGTCCGCGACAGAGAGCCCAGCTTCCAGGGGTCGGCTCTCATCCTTGCAGGAGTGGGCCGAGGCCGAGGGGCAAACTCAAGTGTTTTAGGTCTCTCCAAGGGGCTAATGAGGCAATGTGGATCCGGATCAGGGATCGGTGGAGGGGGGGCTTTACGTCGATGGGGAACTGGGAATATGGTGGAGGGGTCGGGGAGTCGGGGAATGTCTAAGGTGTCTTGTGCACCTGGGAAAAAGAGAGACAAGAAGAGAGGATGATTAAAACAATAAGATATCAGTGTTTTGCAAGTTGTGCATGATATAAATCAATATAATAAGTTTATTTAGTCCAGCAGAACTTTCACAGCTGTAATAATTCTTAGAGGAAGTAGCGCTGTTTGTGTCTGCACTGCAGGAACTGAGGATGATCGTAATTCTTCAAGCCCTGTTTTAAGGGTGTTCTGCTCCTCTATCAGAGCACTTTGCCAGCACAAACAAAACACACATTCACCAGCAGTATAGTCCAGGTTTTTACTGAGACAAGATTATTTGTAGCACAAGAAGTACAACATGATTTGGACTCCGCAAAGCAAAATTTAATAACAGTGCTATCACAACCACTGGCCAGCTATCACATCACTTATGTCTTCCCATTGGAGGTCTGGATGTAAACATAAAACAAGCATCTGCCTTTTATTTTGGCCAGGCAGTGCATGTTCTGTATTACTATTTTTACCAAATCATCCAAAAACTATATTTACCTTTTTAACCATTTGCTGCTTACCCTTGTTGGTTGTGATGGTCGGGACCCCCGGGGGTGGAGGCATGGGCATGCTTCCATCCGACGGCGTCCTGCGGTGTCCCAGAGTCTGGGCACGAGGCCTTATTGCCCCATCCGACGGGGTGCGTCTGTGTCCTCTGTTCAGAGCCATGGCTGCAGACACATGGGTGGGTGTGAGCGACTGGTTGGGCTCCTTCTTGAAACTCTCCGCTCGTAGGTCTAAGAGCGGGTTTAGGGAAGGAGCTCCTGCTGCTGCTGGTGTTTTGACCCCTGTCATGGGGGTCAGGGGGTACTCGTCTGGGTCAGAGGGGAGGAGGGACTTGGTGGAGTTGCAGTCTGATAGAGAGGACAAAGACAGGAGCGTTACGGACGGAGAAGGATCCAAGCACGGAAGGGCCGAGTCGTGATGCCGAGACAGGGACAAGGAGAGGTTACGACTCGGAGGAGAGGTGCTGCGACGGAAACGTCCGGTTCGCTGGAACAGACCATCCTTCTTCTTCCTCTGCTCCTCTCGAAGGTCCTGCTCATCCTGAAGCACCTGAATCCACAAAACCACAGAGAACGACATCAAACATCGTGTACTTCTAATCCATGTGTTTACTGTTTAATGTGCAGTGAAAATAATTAGAATCCAGTGGTTTTATTTAGCATATTTTCAGTATGATTAAGTCTACAAACAACATTTGTCACATTTGCAGGCAACTGACAGTATAATTTATGAGGCATATGAATCCACCAATGAAGATAAATACCTCAATGCATTGGAAAACAATCCAATACATTAAAAATACAATAATAGTCCATTTCCAATTAATGCGGTTTTATATTTCTACTTCAGTACATCTAAGAGGTAAATATTATACTTTACAATACTTTTCTACTTGTTTACTCTGTTTTATTTGACAGTTTTAGTTACTTTTCAGATCACAGTTTTTCATCTGCTTCCTGTCAAGTTAAAAAGATCTTCAAATATGTTGATTTTAGCTGGAAATTCAATCTCACGGAACAAAAAGGACTGAGATGCTAATACTTACAGGTTTTGAATTACGTTAAGAGCATTTTTCATTGTCTTACTACTACTTTTACTAACTTTAAGTTTAAAGAATCATCATACTTCCTCTACACAGTACCAGTAAATGCCACCAAGTTACAGTAGAAAAACCGATAAGCACTTTCTTGATTTTCTGTCATTCCTCTTCCATATTTTTCCTGTTGTAAATCCTTCATCACCCTGTACAAGCAGCTCCGGCAGAGGAGTACATCCTAATGATTACCTCTACTGATTATTTTATACTCCACTGTGGATCGACCCTGCTTTGCCTCAACAGCAAACAAAATCCTCAAAACAAACTAATCAGAAAGGTGCTTGAAACCTTCCACACAGACTTTGATCCATTCTGACTCGACAACATCACACATTTCCTGCTGATCTTTTGGCAACCTGCTCATGCTGTACACATTCTGCTTTCTCTCATCACAAAGAGGACGATACATTGGTTTAAGATCTGGAGCCTGTTTTGGCAACTCTAAGCAAATGTTAGACGATGAGAGATGCATATTCGTTGCATTTCTGAAACTAAGAGTAAGATGATGTAGAAACTTTTTCCTGTCCTGCCTTTTTTTTAGTATTAAATGACTCAGATTCAAATCTTAATTACATTGCATTATCAGCGTAAAGATGGTTCTCTAACAAACCAAAAAACTGGTTTAACTAACACTGACCGTCTGAGTCCTGTTTAGAGCAGATATGACTACAGCAGTTACATACAGTGGCTGTAGAACCATAAAGGTCTGACTTTGAACCATAAAGACCCAGTACTACTTATGTGGCAGTTCCAAAATAGTTTTTTCTCTCTAACTTTTCTTAAGTGATTGATCACCATTTATTATGATATTATGATTTGTATTTTACTGTCTTTCAGTGAAAATCCTCTATTTCCCTATGTTTAATTTACTGATCATGTAGATGTTCATAAAAGTTCAGAGTAAAGTCAAAGGTTATTGCATCAAAACAGAAAAAACTGAAGAAAATGTGACTTTTTCAGTAAAATATATCATTAACTGAACATAAACCCCGTGTCTTCATCCACTGTCATTTATCAAACTCGATGGATTTTACTGGGGAATCAATGTTGTAGAAGATGACAGTGTTTCCACATTCACCATGGAGCCTTTGAACATCCAAATGGGTCATATCTGATGACCATGAAAAGATGACAAACTGCATTTTACACCAATGATTTACATAGATTATAGGATTAGTGGATCAACAGGTATTAAACAGTTAAATCAGTAGATGCTTTTGGTTGCCGTTTGGGTCTATATGGGTTAACCTCAACGCTACGTCCACCTCTGTTGGTACCTGTAGTTTTCCCAGCTGCAGCAGGTCTTGCCCGAGGCCCACGGAGGCGAGCAGAGAGGCACATCCCAGCAGCAGCATGTCGCTCTTCTTCCTTTGGCTGCAGCGGCGGAGCGAGTCCTGGTAGCTCACACCGGCCCCCTGACCTCCAGTCCCCTGACAGTAGCTCATCCCACCGGTAGGCACCATGCTGGGCCCCAGGCTGCCCCACAGGGACCCCGAGTCGTCCGCAGCTCCGTTACTGCTGGTCTCTGAGGGCATCAGGGACCCCGGAGACTCCTCAAACTCACAGCACTCCTCTGTTGAGAGAGGGAGAAAAAAATATTACTGTCATGCAGTGAAGTCAGTTTTCCATTCATGTATTAAAGTTCAAGATTTCTTTATTTGTCCCCTTGGGTAAATTTGTTTGCAGAAGAGTATAAAGCAGTCCAATAACAATAAAAACAAGACAAAGAAAACTCACATGTTAACTCACAAAAACAATTTGACCCAAAACAGATGACATAGCCTACTAGTCTTCAAAACCAAGTGCTATTGGCAGTGAGACCCTATAGAAATAAAATAGCTAAAGGTGAGAGAGATGAGCCTAGTGCAAATATTAGTTGAATTTTCATAAAATAAAATGTACATTTATGTGCATTTCCATCCACATTATAAGAGTTGGTTCATTGTGATCAGCAGTAGATGCATATTATAACTGTTGACTTGAGTGGAAACACAAAGGCCAAACTGTTAATACTTACACTGACCTACAGGTTTATTTAGAAATGATCTGCCACAGAGATTAAATGTGCTAAAACATACTTTACTAGATGAATTGGAAAATAAATGACAAAAGTGCTGGTTCGCTGATGTCTTCCATTTATATGATAAAATGTTATTATTACACACATATATCGTTTTATTTACATTTATATGTCTATAATGCATACAGGTATATATTATAAATGTATAAACCTTACATTAAAAAAACCTGTAAAGTGAATGTATTGTAATGTGCAGGAGGCTGTTTTAAAGTAGATCTGGTAGCTCTGACACAAACATTCCTTTTGAGTAAAACCCATTCTCTCTTTAATTCTCAGAAATTCACATTTTGACCCAAGATTACATCTTGAAAGCTATATCTAATCAACATTTTTGACTGATTTCTTCTTTATTAGTAACTCAGATTTGGTAAATTTTCACTATTTTACTTGGATATCAGTGTTATTGAGCTGTTGTCATTTCATTGTTTCATTCATCAATACCTTAAAGAGATATTAAACACACATAATAATAAACATATTTTAACCTCAGGTCTGTTGAAAACCTATGATGTCATATAAATAACATAATAAGCTGCAGATTTAGAAGCTGATAGATATAGCCAGAAGTATAAAAAAGAAAAAAAAAAAAGTTAAAAAGACAGAAGCTGCATTTGGTTAACTGACTGAGAATCTGACATTTCACAATAACAGCATTATTTCAAACTCTTCTACAGTTTGTCAGAGTCATTGTTTAATATTTGTTTCTGCAGCTCTTTATACAATGGTGGTGAAAAATATTAGAAAACTTGACATATTTTAGAGGTTTCATGTGTTTCTTCTTAATATTATCATTATTATCATTATTATTATTATTATTATTATTATTATCATTATTATGTCCTTTTTTATACTCTCTTGCTAAAGTTGGAATAGTTTTATCCTCAGACACATTCCTTTTTTTATTCCTATTTATACACACCAGTAATCACCATTGACCAGATGCATTGGTTACATACTGAGTCCCAGTTACACTTTATCTATTAAGAATAATGTGATTTATTCTTCACAGATTGTCACAGTCATTTCATGAGAAGAGGTAAAACTGTTTTATTCCAACTTTTCGGATAACGCTGTATTATAAAATTACCAAAATTCAAGTCAATAAAAAAGAAAACACAATAGAATCTGCTGGATGGATACACACTTTGTGATTCCAAGACTCACCCATTTCATTGAGGCTGGAGAAGCCAGCAGTCATCGGTGCGTGTTTGGGAGACTTGCCCAGGTTCGGTGCACTGGACGACCAGACTTTACATCCCTCACCCAGTGACTTCAGTCTGCAGACGCACAGATACAGACATTAATAAGACATTTAACAGCACTTCATTGAGCCACAAAATGAACCTGTCACATAGGGAGGACATCATGTGCTTGGCATTTAAGAGATAAGAGCTCTGCCTCTGGTTGATCTGCACATTTTAATGAAATATTTATTGTTTGTGATATGCGACTGGAGACTGAGCCTCAGTACAACCCACTTTTCATCACATGTCCCCATTTCACCACAGATGAGGTGATGATGATGTAAATATGTAAATAATATTCAATTATTAATTCAAATTCTGTATTTATATAAATATCGAAATAAATACCAAATGTCTTTTTTTTCCTCTTTATAGTTTTTATTTTCACTCAGGTGGTTTTTCTAAATGCCTTTTCTCTCTGTGATTGCTTGTTGTATGTTGCTGCTGTTAACCGTGAAATTTCCCCATGGTGGGATAAATAAAGTCTTATCTTATCTTATCTTATCTTTTCTTTTCTGCAGATCATATTTGAGTTTGTAATGTTCAAAATTATTCTTTATTTATGTAGATGAAAAAACCTGAGAGGCTAAAAAGGCAAACAGGTGAAACTCAAAACAGTAAGAGCTTGTATTTTTAACCTTTGAGCAGGATTCCTGAGTCTAGATGAGTGTAAACAGCATGGGTCAAGAATAAACTGTAGCCATGTGTAACTCATTTTAACAAACTGTAAATCTAACAACTTTTCCCTTTGATCCTTAGCCACATTTTTCCTTCCATCATTTCTGAAACATCCCAACAAGCTATAGTTTTATTATGATTATTATTAATGTGATTATTATACAAGTGATAGTAAAACTCAACCATTCATGTTCATGTTCTCCAACTGAAAAAAATATGCAATGTCTACAACTATGGATGAAACCAAAATACATTAATTAGAATATGTCTGCATCAGTTAAAAACTATTTATTGACCTTATAATAATTAGTATTGGCCTTACAGCTTTGCTTTATGTTTAGAAATACAATAGATGAGCAGTTTAATGTTTACCAGCAGACTGATCAATCCTCTCTACACTGTTTCCCATGTGTGTCATCTCCGCTGCTATCAGTGGATGATTTTTGTCAGTTCTCATAGCTACAATTAGTTTGAGTGTAATTAAAGCTTTATGCTGCTACAGAGGCTTAGGGGTGTTATAAAAATGTAACTGGAGACGAAGGAAACAAATGGGACAAGAGGAAAGCTGAAGATGTGAGATTTTGTGGAAAAAAAGTTTGTAAGGGGGACAAATGTTTATTAGACGTGGAAAAAAAGTGCAGCTGAGACACTAAGCAGCAGTATTAGGGGAACAAATATGTAAAGTCAAAATTAAGCTTTTAACTTCATTTATTATTTGCTGTTTTCTTAAAAAGAACATCAGAAATCAAATTAAACTGCTTACTCAAATGCACAGTCATATTCTTTCTCCAACTCATCAAATCACATTGTGCTGACTCAAATCAGACCAAATCACAACAGTGTGAGTCATATTGTGTCACACTGGACGTTGCTTTACATGTATTTTTAATGTACTGGATTGTTCATAATGCACTGAGGTCTTTATCTGGATTGATGGACTCATATACCTCATATAAAGTATACTGTCAGCTATGAGCAAATACAGTGATAAATACTATATGTAGACTTTATCTCACTGAAAATATGCAAAATAAAGCCACTAAATATTTATTATTTTCACTGCACATTAAACAGTAAACACATCCTCAGGAATGGAACGTACCTGCCTTTCATTGTACAGTCTCTGTCCTCATGTAACCTTTGTTATTCATAAACATATGCACATTTTAAATTCATTACCGATGCACAGAGCAGTCATCTACGTACTTTTCCTCCCCCCCGACCCTCTCTCTCTGGTGGGTGGAGCTCGGCCCCCAGGTGCGTCCTTTCTTCTTGCTGGTCGACAGGTCCTCCTTCTTACAAACTGCACTACGACCCCATGTCTTACTGCCATCGCTGGGCGTCACTGAGCAAAAACACAAACAATATCAACATTCAGTCCTGTTCTACACACATGTCCTCTGTAGCTCAGTGTATTTTCAGCGTCAACACTTACATCTGATGGCTCTGAGTCGGGGTATGACCCCCGGACTGGCGGGCGGCGTTGTGCTCTCACTGCCCTGGTTCTTCCGCTTGTCGACACTGGGGGAAGCCTGCACTGTGATCTTGTGCTCAAAACCTGCAGGACACAAAGACATTACATTTCATTATCAAAGGTTTCCATTGTTTCTCATTTATAGCAATATATACTGGTTGAGAAACAGTTTCAACTTTCCTTTATTTCATTTATATTTTTATGTTTTTATTCTTTAAATAATGGAAGTTGCACTGGATTTATGTGCAAATATCATAAGAATGATATAAATACTGGTATGTATGAAAAAAAATTAACCACATTTATAAAATTATTGCCAAGAAATCCTATGAAGTGGGTGATACTGTGACACATTATTATTAAAGAATCAATCTGAAACATATGTTTACTACTGATAGAAACTATATGGACATACATTATTTTAAATTATTTATATATTGAGTTGCTGTTGGATTATGTAGAACAGCCTTTCCCTAAAGTTAGGGTTGTGTTTTCTAAGAGAATGAATGGAAAACGATCCTCATCATGATCCACATTTTTGAGTGTTTTATGTTTCACTGGTCTGAGTAAAATGCATCCAGAATGAAAAAAAATAAATAAAAAAATAGCAAAGACTTTAGACTTTATCAAGTCTGAGTCACTAATAAAGACAATTTCAGTCAAAAATGCTGGTTGGCTGTAGTTTCCATGATACAGTCTTGGTCAAAATGTGACATTTTGAGAATTAATGACAGAATGGGTTTTACTGAAAAATGTCTGTCTCAGAGCAACCAGATCTACTTCAAATGCTGTCTGATCATTACAATATATTCACTGTACAGGTTCTTTCTAATGGAAGATTTATAAATCTATTGTATAAATGCACCTAAACCAATATATGACATAACACTTTATCATATTCATTGAAAACATCAGCTAACCAGCACCTTTGTCATTTGCTTTCCAGTTCATTGAGATGTAGCACATTTAATCTCTGAGGCAGATAATATACAATTTAACACTGTTAGAAGATGACGTCAGACCTCACAGATAGCACATGAGTTACAATTTTCAGTACTTTTTCTGCTATTCAAGTGTTTTTCTCTGTGGGTGAAGAGAACATAAAGGTCAGCTTCATTACTGCATATTTCTGTATTCTAATTGTTTTAAAGTTCAACATCTCCTAACAGGAAGTGACACCAAACTGGGAGCATTCCAGTCCTGTGCTCCACATTCCTGGTGTTTTGTATGTGAGTGCAGTTGTCAGGTTCACCCACCAGAGGGCAGGCTGATGCAGTTACTGTCTCTGCCCAGCTTCAGCAACCGGCTCTTCTTGAAATGGCCTTTTCTCTTCTTCACGCTCGGTTTCTCCTGGTACATTTGGTGGATGATAATGTTCAACTCTCTCTCCACGATGTCGATCTCCCGCTCAGCCAGCTCCTGCTCTCTCCTCCTCAGCTGCTCCTCCTGCTCCCTCTGCTCCTCGGCGGCTCGAGCCAACGCCTCCTCCCAAGATCTCAACTCCTGGGAGAGGAGAGGAGAGGAGAGGAGAGGAGAGGAGAGGAGAGGAGAGGAGAGGAGAGGCGAGGAGAGGATAGGAGAGGAGAGGAGAGGAGAGGAGAGGAGAGGAGAGGTTAGTGTAGCATCACTTCTCCTAACACCTCCTTTGGTTGCTGAGGTAATTTCCAATTTGCAGAAACACCTCTTACAGATAGTGACATGGTGAGATTCCTCCCACTCTAAATATGAAATGTGTCTTGTTTTAGAAAATGAAACCTTTTGAAACACAGATTAAAGACTGAGAATTACAAGAAACGTGTACCTGTTCAAATATTCCATAGTTGCCTATCACAGGACTTTCTGAGAATAACATGAAACTGAGTTAAATTCAACTCGCATAATAAAAAGCACTTTCTTTTCTTGCTTTGCTCCCAAATGGTGAGTTTCTACTTGTTTACATTTCAGTTCCTTAGAGCACATGTATTCAACATTTGATGGTTCTTGTTATTAATATTCTTATATGTTTACATTTATACCTTCTATCATTAGCACTGAGTGAGAGCAACAAAAATGGAATTTCATTAAACACGGAAACCAGTTTCAACTGTAGCTGACAGTAAGTACTTTAGACTCATTGTTTCACACATTATGAAAAATAACCTCATCAAGATACTGCTGATGAAGATACTGTTTTAGACTGTTGTTTCAAATGCAACTTTATTCAACCTCTTTATTTAATTTAGAACTATATTGAGGCGGAGGCCTCATTTGCAGCGTAACCAAGAAAACAGAGTTAGAAAGTTATCAGAGAACATTGGGAATCAATGTGTCAAACAAATGACTTTACCCACAAAATGCTCTAATGGATCATCCACAACAATAAAATGCTGCTTAAAAACGAATGGATCAGTTATTTCAGAATAAAGAAATGCTGTGATATGTTCTTATATTTGATATTAACTCTTACTTTGACATTTTCAGCGCAGGCCTGACTGGACTCATGTTTGTGTCTGTGATTCGAGGAACTCACTTTTTCTTTGGCCCTGAGCTCATCAAACATCTGCTGGATCTCCAGCCTCCAGTCTTCTTGTAACGAGTGGAACGACTCCAGAGGCATCTGAAACATGGCCGACTGCTCTATGGCCAGCAGCCGCCTGAGGATGCTGGTGAACGATGGTCTGCTGTGGGGGTTGGGGCTCCAGCATTCTGAACAGACACACACAAGACAAATGAATGAGGTTAAAACTGTACAGAAACAGTAAAATATATCTGAAGGGTCCCAGACCTAATGTGGACCCATTAGACCCTTGATCCTTAAAGACTTAGAACAAGTTTTATGACAACTTCCGCATGATTTTATTGTCAATATTTAACCTTTCTTTATTCATTTATCACTGTGTTTATAGTATTATTATCTGACATTTTGCGTTTTTCTGTGAAAATCAGGTATTTTCTACATTTCATTTACTGACTATGTAGATCAGGGGTGTGAAACATAGGGGTCAAAACCGCCCCGCCAAAGCTCCCAATCCAATCCATGCGATGAATTTGTGAAATGCAAAAATGACACTCAGATATTAACAATCAAAGGTGTATCCTTTTAGCTGAGGGGCCACATACAGCCCAATATGATCATAATACCACAGAAATAATAACAACTTTAAAACAACAGTAAAATGTGAATAACCTTAACAAAATGGGAACAACCTGAAATGTTTTAATAGAAGTAAGTGCAATTGTTACAATATTATGCCTGTTATTAAATGTTTTGTGATCTGTAAGTTGTAATACACATAAACTGAGGAATAATATTGTTTAAAACACTTACTGCACTTACTTTTCTCAAGAAATTTCAGGTTGTTCATATTATTCATATTTTTTTAAAGGATACTTTGTAGATGTAAACATTTTCATAATGTAATTTCACTTTTGTTATTTTACTGGTCTGGCCCAGTAGAGATCATATTCATCTGTTTGTGGCCCCTGAACTAAAATAAGTTTGACACCTTTGGTCTAAAGGTTTTTTTTTATAAGTGTAAATCAGACTGAATGGTTTTTGTGTGTGAAATTCACTTTAAGAATGAACTAGTCTTATCTAAAATGTCACCATCTTTAATTAAATAAACACTGTGAAGGGTCAGTGCATAAATTAAGTAAAGTAAAGGGGTTGAAGCTTAGATAAACTGTTGGTTGGAATATTTTTCTCCTCTTCCTGGCAGAAGTGGACGTGAACAAGATGGGCCGACATATGGTAACAACCATGAGCCAAACTCTGCCCGACAGTGTTGCAGAAACACGGTGCTCACCTAATCTGCTGAGCCACACAGTGATCATTAACATCCTCACAACAACAAAAACACAGACATAATGATTTACTACAGACCTGATGCAGTTCATGTTATGTAAAACCATAACAGAGGCATTTTCCGAGTGCGGTTTCATCATTCTGAACATGTTTCTGAGCAGGTACTGTTTATTTATTAGGTGAGATAAATTAGCATGAAGATTATGTGGAGGAAGTTGGAGTGAGAGGGGATGAAAGTGAGATGACGACAGGAGTAAACAGAGTGGAGAGCGCAGAGAGGGATGACAAAGGAGAGATTAACGGATGAACACGGATAAGATGAAGTGGAGAGAGAGAGGGATGAGCAGGAGACGAGCTTTAGGAGTCGAGAGGGAGGGAAGTGGAAGGAGCTGACTGAAGTTTGCTGCTGCTCTGACAGTTTGACAAACAGCTCCTTCCCTTTATTCGACATAAAACCAGTCCCGGAGCACAGCCATTCATTCTTTTTTTTTTTTTTTTTTTACATCAGAGAGTAGCTTTGGAATAAGCACATTAAGTCAGTGTGGATATACAGCAGGTGTGCTTTTTATACAGAGATGACTTGAACTGTGAAACAAGAGCTGGTTAATACCCGACCAGTGTTAACACAGCGCTGGCAGGGTTATTTGCAAGGTGAAAAGAAGAAATCAGGCCCAAGAGATCTCAGGCACAGGACTGCACGGGGATGTATAAAAAGCAACTTAATGAAAGAGTTCGTCTATTTTAACTCTTAACTCGCAGCACCCAAGTGTGGAGTAAAAAAATAATCATCTAGCGTAACCTCAGAAATTCAAGCAAGGTCATACCAACTCAAAATCAATGACATGCGCACCCGAAGGGCTTCTCCAAAAGTGTCTCTATATTTTCTGTGACGGGTTTGAGGTCAGGTTTGATGAGCAGAGAAAAGGCCACAGAGAAAGCACACAATAACCTGAGTAAATCTATTTTATGCTGCTTTAGACTTTACATTTCAGAGTCAAATACTGTAGTTTTTCTACATTTGTCAAACATGTTTGGTTATTTTTTGTTAAGTGAAATATATGATCCCAAAAGGTTGCATTTAAAGGTCCAGAGTGTGGGTGGGATTCAGTGATACTGAGCAGAAGTTGGATGTACAGTGTGTTATTTTTATTTATTTGTCATTCATTTGTATCTTCTGTGGTTATTGTCTTGTTTCTGCTTATTTGGAGGAAATCATTTTATAAACCTGTTGGGGTTTTTTCTTCACCTGCATATTTAATTGTATTTTTGCATTTCATATTTTGACATTTCAGAATGATCAGTAATCTACACATTTACCTTCTTAACTAAACAAATCACAATTGCTAATTGTAATAATGTTCACAATAATGACAATATGACTTTGACATCAGGTGCATTAGACCAGAAGTGTCGACTATTTTATTAGCAGAGTAATTGTAGTTTTTAAGTGAAAATGTACACCCTTCGTCAGGTTCATTATTATTTGAAACATTCATGTTGTAATGGGTGTCAGATAATTCTTCAGGCAGAGCAGGAAGTTAAATTTGCACTTCAAAATCATTGTTGAAATTTTATTTTATTACCTTGGTCTTTTATTGTGTATAACTAGATATTGTATTTTATTTATTTGTAATACATGGCAGTTATGTGTTTGTGTGTTGTGTCTTGACATATATGTATATGTAACTAATGTTGCCTTCACGTGCTATGGGAATTATGGTAAATACAACTTACAAGCTCAAAAATTGCTCATGTTGTATTTTCCGCTGGGGAACTGGGAAAAAAATTTGATATATGAGTTGCCGGGGTGAAAATAACCTTTGAACTTTCAACATGGCGGAGAGCAACAAGGGATTAATCACAAATAAAAAACACTGCTTTTATTAACGTTCTGCTGCTGTAAGCTGATGATTTTATACATTTATAATATACACAATTTGCAAAAAAAAAAAAAAAAATTACAAAACAAAAAACGGACTTTGCGTGAGTGGGTTCTCTTACAGCTTCCAAAGACATGTATTAATAGATTAATTGTTTAAGCTAAGTTTCCCATAGGTGTGAATGTGCTCAGTGATTGGTTGTTCATCTCTATATATATCAGTGTATATGTGTCACTGCAACCCTCTCGAGGTTGAAGTTCAGAAGATGAATGAATTAATTACAAAAATGCTGTAGCAGATGAATTACGTCAAAAACTGTTTTACCCAAGTAGCAGGTCACGATAAATTGTGTGTCAGCCATTTTAAATTTTGCTACGACAACTAAAGCGCTTGAACACATCACACTGGTCATTTCAAATTCACAACTGGAAAGAATCATATTCCCGATAGCACATGTAGGCAGCATATGTCCGTGCTTTTCTTTTGTCCTATGAGAATTTCAGTGAGGATTCATCTGCTCAAATAAAGTATATAGAGTAAGTTATTTTTCATAATCCATGGGGTAAATTTTCTACAACACAAAACCAAGTTCAGAGAGGATGATTCTTTGTTTTCTAGCTCAGTGGCTGGTGAATGTTGAAATAATGACACAAATGTTTCTTTTATGTACTTACTACTTTGCCAATTTACTTCTTTGGGATTTTTTGTGGTATACTGGAGAATTATGAGTATTTTCAAAGACTTTGATTGGCAAATAAAACAGATTTACACAAAAAGTTGATCTGAGTCACTGCCAAAACCTTAGCTGTAACATGCTGAATGGTAATTATGGAATATCGGTCCCATTGTGCTAAAAAAAACTATCAAGCACTGCAACTTTTAAGGGTCTGGTTTCTCACCTCCCAGCAGCTGAGCGAAAGGTTCTGGGCAGGTCGAAGGGATGGGAAGTGTCAGTTTGTTCATGGCAACGCCATAGGCCACTGCCAGAGCGTCGATCTCCCGATAAGGAACCTCTCCGGTCAGCAGTTCCCACAGTAACACTCCAAAACTGATGGGACACAAATAGAGAAGACAGATGAGGGAAAAACAAAGTAGAAAATGTGTTGGAAAATGGGCCTTCATAATAACATACAGTAGTGGTACAGTAGTAATACTATCATGAAATATTTGCAGAAAAATATTTTTTGTGTTTCAAAAGGTTTGGCTGCATCAGACAGAAACAAACAAATGCAAATGACGCTTTACCTGGACTCTGGGGGGGGGGGGGGGGTGTTAAAGGGATATTTGTTTGGTTGTTAACGCTCTAGC
>JAPQRP010000006.1:24680587-24791855 GCA_037367295.1 Apogon hyalosoma | reverse complement strand
TAAAACTAAACTAAAAGTCTGACCAGCAGGCAAAAGCTTTCAAGTTTTAAAAGAGAACACAAACAAAACAGACCATTCAATTTGTTGGTCAACTCCAAAGAAATAAAATCTTCATTCCAAAAAGGTTTGTGTGGAAAGGCGAGTGTTTGTGTTCTTCACATAGGCTACGTGTATTCGTTTGGTACACCTCCATATTGTATTGAAGGCCCCGAACGGAAACAGTTCAGTACAAACAAGTGCACCGTTACACCCCTACTTTTCAGTAACCCGGTCACCCGAGTTCTCAGTCAAATTTTCTCCCGAGGGAACACTCATTATCTCCCGCTGCAGCCCAAACATTAGCGTGTGTGCTGCGGCTGCTCTTACACCTGTGCTGTGTGCGTCAACCTAACTTGACATGGCTCTAGTGTGATTGGTATGGTACAGCACTACTTAATTATGATTGGCTGTCTGTCAAAACATGGACAAATGAATTCTATCGAAATTGTATCGAGCATGTTTCATATTTTTATCGAGGAAAAGCTATTTCGTGATATATATCGTCATCGTTTTATCGCCCAGCCCTAAGTTGAAGAATAACATGAGATAAATATCTATAGACAGGTAACGCATAACAGGGTGAGCCATCTAGTAAGAACATAAAGACACAGAGGATGACTGGCGTGAAGCAAGGAAACCAGAGGTCACATGAGGAGGTTTGGATTCTGAATGATGCTGATGAACTGCTTATCTGATATAATATCACAAAATATTATTAATGTTACAGCTGACTGATATGAAAACAATATTGCAATTCAAATAAGGATGTTCCCTTACAACTAGAGAAAATGGTTTGCAGGCTAAGGTATCTCTACAGCACCACAATAATTAATTACAAATGTAAGTTGACACCTATTCAGTTTTTGAAAAGGACTGAGGCAAAACTGCAGCTATTGCACTTAATCATGTTGTAATTTTGATAACACTTAAATCAACTGGTCAGGCCTAATTCATATTATATACCAATTGATTTTGGAAAAGTACACGCATATCAAAATAATATCAACCACAATCAAGTTTTCGTTTCAGCTCTTGGTATTTTTGTGTTTTGTGTTGCAATAGGTGATGGGTGAGCTAATATCAGTGCTATCTTAACGACATGGTAAAACTGTAAATGTCATAAAACTTTGCCTAAGATAAGAGAATATATTAACATATAATATATAATTAGTATACATTCTCAACCACTACTAGGCTGTAGCTATAAGTGCAAATATGTTATTAAATATACAGTACTGTGCAAAAGTCTTAGGCCAACATTTCATTGAGTTTTGTTGGTTTAGTAAAGTTATAATTACCACACATATGCATTTCTCAGTCTCTGTATTAAGATACAATCTGGATATATTGGAAGTATGCACAGCAATGAAAACAACAGTTGTAGGTAAAAAAAATCAGATTCTACAGACCAAAGTGGTGGTATTTAGTGTGACCTCCCTTTGCACTTAACACATCTTTAACCATTGGGTTCAACCAATGTGGCATTTATTGCATTAATTTTCTGATGTTTTATACCAGGTTTCATTCATCACATATCAGATGTTTCTAATTTTTTGTGCTGCTTCTTGTCAGGCATCAGGGGTAACACTAAATGGTGATTTGATCCTTCAGAACCCATTTAGTTCAGTTTTTTGTTCATGTCTTTTAAGGTTGTGGATATATCTCCTGTATTTTTCTGTTGTATCTGAAGAAAAGAGAATGAGAAACAAATATGCATGCTCACTGAGGAGGAAACTTAGAGGTGGCCTAAGACTTTTGCATGGTACTGTATATGTTTTAAACATTAATAAAGAAGCTCTGAAAGTCTGACACAGTAGGGATCCAAGTCTTCTATTATCTTCTGTCATTTAAGGATTTTCAGTGTATGTATTAAAAAGTCCAAATAAAGTACATAAGAGTATACTGAGGCCTCGAAAAATGTACTGACTTGGTACTTTTAGGGAGAAGGTCAGTGTGAGACACTTATGCATTTCCTTCACTTTCAAGTCATAGTTGTTTTCTCTTGGTAGCAGTAGCTTTTATGTGAAGAATTACTGTCTCAGACATCAAGACTGAACTCTGAAGTGAGTATATGGTAAAATACTGTACTAAAGGGATAAAGAATGCTCTAAATGTTGCCATCCTTTTGACTGGTATTTATCCAACATTAAAGCCAACTGAGAACGACTAGTGCCCTATGGTCTGTGAAGCTCAAGGCTGATCCAGGATCAGAGTGACAGGTACGACATGACCAAGGGGGCAATGACCTGCCAACCCACAAACATGCTGTGACATCACTAAGGACGCTATGGTAATGAGATTATCCCCGTTACACAGCCTCGCTCACTCACACTGTGGGCCTGACAACACTCAGCAGGTTAACAAACAGAATACGCACAGACACACCTTAAAAACTTCAACTGAGAAGGGATAAATATAGAAGAAGGCATCCGAGTGAGCCAAAAATACAACTCCTGTGTTGTAAAATGTTTTGTAAAAGCCTAGATGCCTTCAAATGCACGTTCAGTGTTTGAGCAGTGTCACGTTTTGCCTTGATGACTCCTTCAGAGATCTGTGTGAGAATGAAGCGTCGGATTGTTTACCGAGCGCAGAGCCCGGCTGATGAAGACAGAGGAGAGGCTCGGGGGCCTGAGCTGCTCTGTAACCGCAGTGATGCCAAGTGGTCGGCGGTTTGAAGAGGACACCTGAAACTAGTGCACCTGGACAATGAGCTGAGGTGTAACCCTAAACTGAGATGAACCGCTGTTTATCCCCCGCACTCTCCTTCTCTTGTTCTTTCCCATTCGTCTTCTTTCTTGCTTCATACATCCCCTCTCTCTGTCTCTGGCTCCCCAGCATATACTCCCCCCATAACCTGATCTATTCCAACCTGTTATTCTCCCATCCTCTTTTGACTCAGAACCTCTCTCCACTCTCACTGCCTCTTTCTTCACATGCTTTTCCCCTTCTGGGCACCACTGGGGTAATGCAAACACCCTTCAGTGTGGATGTGAGTCATAGTCTAATCACATACTTAACGATTAGCACCCACACATTTACTGAAACATTCATCATTCAGGGGAGAGAGGGTCTAAACCCTTCTTGAGACATTCCTGCATTTCTTTGGTTGCTATTTTCACACAGTCGATACTCTAAATTGGGGGACTGACATTTTAAGCAGCTGACAGTGGCTAGCAGCTGTATGACTCAGTGACACAGAAGCAGTGCCCATGTCACCATGAAAAGGCAGTGTTGTGGTGTTGTTGCCAAGGCTCTGCTGTCCAATACGCATCCAATACTGTTCAAGCCTTATGAGGAGGAGGGATACTTAAGAGATGGGACAAGTAGGAGAAGGATAAAAATTGAAGGACTGAAGATTAGGAGACATTTTGGATCAGCACTGAGTATGTTTAAGCTACAGTAACTTCTGCTGTCTTTGCTCTTAAAAAGGCCTTTAGTCAGCATCCTGCACACTCCACCCATATTTGTACACTCCATCCCCCATCACTCATGCCACTTAGGATAAACAGACATAGGCTGACCTGCACATACACACTCACTCAAATGCACTTAGATGCTAGCTGTGTACAATGTCTTTGATGCACCAACAACTGCAACTGCGTCTTTAAACAGCAAGTAGCACAAAGGACCAAAAATAGCACAGTGAGTTGCAGAGCAGAACTGCTCTCCTTGAGGAAGGGAGGCAGCAGGAGGAAGAGCAGGAGGAGGTGCACAGAGATGACAGGAAAAAGATGGCAGAAGGAGACCAGTTCTGCAGGACTTAGGCTTCCCTGCTGCGTTCAATTATAAGTTTCTCATGCAGCGTTGACCCACAAAAAAATATCTCCACACTGGAATTCAATGATAACTATGATTCTAAAGTGACATGCAACGATTAAGAGAAGACTGAACATTTCTACATTCCTGACTGTCCACTTACTGGTCCCTGTGGAGTTCATACTGGACAATCCATAACAATATAGGATGTGACTACAAACATCTAGACCACAAAAATATGCCAATAATAGAAGTGGGACAAATAATAATGGCAGCATTAAACTTTGTAATCTACAGCAATTTTATGTAACATTTTGATTTGGACATCAGGTTTTTTTTTTTTTCCTTTTTGGAAAGATGATAAGAGTTTATATTGAGTCAGACAGCTTAATATCACCACCCATTGTCAATATCTGTGTTACATTTAAGTATCAGTAAACTTGTCTGGTCTATGTAGACTAAGATTATGTGGATGAACACTAAGATTAGATCTGCATAAGCAAGCCATCATCACACTTTGTTTCATTACCATGAGAGAAAGGTCTGAATTAATCCAATAGACTTTTTCTTGAAAAGTTTGATGGAAGATTTGTACATGGAGAGGTGACAACTGGCAGGATCAAAAATGTTGACTCCTTGCAAATGAAAGGGTGATCTTAAAGCACAATTCAAATCTTTGTAATAGTATTTAGTTTGGAGCTCTCCTAAAATTCCTAAAATTTATAGTGGTGTGTAAGTGCATGTTTATATTGTATTAGGCAGATGGGAATTAGGATTTTTATATGATAGATAGATAGATAGATAGATAGACAGACAGACAGACAGACAGACAGACAGACAGACAGACAGAGGTAGTTACTCAATTGCTGGCTTATTCCCACAGACTACTTCCTGTAAGTCAGACTAAAGAAAGCTTGTCGTCGCTCTGTTTCTCTATGTCTGCCTGCAACTCTTAATTTAACCTCCAAAACAACAAAACACCCTAAATCATTGAATGAACTCATTCATAAAGATAAATCACACTTAATTGCAGTACTTACTATTGCTGGACTTGAGGTCTCTATGGATGATAGGCACAAATGCCTGGTTGTGCAGGTAGTCCATTCCAGTGGCGATCTGGACAGCCCAATTCACCAGAACTCTTGGGGGAACCTTTTTTCCAGCAAGGGCACGATTCAGAGCCCCTCCTCTGGCATATTCCATCACCAAGCACAGGTTGGGCTCTCGCAGGCAGACCCCCTTTAGTGCAATTATGTTGGGGTGCCGGAGCATCCAGAAAAGTCGAGCTTCCTGCCGTACGCTCTCTGCTGTGGCGCTGATATCCTCATCTGGGTCCTGCCTGGCGGCCTTTACTGCAACTTCCTCTACCCGCCACACTCCTTTGTATACTTTCCCGAAGCCACCAGCTCCAATCACCTCCTCCAGGAGCAGTTCTGAGAAGTCTATCTCCAAGGGGCATTCACCCACCCCAACCCCACCTGCCACCAGGCCTCCTGCTGTCAGCTGCTGGTAACTGGCAGCATCCCCCCTTGTGACATAGTTAGATGGAAAGATACCCACCTTGTCCTGGATCTTCCCTGTCCACCAACCCTCATCCCCAGACACTTTGGAGTCTTTGGAAAGAACCTCAAGGAGGTCCCCACGCCGTAAGGTTAACTCCTCATCTGCTGTGGCCTCATAGTCAAATACTGCCGTCCAGTAGGGGTTGGGGTTGCCGGCCCCACAGCGGTGGCCAGGGTGGGAGTCAGGGGAGGAGGAGAAGGTGGAGGAGTTCCAGCTACTGCCATTCTCCACCTGCAGAAGAGGGGGTGGGGGGGTCATGTTGGGAGGCATGGAAGAGGATGAGGAAGTAGTGGAGGAAGGGGGCCCAGGGGGGATGAAGCAAGGGGGAGGAGGGGAGCAGCAGCCCCCACAGCTGGTGCAGGACAGGGGGGCTGCTGTACTGCTCGCTCTGCCGTATGGGTTCATGGCAGCCTGACTGCTGTTTGACACTGTTGTCAACTCAGGCACAAAATCCATACAGGGCCCATTGACTGAGATGAGGGGGTCCTCGACCACCAGGGGGGAGAGGGGATCAGAGGATCAGAGAGCTCCAACCGCCCTCCCCATCACACACATCCCGCTGTTGAAATTGTGCCAAATCCTGTCACCAATTGCTGTGCTGTTGCTATGCAGTGTGTAAGTAACATGTATTCCCAAAGGAAGGTTCATTCAGGGACAATGTGCATCAGGTCAAACAGGAGGGCAGATCCATCACCACTGTACACCCCTGAAACCTGACTGTTTTTATGTGTGTTTTTAAAAAGCTGCCACAATTCTGATAATAAACCTGTATCTAAAAAAAAAAAAAAAAAAAAAACAGCAGGTGAAATTAAATCCTTGAGAAAGGTGACTTCAGTTCTTGGTCAGAGTTGGGACATTGTTTCTGTCACTCATCTTGTAATTTCTACAAATAATTAACTCCATGCTTAATTTCAAAAACTGGGCTCATGGTGTACTTACACTCTTCTTGTTTTTTTTTTTCTTTTGCCCTGATGAATAATGCATAACCAGTGCTGTAGCTAATATCAACCCCTTGAGAGCTAGTGGCTGACACTAAAAGCTACAGAGACAGTAAAGCCTGAAACAATCAGAGGAGATGATAAAACCACATCTGATTGTCGGGTTAATTTTAGTAGTTTATAAGCACTATTTATGCTGCCAATAAAAAAACAGTCTGTGATTGAGCTGAGTAAAATCCTCGGAGCAGGAGCCCTCATTATATCTCATCAATCCCAGGGTAGATGCACCTCCCCCGCCAGCCATCTCCATGAATATGGGCTGCTGTCGGTCTATATTGTGTTTGGAAATATCCGCGGATTTTCGCTCTACATCCCAACAAGCCGGCCCAGGCTAAATCCTACATGCATGGCCACTGGTGAGCCGGTTCAACGTCCCTGAATAGCCCTTATCAAAAGGCGCCCGTCCATTTTAAGACAGCCGGGGAATTACAGAAGCAGGCCGACAGCAGAGCGGCAGGTATGCGGTACAGAGCTGCGAAGTGGCACCATGTTCAGCATCCAGCCAAGTCTGAGCACAACAAACCAGCCTCCGTCTCTGTGCAGCGGCCTGGTTCAGTCGCCTCTGCTGGGCTACATTTGTGACGGTGACGAGTCCTGGTTTAGACAAGAAACTCCTCTTCACTGGAGGCAGAAAAGGGTGTCCAGCATTTCTCATTATCTTGTTGCCTTATGAACTGGCATGGTAGTTTTAGATCATCAATCAATCAATCGATCAGTCAATCAACCGATAGGGGAGCTTTTAAATATCCACGAGATCTTCACCAGAGAGCTGAAACAGAACAATCACACGGAGGAAATAAGGTGAAAAACTGACAAAGAAGGTTTGTGTGAAGGCACTAAAGCATTACATCTCTGCTACGTGTGGATGAGATATAATAGATAACGCAATGTAGAGATTGGCTTTATGTTTCTATTATCAATAAATCGCCATCCAGATTTTACATAATAATTGTAATAATAATAATAACAATGATAATAATAAGATATAGCCTAGTAATAATATTAATAACTGTATGCGTAGGCTGTAATAAAGATGCGCGCAATTAAGCCTCGTCCCTGCGGCGTCTTCCGCCCCCAAACATCATTATTTCAATAGGTAAACATTTGTCGTTTACTGTAAACTAACCTGGACACCAAGAGCAGCAACATCCACCGACATCGTCGCATGGGCGTGAGGTTTGCATCTAAGTAAGAGGGACCATCCAGGACCGTAACCCAGTTCCGCGACGAATTGAAACGCTCCTCCGAGTCCGTGTCCGTCCTGTCCAGCCACACGTCCGGAGGTCCGTCGGTATCAAAAGGCTATTTCTCCGAAAAGAGGTGACATTTCGAGCACCGAGCTGTCAGTCTGTAGCTGACTTTGCATCCAAATACACCGGGGCGTCGTTCACATACGTGGGAACAAGTGCTTCGGCTGTCACTGATCTACACATGACAAGGATGGGCCGAACACTCAGCTTTAGCCCCGTCGTAAATGTGTAGATCAGAGCGCAACTCGACGTAAAGGAGGAGAGCGAAATCTGTTGGAACGAGGCTGGTGGTAGGGCGAGCTGTTGCACTATGGGTAATGTAGTTTTTCAAGCATCTCCTGCTGACCTACATCATTGTGGCAGCTCATAGAAATGTAGAATTATTATCAAAATAATGAACTATGCAATTTCGAAGATGTATTTGATTTATTATGCTGTTCAAAATCCCATCATATATATTAATAGCTATCCACCGTCACTTGGATTAAATCGACTTTGGCGATGAAATGTTAAAAATCTCATATCCAAAGTCGGGTTTTTTTTTGTTTTGTTTTGTTTTGTTTTTTTTAAATAGGAATTTCTTGTTTTTTAGAGGTTACCCAACGGTCAGAGGTCAAAGGTCATCAGAGGAGCAACAGTACTAGATTAGGGAGAGAGGCGGTGTTATTCATGCGTATTGTGATGCATATTACAGAAGGTTTAAATTCAGAAACTACGGAGAGGTTTAATCACACCATGGACATACCCATAACGTGTGTCAGGTCTGGTGTAAAATGTAGGCCTATGAATTATGTTCGTGCACTTGCATATAGTAATAAGTTATAGCATGACAATGAAAAGCAACTGAAATTTAAAAAAATGACTGCCTGTAAAAACGTAATGAATACCGTGTGAGATCACAGTTACAAAATGTTTAGACAATATGATGTGTAGTGGAGGCTAGTCTTATTAACTAAACTATACCTCCCCCTGCTGGCCAATGAGTAAAGCACCAAGTTTTACTTTACGACAAATGTAAGAAATTTGACAAATCCTGCATGATTTTTTAGTGGACTGACTGATGACCAGAGTGAAAATGTTTTTTCTTTGTCTTTGAGGAAATCTGATTTAAAACTTAAATAATTAACTGAGACATCAAAAGGAAAAATCTGACAATGATATGGACAGAGGTTGAACAGACAACTTTACAAAAAAGTACTGTGGATTTTCAATAACTATAGAATTAAGAGATACTTCCATTGCTTTGAGGTTTAACAGTTTGATTACACCATATTTCTAGTCATTATAAAGACAGACTTGCTTAATGTTGTCAGATTTGTCAACCCATGTGAAACTATAAACTTGTTCATATTATTTTCAAACAGTTCTTTTTGTAGGGCTGGTTGTGCCATAAAATATAGATAAAATGGTGAATTACTAATTGATTTATCACTATTATTTTTCCACGTCTTCTAGTTTTCTACTTTTCTACAAACATTCTAGCTTTGTAATATGTTCTATATTTTTGGAATATGTGTACTGTTCAGTGACATTCAATTAAATAAACAATTATTAGGTTATTCAGTGGTGGAAAAATTCTGTTTTATCTAAAATTGACATGTAAGAATATCTACAATATGTATAATAAACTTCAGATTTTGTTGTACGTAATATTACATAGGCTTATAACAAGAACAATAATAAGTACCTTGAAGAAATACCTATTTAAAGTTCTTAAAGACATCGATCTATTACAGTCTGAGAGATGCTCCAGCTCCATAATTGATATCCTGTACAGAAAGATCTGTAAAACCTAGCTATATGTTTGAGCACGATCAATTTATTGTTAAAAGCTGCAGTGCTTGATAGTTTTTAGACTTCACAGGACAAAAATACATAATTATCTTTCAGCAAATTGTAATTCAAATTATCTATCAGAAAAATATTTTTAACCCTCCTCAGTATGCTTTCAGGCTTTATCACATAAATGCTGTGACACAGACACATGGAGGGAGAAGGGTTAAATACATGAATGACAACATAAGCAGAAATTATTTTAGGTCAGTAATAAGGTTATAAATGTATAATATATGTTGACATTCTGGTTACTGGCTGTGACATACATTGACATATTTATTTTTAATGTATTTTTTTCCGTTAATATCAGCCTAATCTGATAAATGGATAGTTTGGAGTGGATTTGAATTGTTAACAAATTTTGGGGCTGTCATCTATCCAGTTAACAAAGGAATAAATACAAGAATAACAAATGAGTGTTAATTATTATAATCAAAGCAGATTCTATGCAATACTGAGTAAGAACAGGTCATTGCTTAAGATTTGATAATTTCCTATGGAGAAAAAAAATCTGTGTGGATGTCATTGTAATGCAATATTTTGTTGTGAAAGAAAGACGCATTTGTTCATCAGTTTTGTAAAATGTATTGTTTATCATCTGATGTTTTATTCTAGATTCATTCCTCAGGCATGCTATTAAATATGAAAATGGTAATACTGACAGGAATGTGATTGAACCATGCCTGTTGAAGATATTCTCATACTTTCCAGAGCAAGCTACAATGTGACATTCAGAAGATAAAGAACAAATGCTAAATACTTGTGAAATGAGAAAAATGGTCAAATAAAGTTGTTTCATAAATAATAGCTACACTGTAGAACCAAACAAAGACTTTAACACTTGGAAGTCTAACAGATCTGGTGAGGTCTCTTGGATGAGAGACAAAACACTTTCAAGATCAAAACCAGTCCAGTTGAACTTTGAAAACAACTAAGGATAAATGGTGATCTGGGCAAACAAAAACCCACATTGACAACGTGTGACCACTATAACTGGTCTTTGGGCTGTTTTGTAAACTCGTGACATTTGGCGGCCACATATGTATGACAAGATCTGCAGCATTCACCTTTTTCAAATGTAATCAGCTTGAATGAAATACCATCTTGCTTTGGATTGCAGAAGTTGAATGGTTTTCTAACAGCCACAAGATAGTGCTATTCACTAATTTGTGAGAGGTGCATGATGTAAATTTGATCCCAGGTTTAGAATCCAGTCATATTCTGGGGGCACTTCTAAAAAGTTATCCCCTCACTTGCTTTCCATGTCTACCAGATGGCTGTTAAAAGAGAGAGAGAGAGAGAGAGAGAGAGAGAGAGAGAGAGAGAGAGAGAGTGTGTGTGTGTCCCCTTCACGTAGTACGCTGCTCCTTATGTGTTACTATCGGTGGGTTGCGCAAATGAAGCCGCGCATGCGCACGGAGTGTGCGGGCGGGCGCAGCTCCGCCGTGGTTTCAGTTGAGCTTGGCAACGTCTCGCTCGGTGAACAGGCTTTCGACTGTCGGACAACGAGTGTTTCTACAATGTCTGGAGATTAATTTTAACGGACTAGGAGGTGAACTGAAACACCGGAGCAACGTTAGGTAAGGTGTTTGCTCTTTTTAGTTTCTCTACCCAGTTTTTGCGGTACAGTGCGGGCTTTTCAAAAGCCCTGAAAAGTGACGAGTGAACTAAACGTTAGCGACCAAAGCAAACACCGACAGAGGCAGGCGAGCCGACCAACTTCAGCCAATGCAGTGAGCAGCCGCTTTACTACGGCTCAGCCCGCAGCCTCAGGTTGTCCTGGGAGCCTCTAAAGCGGCTCCATGCCCCCTTATGACCCCAGGCTGTTCGTATGGTTGATCTGTTCTCTGAAAGGTACTGCTTTTCGGAAAAAAATGATGAAGTACTAATATTCTACAACCTTCCTATCGATTAGGGCTAGACTGCGCATGCTCTTAGTGCTCTGCAGACTTCGGATTTGTAGTTTTTCGTACCTGAGTTAATCACAGTTGTGATGGCCAAGAGAAAACGGTGAAACTACAAGTTCCAGACAATGGGAGCTTTGTTTGGGAGCGGAGCTAGCCAGCTATTTAGCCTGGACGAGCTTTGAATTTCGAGTAGTTTTGCTGCAATCGGAAGTTGTCTTGGCTGAAGATTTGTTTTAAGTCTTTGCTGCATGGGAAATGTTGGCTGTGTAGTTTTCCTTTGTACGGTTTGTAGCTGTAGTGTTAGATGACACTTTGCAGGGAGAGGCTGTGCAACATGTTTGAATTGAGGTGAAAAAGAGGGTTGTTTGGACACGCACACTGTGTTTATCTGTCATAAGATGTATCCACGGTGTGGAGGATTTGCAGGTGCATTGTAGTTGTGTATGTGTGTCTTGGTGCGGTCCGGTGTGAATGGGAGGTGATGATGCCTTGGTGTCTCGTCTCCTTTTCATGGAGATCCCCGTGCTGCTGCTGCTGCTGTATTCCCCATCCCTCAGGAAATGACACGACTGTATCAGGATGATGGATCTGTCGTGCAAGAGCAATAGAGCATGGCAGCACTCCACGTTTTCTGGGCATCATTTACTCTGTTTTTCTCCCAGCTAGAACTAATGGAATAATTATTACCCATGAAAATCGGAGTAGGATGTCGAGGTGTTTCAACCTGGCTGTTCTATTGTTTTTAGAGGTGAAAAGGTAATTTCCGCTTGCTTTGTCGCACGTAACAAGCACATATTGTGTTTCAGTAAGGCCTGCTTTTCATTATGGAGAAATCCTTAAGTAAATCCTCACTGTTAAGAAATTAGATTTGAATGTATATTAACAAATTACATTGCTCGTGGTGGACAAACCATAAATCCATCTGATCAAAGACAGAAAAGATGCGGGTTATACTATGATACCAATTATAAAATTGGAATAAAAATGTATATATTGATATTTCTAAAGGTCAGATATTAGAAAGCTAAATTAAGCAGGTTAGGCATTTATAGGCTGCTGCTATACCACCCAACCTCCTTTAAAACATCTTCTGTATTAACTTTTCAGTACTTTGTCACAGTGATCTAGTACTTACTTCCAGATCTGCATTTGTGATAAATGTGGCTTGGTTTCCTTGCGTGTAAAAACTCACAGGTGGTTCAGCTAGAATTTAGTAAGCTGTAGATGGTCCAGTGTCAGGTGTGACAGTTTGAGATGGTGTGTATCAGAAAGGCAACTGTGCTGTATTTATCCCTGCTTGTTTATTGAAGCTAAGCTAACTTGATCTACTTCTTTCCTGAATTCTTCTTCACTTGAATGACAATGCAAAGTATCCATAAATGGAATATGAATGTAGTTCAGCCAGATGTATTAATTCAGTCAATAGTGTCCCTGCATGTTGTTTCAGATTTTGAGAAAATAGACTTTTCTATAGGGTAAGGCAAGCCTGCAGCAGCATGTAGGCCTAAGTGCAGTCAAAATGAATTCCAATAACTACGAACCACATTAAAATTCCTGTTTATATGATGTGTGGTTTTGAAAAGTTATGCACTAATAAATGTTGCACAAATACTTTGGAAGGGGTTAAGTAAAAGAGAGCTCTTCAAATGCAAATTACATTACAGCTGTTTATTTTAACTATTCTTTATTAAATATCTTTGTTTTGTTTTTAATGCATGTGTTATTGTATGGCATTGCAAGAATTTCAGCACAGTCTGGGAACGGATGATATGTCTATGCCGTAATGTTTACATTTTACATTATGGCAGGCTTAACTTTCTCCAAAATGCCACATTGTTTTCTCAGCCTCAAACCCATGGTTAGGTACATGTTATTTGGGCAGTCTGCAGTACTTCATGTTAAAAGCAAATGGAAAATTCAATAGACAGGAGGGAAATGTTGTCTGAAATAGTAAATAGTTAATAATGGCCACAATCCCTGTTGCAACTTCCCCTGCAGATCTTGTGATTTTGGTTTTCTTCCAGATTATATTTTGCTGCAAATCACTTTAATTTAGCTTGTTCTGCCAGAGCCATAATGTCTGTAGAGTCAAGTTTATATTGGTTTCCAAATTTATAGTGTAATCAGTACAAATCTATGGTTCTTTAACTACTTTGAATCTGTGTCACATCACTATAAAACACGTCTGCAGCCAGCTTGTAGCAGGCTTCGCTGGGTATCAGACAAAAATTTCTTACAGTCTGTGATCTCGAGGAACATCTCGCATTTTCTGCTACTTATTTTGGTGTTTCATTGCAAACAGCTGCAGAAACAATGGAACCTGTCTTCAAAGGAATATGGATGTGGGCCACCAGAGTTATTTGACCTGTAAACATTATGTTGAATCATCATGTCATATCAGGTATAGGTGACTCATCAACTGTTGGTTTTTCCCTCTTTCATTATTCGTGACAAGGTCGTTAGAGAACATGTACACAGGCATGCAGTCATCTGCCCACTGTGAACAATGAAATTTTTACAAGAGGATCCCTTTGCTTTTTTTTTTTTTTCCAAGGCAACACATAAAGCCTTTTGGCATAAACTTCATTCAGAGCACTTCTCTCCCAACCGCGACACATTGGCAGTCCTCCTGCTGTTTGTAATTTTAGAATGAAAAGTTTCTTGCCAGGTTTCTGTTTTGGTCCTTGGAGTCATCTTAAGTTAAATAAAGGCTAATAGAAATGAAGAACACACATATGCATTCAAGCTCAAGAAACATCCGTTACAATCATTGGTGCATGACTGGGTGATTAGTGACAGGTTAAACCCACGTTAGTGATTATTCTAAATGGATCATTGGATATATCTGTGCAGTCCTCCTGTCAGCTCATGTTAAATGCAGGACAAGTTAGGTATTACTTTGCTGTGTTGAACAGTTGTTTCTGTCTGGATTTATAGATGTCTTTAATGTTGTATTTGCTCATTAATTTGTAGTTTATTTACAGCTCACTTATAAAAACATAACCTTCCCTAGAACTGCAAAAATGTCAGAAATCAGTAATGATAGTATCAGCACAAACAAAGCACTTTTTGGATGCATACACAGTGAAACAAAACAAAACTAAGACTCGAGGCACCATACATGTAGTTACCCAGTGATTTTTCTGTTTTAAAAATCTGTATTTCTTAGACCAACAGAGAAACAGACAGAGCATTGTGTGGGCTGGAGAGAGCCTCTATGCAGAGAGAACTGAAAAAAAGAAAACATTTATGTGAATTATGTAATGGAATGCAGTTCTGTGTAATCCTGTAATTTTGCAGTGATGTGTCTACAATGGTAGGCTACACTTTCTGTGAAATGAGACAGGTGTTGTGGATAGCTTGCCCTAATTCTTCATTATACCTAATTATGATTATGTATCCATCATAAATAAGGATGACGCAAGGCCTTAACTTGTTGCGACTGTCGAAAAGTGCTAAGCTTTATCTCATGAAAGGTATTAGAGATCTACAGACCTACCCTTTCAGATGAAATAATAAAGAGACAACCAACAGTTGCCACCCCCAGTCCCCACTCTCAATGTATTTGCCACCCCTCAGGGTCTTATCCATAACTCAGCATACATCACTGTGTCAAGAGGTCAGAGATTACAGAAAGAGGAGTGCATGGTGCTTCCTGAAATGAGCCTGTGCTTTATGGCCTTCTGTGTAGCAATAAAACATTTGCTAGGTAGGCAGCTGATCTATCAAGCCAGCCTCCTCTTCCCACTCCCTCAGAGGTCAAATTCCCTCAAGGTGTTGTTTACCAATCTGCGTCTTCTTCTCAGGAAAGAAGATGAGTCAGAAAATCACAGTCTTGACTAAATGTCCGAAATGTGCTCATTTTTGGCCCACAGTACTGATAGGGCGAAGACTTTTTTGTATGGGAGGATGGGGTGTCCTCAGGCTAAATATAAGACAGACAGGGTCTCCAAGGCTCAGTAGAGACCATGTCCGAGGCTACATCTTTTTTTCTCTTGCCTCCTCTGTAGCGGGTATGTTTGACTGGGGTAAATATAGCCTGTTGGTTTTAGCTCGAGGATAAACACAGATGTTGAGGAGGCCTTTCTTGCCACAGGTTGGCCTGCATCCTCCCCCTAGACCGTCAGCGATGGTAGCAGTGGGAGAGAGACAGTCTGCCTCGCCATCCGCCCACAACACACTTAAAAAGGGTTATTGGACTTAGCACTAAGCTTTTGACAGGGTTATAGGAGATGTATACATCAGCTACAAAGCATTTGACAGCATGACAAGGTGTTGTACATAAAGACAGATATACACAGCCCTCTATATGACTGCCCATTTAGCTGTTTAAAGTGAAGGCCACTATAGATTTCTAAATGGATGTCTGCTTAAGAAGGAGCACGTTCACGCTTGAATATTTCGGCCTGTGTTTCAGAAAAGAAAGTGTTTTGCGAGCTGACTGCTGAAGAACTAAATCTGACTGCTTGGGGGTATATCTAGGTTCATGCACTGAATCCAGGGGTGTGAGCAGGATAGAGGAATCTCTGCAGTAACTGGCTTTAGGCCTGCTCAGTCCCTCAGCAGCACTGAATGTGCTCATCTCCATAACATTAAGAGCTCTTATCTTTTACTCAACTCCTTTTATAATGTGTCTCTCTAGCCTACATGCTTCTTTCAAAGGGAACTGATGATGTTAAAGAGCAGTACCATTATAAACTGTCGATGACGAAAGAGAAAATCATGTATTCAATCTCAAGGGATCAAGTTTTGTTCCAGAAACTTCCAAAGTCAGATACACATCTTTTAATATGAAAAGTTATGCAGCTCTCTGTGTAATGTCTTTTTTCTCTTGTTGTTCCTTCATATCTGAAAGTTGAATTTATCTCTATGGGGAAGAACATGCTGCAGCACCACTGTCATGTCTTCTTCTAACTGAGGCCTCACGTGTAGAGCCATAACTGACAGGTGGTGTGTGTCTGCACACAAAGAGCTCTGTTATCCGTCAGCATGGCAGAAATGTTCTGGAAAGAGGAAATCCTGCATGACGGGGTAGAGAAACAGCTGATTCTGTCTCCATCTGTTTTTATGGAGTGAGGAGTAAATTAACCTTGTGTGTCCCACATACACATGGGCTTGACCATCGCACACCTGTCAAGTCAGAAGCTCACTGTATCCATTTTATTCTGAGTTGCAGCCAAGAATCTAAGGCTATCGACTGGATACATCTTTTGTGCTATGTTCATAACAGGCATGCAGCTTGTTATTTTGAAAAATGGCAGATATTCATCTAAGTAATCTTTGCTCTTTTGTATGTTACAAAATTGAGTACAATACTGAAGTGTTTTCAAATTGTGTTTATTTAAAGAATAGTCCAAAAGTCATTTACATTGATGCAGCATGAAAAAGACAACATATTTCACATATTTCCTTGACAGATGATTAATTTCAAAAATTGTCAGAGGAAATATGCTTTAGTCCATGATTTCGTCTGTGAAAGAAGTGGACTGAATGTGCTGTAGCTCATTCAGTGTGAAATCCAAATGTGTGAAATTAACAACTCTGAACACTAAATGACTAAAATGATTGATTGGATGAAATAGTTGACCATTTAGCCACCTTGATGAGATATCACATTTTGCTTTAAGTATTAGGCTACTGCTGATCAGGCATGTTAGAATGTTGAGTATATAACTGGATACAGGCAAGTGATGGGCAGTAATCTTAGTGTAATGGAGGAAGTAATAAAGGCTTTTTGTGAGTCAGTACTCTGAATCACCAGAGTAACAAAACCCACTCACTACATCAGAGCAGTGAATCATTTTCTCTTTTTTTCTTTAAAGGTATGTATATATGCATATTTTTGTTTCTTTCTGTAGAACAATAAAAGTATCTTTGTTGTCCCCAGACCACTCTTCAAATTCCATCTGTATTTTATTTGGAGACCTCTTTGCTCATTCTTCTGGCTGTATGTGCTGAATGTTGGAGGTCAGTCTGTTGGACAGGACGTGAGTGTGTACTGTGGAGGATGCAAGTGCGTGTTGGATGAGTGTTACTATGAATCAGACAATAAACATAAAGGGAAAGATGTGCCCTTACACATTGGAGATCAGTCACTAAGACAAATGATGATTTCACAGGACATGAGTAAAAACATTCCTTTAAAGCTCTGAAAAATGTTAACACTCTGGTGTGCAGCTGTTTTCCTCCATTGTTTCTTTAATTGTTTATTGTTCAGATTCAGCTCATCTGGATTTCAGGAGGGACATAGACACAGCTTCCATCCCATTTTTCCCACTGGGAAAAAAATTTAGAAAATGGTGTTAACTCCCAAAATGAAATCAAACTTTGTTTCTTTTAACCATTGTGTAGAAGACATGGAGAGAGGCATGTATGTATACAGGCATTCAGTGTGAAATGCATGCATGCATACATGTGGTCTCCACTTTCTTCTCCCTCTCTGAGCCTCTGATCTCAGGCTGTGAATGCTGACTGTGGAGTCATTGTTTTAATGCTAATTGAGTATAGTGTGGTCATTCCATGAATGCTTCTTGGTGTATTTTATGGTACTGTATCAAAATGTGCCTTTTTTTCCTCCTCATTTCCAAATCAGATTTGATACTGGAACGAAGGCTATTTCCACATAAGTTCATTTGGTCTATTTTGCTATGGTATGTTAATGTGTTTATAATGTTGCTAAGCCAGTACTATGCAGATAAATTATGCTATTTCTGAGGAGCATATGCAACTGTTTTACAATAGGCCTTGAATATAATCTAGTGTATAATCCACTTTATGTACAAGTGTGTATGTAGCTAAAACAGCATTTCATCAAAATGCAAACATTTACTGGTGATACATAAAATACAAATCCAGTACAGCAAGACTTGGATAGACCACCTTAGAGGTCTGTTAGATGCCAGGACAGCACAATGTGCTTTTCATGGGTATGAGGAGTGAATGGAAAGCTCTAAAAATACTTATTGGTCCGAATAGTTTCCTTGATCAGTTACTGACCCATAAAGGTATGATGTAGAATGTTCATTGCCTCATTTTAATACATGCAATTTTGGAGTTTTTCAGCTAATGCACATTGTCACAGCAAAACTTGAGCCTGTTTAACTCTTGACAGCCTTCTGCATCACTAACATAATACAAATGTTAATAATGTGCATGTAAACACAGCAGTTCAACAGTCCTCAACCTCATTTCCAAAGCAAAGACCTACATGCTGCAGTCACTAACCTCGGTGGTGCATTCTTGCTTTTGATAAAGATTAGAATACATCTGTTTTAGCAACGTCATTCCTTGTAGCTTGATCCAGGAAATTCTGCCCAGATGTATTTGCCCTTTAGCAAAATAAAGCTTTTAATGTGTAATATCCTAAGTATTGCATACTGCAGCAATATGTTTAAAATTACACACAGTGACTTGTGTTTTTTTCACTTGAACTAATTCATTGTTTAGTCACACTTAAAGGAGGATGCATTTGCTGTAAAACTAAATCTAGTCTTTCATGTGCTTCAGATGTATTTTGCATAAAAAGCAGGATCATGTCTGAATTGCAGTGTTGAGGAAAACTGGCTCCTAATGCTTCATTTCCCTCCAGTCAGTGTGTCTCTTCATCCTTCATATTACACATTATATCCTTTTATGTTTAGTGCTGTCATAGGCTAAATCAAATTCCTCAGTGCATCATCTAATGTCTGCAGCCAGACTTTTCCTGTCGCAGTGCATGTGTGAACCTTCCAGTGCTGTTTGTTTAAGTGCCTCATTTAATTAAAAGTATGGTTATTATCTCTGCTGATGCCACCCCTTGAAAGACTCTCACTGTTCTGCTCTTTGGCAGTTTTTTTTTTTTTACATTTTAGCTTGAAGTAGTTCACACCATAGAAGTGGCTGCTACCCACTTGTTCTCGGATGATGCAGCACCTCAGCGGCTGGAAGTGACGGGTGACAGTTGTTTATGAGGAGTGCTTAAAAAAAAAAAAATGAGTTGGCAAACAAAAATAAGACATTTGATTATACAAGCTGTAGCTGAAATTATGTGTTAGAATGAACTTAGATTTTGTCTTTAGATATAGACCTTTTGTGTTTTTGAGTTTGTTGGCGGGAGTATTAGTGCTTTTGCTGTAGCTGAGACGGTGCATTAGATAAGCTGTGTTTTTGTTTTCTTTATATAATATATTACTGTACACAATCATGAAAATCAATATAATAATTTGGTGCCTCCTAAGCCATTTGAAGAAACAGTTTTCCACCCCATCTTTTGTGTTTTATCTGCAGAAACTGTGTGGCAGTGACAGCCTTGTTAAATGTCCCAAAGGAGTAGGCCAGAGAGCAGTGGAGGAGAGAAGGAAATGACACAAGTTTGGGTGTTTCTCTCACAACAGTAGAGCCTGTTATCATCGTGGGAGAGGAGAAGACGGATGAGCTGATAACTCAGAGGGAGAGAAATGACTTGACAGGGGAGGAGGGATAGCTGGGTAGACAGGGAGAGCCTAAAAGGGAGGTCTGTTGCAAGAAGAAAACCAGCTCATGTGCTTCCTTCTCCTCTTTCACTTCCTTTCTCCCTCCTTGATTTGTCCTCCTTTTCTTTCTGTGTTTTCCCCATGACCTCTGCAGTCAGGCACTGATTAGATAACCGTCTGGTCCAGTTTATCAGACAAGGTTTTACCTGGGAAATTATTTTGACAATAAAAAAAGAAGAAAGACAGAAAAAGAGAGCATGCAACAGTGGACGTGAGTGACAATATAAAGTGTGTGATTGTGACGGAGAGGTGAGAGCGCTGCAAAGGGACCGAGGGTATACTGTGTACAAACTGTTGAGGAAACACAGTCTGTTGTGGGCTTGTCTCTGGAGATGGCGTGTATATGGAGCGGATCTCTGTCTGTGATGAGTAGGATTAAGAAGAGCAATTCAGAAAGGTTTAGAGCAGGAGAGGCAGAAAACAGTGGAGGTTTTGTTTATGCACTGTGCTACCAGGTGCTGGTTTCTGTTTGCTGAAGGTCAGCTTTACCTACCCGCCCAAGGATAAGACTTGCTTGACCCACTTTGTTACCTAGAGATGCTCAAATACATTCTCATTTTCAGAAGTAATATAATTACCAGTGTACTGGTCTGACAGATACATATTCTCAGGCTTTGGGTATCAGCTGATATTTAGTATCAACTTAATACTGCTGTCTAAATTAGCACTTCACTGCATAGAAAAGACTGAGATCTGTAACATGTATAGCAACATCAGGCTTTACTTTAAACATTGAGTGCTAACTTACAAAATACCAAAATAAAACAAAACAAAATACCACAAGTAAATTATAACTTCAATGAGTTCTTGAGTAATTTGGGTACATAAAATCCTCAAATCTTTTTTTTTTTTTTTTTTTTTTTGCCTTGAGTATTTGTTTAATTATAAATTTCATTTAAGTAGTCACTTGCGTTCTGCCCCGGGGATTGCGTTCAGTACGGACTGCAAACAGTGATGCACGTGGTGCGAATCAAAAATTTGGTGCAATGGAAGAGAGCGAGGAGACCATCTGCAAAAGATATCCAAAGTTTGGGATCACTTCAAACTTAAACAGAGAATCTCATGCAATGTGTGTAAGTACACATCTGAAGCCAGCACAAAGTGAATGCCCATCTTCTACTGAACAGTATCTTAATAGCTGATTTAACATGATTGCTAACTGAAAAACACAGTAGCGCTGGTTAGAATGTAGGCTTTACTTTTGTTGTAGTCTTTAATAATGAGTCTCGATGACAGCTTCCATGACAGCTCTCGATGACAGCTTGATGATGAAATGTGATTACTTGATTAATGGCGGAAATATTCTTGACTTCAAAAAAATCGATAGCTGCAGCCCTAAAATAAATGCATACTGAATTATTTTGGAAAAATCATGCACCAGCAACTTGGTAAAAACTATTGTTAATTTTATAGCATGAAATGCCTACAAAGTTCTGCCCATTTCAGTTAGGTGAACAGATTATTTGTCTTAAACATTTATTTTGAAGAGTGCAGAGCTGTGTTCTCATGTAAAACAACATAAAATTGAAGAAAACAGAGACACATGGATTAGCCTAGAGCCATTGTCATGAATTGCATTGTTCTCCTATACCAGTTTCTGTACAAACATTGAGAAAAGACTGGCCAAATTGCAATGAATAAGAAAAATAATTTTATTTACATGAGCCATGCTTCTGTATTCACAATGTGAACAGAGATGAAAACCTATCCACGTACCAGATACAGTAACAGGTGTCAGTTTGGCATTGGGCATTTATGTGCTATGTGTTCACTGAAATCATATTCAAACAAACCAGTTTATTTTTTTCTGTGGATTTAGACTATTTAATGTTTGGCCATAGGACCTGTAAATTTAATATGTTCAATAGTTATTTATTGCAAGTCTTACTCTCATCAGAGTATTGAACAATATTATCGCAGATCCTATATTTTCATCACATCATGAAGGTCTATTTTCACTGCCCTCACAATGTGATATGAAGATTTGTCAATTATACTCATTGACAAGTGGATTACAACAAAGCTCTATTCAGCTTTTCTCTACATGTGTAATTTTTCCTCACTGAATACAAGTAGATACATCTGAACTTGCTTTTATTTATTAAATGTCTTGTACATTGACAGTCTATAATATAAACAATTGCATCTTTGACTGACCTCAGTTTGTAATTATTTTTTTAAAAAAAACTTTCGACAGATGGATTAAGTTTGTATCCTCTAGCCACCCAGAATTTGTATCACTCCTCTAAAATTTTTTTCTTTTTATATAAATAGATGTAATGTTTAAAGATCCCAGAGGTATTGTAAGCTGTATTTCTTTTCATTTTTCTCTCTTTCTTCCATGAGAAATACCAAAACTGTAAGCACCCAGTTCATGTGTTAGTGAATTTTTTGGGGTTTTTTTGTTGTTGTTTTGTATTTTAATTTTTGATACTTTTGTATGTATAAAATAAGAAATATGAGAAGGATTATAATAGATATCATATGTATGAATGGCAATGCCTAAGATTTTTTTTGTTACCTTTTCCAATAAAAATAAAATATATATTAAAAAAAAAACTTTCATGGAGTACATGTATAATGTTCACTGGCTTTTCAACAGTTTGGGTCTTTCCAAGAAACTGGGTTTATTTTGGTATCTGGCACTTTGTCAGCTTTTTAGACCTAATAATAAAAGAAAAATGTAGATATATTTCCCACCAGGATGTAGCTAATGATGACTTCAGATAAATGCAAAAAAAAAAAAGTATATTCTTGCTCTGAGTCATCCCAAAACTAATGAATTTTTAATAAAATATTGGGGCTAAAAATAGGGCCAAAATTGGGACATGAAAAGCTCCCTCGGTGTCAGTGCATTTTATCTGGAAAACATGGCTTGAAATGGTCTTATATACTGCTATAAATAAAGACACTTTGTTAAATTTGGCGATCTTAGTTGTTTTTCTAATCCAGACATGCGGGCTTTTTCATGAATCCGCAGTCTCATTTGAGGTTTCGTGCGTAACCCATTGTGTCCACTCATGTTACATGCGGAGCCTGCCCATTTGAAGACATATAAATCGCGAGTGATTTTGCAACAGTGGTAATTTTTGTGAAACACTCTGCCTTGCATATTTACTTTGATTCCCAAAATGTACCTGTGAGAATAAAAAGATACTTGAAAAAAAATTGGGTAGTAGAGCATAATTTTTGTGTCCTTTTTACCGTGTTACATGCAGATTTTTGTATGCACGAGTCAAATAAAAATGTGTTATATCTGAAAAATAGTTTCTTTTATCTCAGTAAATATTTATTTTTAAAATGGACCCAAAGTGCTTCCAAACTTGCTTTATAACATCAGTCTACATCTTGTTTGAATTTTTAGCCCCTCTGTCTTGCTTTAAGGGACCAGTTTCATAGAAGCACCCATTTGATTATGGTTTCTGTGTCACAGTGCTTCCTTGAACAACTTTTCTGCTGTGCTCTCTTTCCTGAGCATGAACTCTACTGCATTTGCCCAAACACCTTGACAGCACTTCACACACATTTCCCGTCAGTGTGTATGTGCACATTTCTCAACAGAGGGCCATGCTTTTCCAATGGTTCCCACGTCTGAATTTGACAGGAATGTTGGCAGCTCTTGGGGGAGACGCCGGGCTCTTTTTTTTTTTTTTTAAGTACTGGATTCCTCCTCTTCCCCTCATTCCACCTTTCCTTCCTCTCTGTTCTTGTTTCCTGTGGACTCTTTTCAGTAGTCAAATGTTTTCACTCACTATAGCTGTGTGCACATGGAAAACAACTTGGTCTGTGTATGCTTTTGTGAGCACATGTGCAGCTCACTGGGTGTACATGCATGCATGAGTGCACACATGGCTACAGAACCACACCCTGGACTCACGGCACACTTTAAACCAAAGAGAGATGACTTCTGGATGGGTTTAGCTTGTTGTGACAGTGCTCTGCACTAGTTTAGACTGGGGCAGTGATGATTGTGAATAGCTCACTGATGGATGAGCAAAGTGACAGCCACACAGGCCTTCACACCATCCCCATTCCTGTAGCCACAGCCAAATTTGAGAAACAAAGTGATGATGATGATGATCTGATGGTACAGTCTCACTGGGGTTTCATTTGAAGTGCATTTCAATACACACACACACCTTCTACTTGGTTGTTTTCCATGTCGGAGATGCCTCTATTGGTCCGGATGCCAGAGATGGTTTTGAGAAACTGAGATCTGTACTGGGATGAAGAGCTCTTCCTTACTTCCACTGATACAGCAATGTGGATCAGCAGGCACACTTAAAAGGATGGCTGCTTGAGCTTTAAACCTCATGCTGTTGTAAATAATAGAATATATGGGGTTTGGGATGTGCAATATGATCAAAGTCTCATCCTGGTTGATAGGCAATTATCCATATTTTTAAAAACTATACTGTATTCACGGAAGTGCATATTTCTAATTATATTTTGGATTATACTCCCAAATAAAAGCTACTTACTCAACTTTTAAACTGTAGTTTCAGACAAATTAAATGAGTTTTGAGTGGTTGGTTGCTGTTTTGTGGCTCGTATGTGTAGATTTTCTTGTACTGTTTGATTCTTGCATAGGTAGCAAAAGAGGTCAGTTGTGTTTGAGTGTCTTTTTAGACAGACCTTTGCCATATATTACAAAACATATTTCCTTCATCTGTGTCAGAATTTTCATACCCAAATCAGTCCCTCTTTAGTTCCTTCTGTTCTTAAATCCTCGGTTGGTGTCATGGTCGCTCTCCTTCATGTTTGTTTGTGTTGCCTTCATTCAACACATTCCACATGAAACATAAAGCCATGCCCAAATGATTAAAAATATAGCTTTTAAGACTATGGTTGGTTTTAAGATAGCTGTTTTTCTGCAATCATGTGATATATATGATCTTGTTGCCCTAGTTGGACTGGACCTCAAATTTCTCAAGAAGGGCACTAAGAGCTAGATCTTGTGTCTCTATTCAGCTTTCTATAAATGGGATATTCACCTGGGGTACACATACAATGCCTCTGAGTTAAAAGGAGCCACACCTTGCTCCTGTAATCCTCTTTCAGTTGTGACAAACCCCGCTTTATAGTATCATCTGAATAGACTGTTCACCTGTACTCACCACCTGCCTCACATTTACCTAAAGTGTGTATGTGTGTGTGTTTAACTGTGAAGCTGTTACTTGTAGATGCTTTATTTGAACATGTTATTGGTCATTTTCATCTTTGAACAGATGACCAGACACATCATTTAGTTGTCCAAAAAGAAGTAAATGGTACACTGGACAGCGGTAGCAAAACCCCACCAATGTCATTCTGCTACAACTTTTACTTTGGGTTGGCCACGATTGGAGTGGGTAAGGGTGTTTTCACACAGCGTACTCGAGTCCGTACCGTACTTGGATATGTTCACACCTTTCCCGCAGATGTTGCGTTCACATGCTCGTCCCGCAGCCTGTGCCTGAGTACGAATGGGTGTTACACGGCCCAAACAGTAGTTGGTGGTGTGGAAGGAATTTTGTCGCTTTTCAAACAAATGGGAAATCAGAAGACAAACCCTTACTTATCTGTTAGCCTGTTTGAGGGAAAGAGGAGAAGAGCAACCTTCATTGTCCCTGATATATAACAGAGTGGTTCGGTCAATGAGGTGAGCCTGTGATGCGCGGATCCGAGGCTTTTTCAGGAGACTACAGGAGCACCATTTTATGGTCTCATGGTGATTAATCCACTTCCATTGTTGGAGTGGTGATGAGGTCACTTCCGGACTCGGGCACGGATCAAGTTCACACGGCATTGTACCATGCTGGAGTACGGGTAGTCCAGACCCAGGACCACCTTCTCAACTAGACTCAGGCATGGTGCTTGAGCACGGAACAATTGCATTCACATGGACAAAATTAAACGGACTTGGCGTACTCGGGTACAGACTCGAGTACAATGTGTGAAAACGCCCTAATTCAACTTAGAATTCTCTTCATATGTAATGACTAGCTGCAAGACTTCATGAAATTAATCCTTTCAGTAAATCTAACCAAAAACACCATTAGATCCCTTAATGAAGGTATGGGTGGGTGGTGGCTTATCCTTCTGATTTACAAGGATCAGTCCTCTGGTAATCAAAGGTGCAAAGGCAATTGTATTTTATCTGTTTCTAAAGGAACTAAATTATATATTTTCATCAAAATTCAAAGGAATCCTAAATTCCTGAGATAGACTTGAAAATACATGTTCAGTACTCAGACAAGAGGCTAAGACAAGCGCATCCTACATCATTTGAATATAAGGAAGGCATTTACCTTTGAAAGTTATTTTGTGGTTGTATTTGCTCAGGTTTTATTCTTTTGCTTGCAGGGTGCATTCTTTCTTTTTTTCTCACAGTGTCAGTTTGTACAGTGCTTTCTGTAGGTCTGTGTTTCAGCTCAGTCTCAATGGACCTACTGTACTCTGTTTGCTCTCACTAGTCCAAGTCCTGCAGGCAAACAGTGCCTGGTCTCTCTGGGACCTGGGACTGTGTTAAAGTGGAGTCAGCCTCGCCATCCTACAGTACTACAGTTTCATCATAGCCTCATGTTACCACCACTGTGTCTGCTTAGTGACACTGTGAGAAATGTGTGTGCAGAAAAAAGTGTTGGTGAGGGAATTTAGTGTCAGTGTCTCATGCGTTTGTTTTCTTTTCTTGTAAGAGCTGCTCACACACACTAATAAGAAAATCACACACATGTATAGTTTTGGCTCTATTGAAACAAAATGTGCTTACAAAAAAGGATACAAAAGGAAGTGTGAGGTGGAAACACTACACACATTACAGAATGAAGAGCTGTAGACTCTTGTGAAAGAAAGATGCTTTCTTTGGGAAAACATGGTCGTCCACATTTTGTTTCATTTAAAGTTTGTCCTTCTGCCTTGCATCACCAACTTTTCTGTGGGACCTGTAATCAGTCCCCTTGGCTAGTGTTGGCAGCTGAAGGGAGAAGGGGGAGGCCTGAGCGATTATAAGACCTGGGGTGTGCTTTAACCCACTTACCACACCATCCCAGGGTCTCCTGCCAAAACGGTGAGCTTAGTGCTTCTAATCCTCTTCCCAGAGTGAGGTGATATTTTTTTTTCCTGCAGCTGCACTCTTATCATACCACCTATAATTTATTTTTTTCCCTCATTGCATCACAGTTTGTTTTTATTTGTTTGATTATTACATGAGTTTGGGGGAGTTGTGTATGTGACTTGTCAGGCAGTTTCCTGGCCATAAACACCACAGAGGAGTAGTCCTGCTGTGGTTTGAAGTGAGCTTCCCTCCCTCCCTTTTGGCCCTTCCAGCATTCACAGCCAGCCAGGCAGGCATGTTTATTTGCCCCCCTTCAGACTGCAGAGTGGAGGGCTGGCCTCTGCCCCAGGGGTCTGACGGGAGTCCAGTTTGAGCCCCAGTTAGTCCGATCCTCTCCCAGCTTACGGCCCGCATCACAGGACTGTTTCCCCTGCGGTGTGCTGAGCTCCCTGTCTTAATAAAACAAGCTCATAGCGCCACGTTCCTTGCATTCTTCATGCGCAGGCTTCTCCCCTTTTTTCACATGCATGGATAGGTTGCAGTGTGTAATGTAGACCACACTATTAATGGAGCCAAACTGTGAACTGTACATATAGTTTTGAATCTCTCTGACATGTATGTTGCATTCATAATGGTAGGTTTCCACATAATTTCAAAAGAAGTTTTTGTGTGTGCTTGTTATGTATAAAGTGAGGGCCTGGAGTGGAGGAGGGGGAACAAACAAGTGACTCAGTGGTGGGGGTGTGCTGTTGAAGCAGCAGCAGCCCTGTCACTGTAGGTTTACGTCTGAGCTGCCTCCTCCTTCTAGCAGAGTCTAGTCATGGCAGAATTGGGGTCAGCCATACTTCCACATTTAACATCCTTATCCATCCTTCTGTTCAAAAAACAAACTATATCCTTCGTGTTTCTCTATCTGACCATGCAGCTCAAACCTTTCTGGCTGCATCTTCTAATATCCCTCCTCTTATACACTGTCTCTGGGAAACACCCCCCACCACCACCACCACCACCACTACCCATTAAGAGAAGAGGACAGGATGAGATTTATAATTAACAAAGGCTGATTCCTGCAGTGAAAGGGAGAGCTGTCTAGAGAGTCTATGTGCTAGGGAGCATAGAGCGGGGATGGTGAACAAATTGGGCTTTTTATACATATCAGTTTGATGCTGAAAAAGAAGAAAAGACCTTCTTATTAGGCACACTGAGGATGGGATCTTAAAGATGTTGGGCTGCTTTTGTATGCAAGTTTTGGCCAAGCCTAAGCTACTTAGCCATGGCAGAATCCCACTTTGAAACCAGTTTTACAGTATGGTGGTTTGTAGTTCAGTGCTGCATAGATGTTCCACTTCAACTCTGATGAGCTTGGGCAGCCATGAAGACTCGCTACCATCTCATAAAAGTTCTTTGTCCCCTCAAGACTACATTATCTTTGGTAGAATTGTCACTACAGCTCAGCATTGCTGTGTAGCTAGTACATCTATAGTGTAATTACACAGTGCTATAACTGCTATTTGTGTTGAGTTTATTGCATGAGTTGGTTGAGACTTGCAACTAATCTCCTTTTAAATGCAGTGAAATTACAGCTTTAGCACAAAGGACCTTTTGTGGGTCAAATCTGATCTTATCGCAGCTCATAAATTTGGTGGTCTGCAGCATAACAGGACAGTAGTTTGTTATCCTGTTGTTTCAGGTGCAGGGTTACACATTTACTCACGGCAGCCAGTTGAAAAAAGGAATGCAAATGATATTCAAAACTTACCCCCTTCGTCTCTGAAGAAGCAGGCCTGCCCAGATATAAGGCAGGGTCTGGCCTGGCTCAGTAACACTGGTTAAACAGATGGCTCAGTGTGGTCCAGTGTAGTGGAGGGAGGGATCTTGCAGACAGACTTAAACCATCTGGACTGCAAGTGATACTAAGGTTTCTCTCCAGTCACCTCAAACAGCTGATACCTGCCTCCTGATGATACTAGGAACATGAATAGACCCCTGTTGGTAAATTGTTGTGCTTGAAATAGTGATAATATTTTTCCCTTGTCAATCTATGGATGAGCTAAGCAAAGTACAGTTTACAAATCAAGCTCACGTGTGCCAAGTATTTCACATAAGTACACATAAGTGTACAAATGCTGATGTTTGAACTGAAACACTTTTGTAATTATTGAAAATGGCTGGTGTTGATCGGATAATCTGCCTATTGGGTGATGGCAATAAAAAATAATTAGCCTATGTTTGTTGTGGCCCTTACGACTGATTATAAATGTATTTTTTTGCTGCTGCTGTAAGTTTTAAGAGGGATCAGTCCCATTTTAAATGTGTAGTCCTGCCTCAAAAATACAGAACCACAGGAAGTCATTGCCTCCTTCTGTCCTAAAAGAAAAAATAAACCTGTGTACCATTGTTGTATACCATGACAAAGAGTGTGTGTGTGCACCATCAGTTTGACTTTAGCCTGACTAGTAAAGCATACATCTGCCAAGTCAGAGATCTCTAAATTGACTCATACAGGATTAGAGACCAGCTGGTTGCAGCTTATCAGAAATTGGGAGCTTGTTTGAATCAGTACTTTGACCTTCCCCATATGTGACAACATTAAACCTCTTTTTCAAAGAAATGTGGAAATGACCTATCATCATTAGGAACAAACACAAAACAGTTCTCATTTATTTCTCTTCCCACTAATATAGTGACTAATGCCGCATTTCCACTGCGTGGTACTGACTCGACTCAGCCTTTTTGCATTTCCATTACGTAAAAGAACCTGGAATCTGGTACCCGGTACTACTTTTTTAATGCTTGCTCGGCCGAGGTTCCAAAATGATTGAAGAGATACTAAAATGCAACGTGTAAACACTGCAGACCATGGATTGGTCAGAAAGTTGTCTCTGTGTCATTGTATCATCAATGCATGACACACCACTTAAAAAAAGAAACAGATTTGGAAGTTTACAGTAAATATATCGGTAGGCCAATCCATGATGACAGCCCGCAAAATGACACCGTGGTTAGTCGAGGAGCTTCAGACATTTCTGTTCTGGTAGCTGACGAAAAGATTCAGCATGAACTTGACGGGGCAACATGCAACAAACGAGTTTATCATCAACTCTCTGAGCAGATGTCACAGAAGTTACGCACAGTGTCACTATGATGTCCAGGTACCCTAAAGTCGGTAGTATCCTGTAATGGAAATGGTCTCCAGAAATAGTGCCTGGTATCCAAATCAAGTTGAGCTGCTTCCACTTAGTGGAAATGCGGCATAACAGCCTGAAGTGGGGTGTGTGGCTCTGGCTATGTCCTGCAGCTGAAGTCCAAGGTGATGTGGTGGAGCACTGAGCCAAGGTCCAAGCCAGCCCTAAGTCAATATTTGGCTCCACGAGTGCATATCCACTGGCAGAAGAACTAAATACCTTGGCAACTTTCTTTGAAGGAGGAAGAGATGGAAGGTCGAACACAGAAGTTTTTCTGGGTCTATCAGAATCAAGGCCTCTGTTACTAATGTTCTTTCTCAAGGTGTATTAATGCTCTACACCTGTTCCCCATGTTCTCCAGGTCTGTGTTTATAAAAAGCATCAGAGCAAACCACAGCACTAAGTGAGTGGTTAGTGGGTGGCTGCAGCAGAAGCTTCATTAGAAGCTCAGATGTAAAGCAGCCTTGTGTGTCTATGTTGCATTAGCTTGACTTCTGCATTGTGAGCTGCTGTTGTAACAGGGTGTCAGTAAACAGCTTGGATGCAGGCCACCCAGCGAGAACTGGGCGTTCTGGTGTTTACCACCCTCTTCTTTTCGCTCTCCCTCCGCTCTGTCCATCTGGCAGCAAAGGAGAAAACATGAACTGTAATGCACAGGTGGGAAAAGGATGACACGAGAAAAAAAAAGGAGGGGGGGGTTAAAATAGCAAAATTTAAGAGGAGATAGAGGAGAAGCTAATGAGCAAAGAGGTGTGGACTGAGGGTGGAAGTGTGGCTGTTTCTGCAACACATGTGGCACATAAAGATCCCAGCTCTCATTAACAAGACCTTCCACAGATGCTTTGAAGAGAGTCACACCACCCCGGTCGCATTATATTTTCTCCCCATTCAACTAACGTTACAGAGAGGAGGTGAACAGGAATTTGTAGTCCTATAGGAACAAAGGTTTTAATATTTTATAGTAGTTCTTGTGAAAATGTAGGTATTCACAACAGAACATTTTTAGCTTTGGAGATGACATGACATCTATAAACACAGCGCTCTCCTGAAGTTTCTGTTTGTTTAGGCCAGGAGGTTACTGAGTGAGCAAGCAGGCCTACATGTTGTCACTATGTGTGCCAGAAAACAAATTGGGACTCTTTGTTCATGGAGGTGTGCAGTGACTCATGGTGTAGTGAAACTCGATTGCCTGGTTTACTTAAAGTTATCCCTGGTCTGCCGTGTATGTTTCTTTATTGAAGTTGTATTTCCTGTTTTGCCAGGAGTTCCAGCAGCCAGCGGCTTTGTTTGGGGGTTGTGGCTTTGGACTGTTTGAACGTGTTTACATGAAACTGTTACACAAAAGTGACAGACATGAAAACGCAAAGATGCTATCATAGAAAAATGTTTGATTTCTCTTTGAATGTTAAATCCTGTAGTGAGATCACCTTTGTAAAATCATTGGAGCTTTATGTTGTAATAACTTCTTCTCTCAAAGCCAAGCCACAAAGACATATCTGTTGTAGATTAACATTCACTATGGCTTTACTAGAGAGTCAAATGGAAAAAGGGATCAGTCACAGTTATTGTCTCCTTGCGGTATCTCTATAACCACGAAACTTTGAGTCACCATTTTCAGTTGTGCTCTGCAGAGCTATAGCCTTGTGCCTTTTATTTTGCTGGGCCTAAATCTGGCTTCCAGCGCCAAAGTGTACAAACACAACATTTGTTTCTTGGCCACAGGTGTTCTCAAAGTATAACCATGTTAAGAATATACCATGGGATACAGATTCTCAAATTTATGGTTTCAGGTTTTGATAGTGGAATCTGACAACATGATGTGAAAAATGCAAATTTTTTAGCAGTGGCAAATTAATTTTTTTCAGTCGAACTAAAAGTTCAAAGTATCACTATGACATAAAAGGTTTTTTCAGCGAAGAGCAGCCAACATTCCAGCCAGCTGGTTGTAGTGTTTGTGACATACTTGCTTAAAATATGAGTTCAGTCCATGATCAGTTTTCAAAAACTGATAAAAAAAAAACAACAAAATAAAACCTCCTAAATGTTGGACATAAAACATGTTCTTTTTCTTTTACCATGTTGCTAGTTGAAAGACCCTCAGCAGTCAGCTAAATATCAGACTGAGAAATTTTAGTCATCCATGTAAAATATGCCTGAGTCTCTATGAAAACATCTAGGATCATATTTTTGGGGTTCCCCCATTTATTCCTCCATGTATTTTCCATGTACAAAGCCTGTTTTTCCTGTCCCGCATTTCAAGTCTGCCTTTCTCCCACCTTCTCAGATCATTTTTCTTTGGCTGAAAGCAGACTAATCCCAGAAATCTCTCACCAACCTCACCACAGGAGCGGAGAGACAAGGCTCAGACACTCATATTTAAGTTGTGGACATGAATGTGCTCTGAGTTTTTGGAAAAATCAGCTTGGTTATTGTATTCTTGTAGTTTGCAGAAAAAAATCAAAAACTCACTGAAAACACTGAGTTATTCAGTTCTTTCTCTTGGACAATCTGGAATGCTAGGGTTGTTATAAATGTAAGAAATGTAGAGAATTCAGTACACAGACTTGACAAGGAGGTAACAGTAGTTGGCTTTTCTCAAGAGGAGAGGGAGGAACTGGGGAATGGTGGATGTGTTTTTAATTTCCTCTAGTAACTCAGAGAGTGCTGCTCCCTTCTCTGCTGCTTCGCTCTGGATCCCTGTGGTTGACTGAAGCAGCCTAGGACAGATAACCTCAGGACAGGGTGGAAGGTTTGTGAGGATACCAGTGTGACATTTAAAATAGCCTACATCTCACAGCAGCTAATTTTAGTCTATCAAAAGCTATACATGTTTAATTTGCATTGTATGAATAGTGCTTGCACTCACCCAAGTCTATAAACCTGTCAAATGTCAACTGTTCTGTTTTTTTTCTTCCACCATATGGAAGAGTTATGTTTGCATTGTTCAAGTGTGCTTCCTTTTCTGTGCACATGTGAATATTAAATTGTTCTGCTTTTTCCTTATTCAGCTTTAAGCTAGTTTATAGTAGTTTGATTTATGTGATCAGTGCTTTGTGTCACATTGTGACCCATTTTAATGAACAAATTCCGAGAACTGACACTGCAAAAACCCTTTTTGGTTTGGCTTTTCACATGACAAGGACTGAGATTTTATCACCAGAGATTGCTTTAGTTAGGATGGACAGGAGGTGAGATTACAGCAGCTAATACCATTTCATCCTATATTAAATCTGTGAGTATTGCATCAAGGTAGAATTGAATTTATCCTAACCTGTTGTTTAACCCCATAAATGGTGTCAGACTCCAAATAGTAAATGGATGCATAAAGTAAATGAATGATTCTAGCTCTTGAAGTATTTTGCCAGTAAACTTTTATTAACTATTATGTGGTTAAAATATTCTGGTCACTTTGAGTTATCCAGTTATTGTAGGCTATATTTATACTTGTCCCATAAAAATCACTAAGACCTCATGACGTTAAGTCTCGCCATTTAAATTGAATGGTTTAGCTTTAAAAAAAATATTTATAGTGCTATTACTAAATCCTACAGACAGTCAAAAATACATGCACAATTTTGGGAGCGGTCTTGGCAGATTTACAGATGTGGTTAAAAGGCATAAAAGGCATGACCCATAACTCGGCACTTTTTTATGGAGTAGGTCTGTTCCACATCTTTGTGTTGCATGTTTTAGGGGTGTCTGGATGCATTAATGATGTGAGCTGAAGTAATTATAACTTAACAGGATTATTAATTTACAAAAATCCTTCTTTTGATGGCACTTGATTTACAATATTTATTGCCTTTTTATGTATAGAAAAAATGTTCATGTGTCCACACATCCTTCTGTTCCATTCATTCACTGTTGGAGCGGCTTATCTGGGTCCTGTTTAAATGTGCACTCCACATTTGCTGTTCAGTGAGCCAACAGCATCGCTGTAGTTTTTCCTATGACCTTTCTCTTTTTAATTATGAATCAGCATGTCATTTGTCTCTCTCGGGCTAGTTACGTGTGCATAAATCATACTTTGCTTCTCGTGAGCTGTTTTGGCCTGTGAGAAACATGTGATGGGGACAGAGCTGCATGCATATCCTGTCACATCTTGCACTGTCTTCGGCATTGAGATAAACTTGGCTGAGGGCACCTTGCTGCTTCACTTTGAACTTAAGAGTGTGTGACATGAATCTCAAGGCTGTTACTATATTTCCTAGGTGGTTGAACTCAACTTCCTTGATTAGCCCTCATGTTGTCAACATCTATTGTTAATTAGTGTAAAAATATGATTCTGTGGTAAAAATTCACAGAATCAGTATTATACAGTATTTCATCCAAATGTGCCCTAACTGCAGACTGGTACAAATTCAGTTACTGTAATAGTGTCTGTGTACAAGGCCATTTTCAGACTGGGTGTCCAGATCTGTGATGTACCTGGATACGATCACATCTTTCCCGCAGATGTTGCATTCACAGGCATGTACCGCGGCCCGTGCCCAAGAATGAGTGGGTGTTACAGGTTCGAAACAGTAGGTGGCGGTGTGGAAGGAATTCTGTAGCTATCCGACAAACTTGGAAATGACAAACCCTTACGTCATCAACCGAGCGACTGTTATATTTATTTGTTTACAATGGTGGCAAGGCAGGCAATACTTTTCTGTTAGCCTGTTTGAGGCAAAAGGAAGAAGAGTGATCTTTGTTGTCCCTGACATACCACCAAGAGGTTCGGTCCAAACCTGTGCCACATGGATCCGAGGCTGGTATGTTGATTAGGTCACTCTTTCTAGCTTATCTAGGCCGTCCAACTACACAAATGCTGGGTGGAGGCAGCTGCAGAAAGCCCAAGATCAGGCAAGAAGCATCATAACTCACTCATTTTTAATCTTGATTTTCACCTATAGTGGCATTTTTTAGCAAAGGGCAAATCCTGATGTCTGCTTTCCTTGTTCAGCTTGGGAGTGCTCTATTCTGAAGAGACAGTGACTGGGGGAAAATGATCTGCAACAGTCAGGTTTGTTTCTGAGAACTCACTTATTCCTTTGAGAGCTCACAAAGTCCTCATACAATGAGTTCCTAACTGCCTCCTCTTTCAATGGCACCATTCAGCAGAAAAAAAACAAAACAGTCAGACTCCAAGGGGAAGAAAGAGAGGGAGGGAGAGAAGGATGGGTTGGATTTGTCAGAGGCCCTCTTTGTTTGACTACAGTGTAACCCCACCACACACACCCCTTGACCCCTCAGCTCTTCTGCTATTGTCGATGCATTATGCAGAGTACTGTGGAGCAAAGAGGACAGTGTCACTACTTATTCATCAGCCATGTTGAAAACAATATTTACACACATGTCACCAGAGGCACTGTCATCTGGTTTATGTTTAATAGAAGGTGTATTACCCTGGAGCACCAGCTGAGGTAATGTCCCCTGTCACACAACATTTTCCAGTAAAATAGACACAAGAATTATATTAATGATCCTAATATTTATCTCTTACTTGTGACCAGTAACCAGTCTTGTTTTTTGTTTTTTATTTTCACTTATCACTTAAAAAGACAAATGTTTTATTCTGCTTTTCTTGGAAATTTGATGAGTTGACAAAGCAGTATGAATTTGATGGGTCAAATTTAGATTAAACACTTAATATACAGAGGAAAAGCCAGGAATTGCCTTAGGTTTTTGAGCATGGTTCATTGGATTTGGGGGTCCTCCCTCCACTTTATGTAGTTTAACATTCATTACTCATTCATTTCTCCGAGTTGGCAGACTACTAAGACACATGACTAAGGGATTTGTGGGCCCATATTGGGAAAAAATGCTTCCATCAAAAATATATAATTTTACATATTTTTTAGTTGATAATTATTACTATACTTCAAAAATTTTGAAATGGAATAACAGATGATAAATATACAAATGCAAACAAAAAGCTTGTAAACTTTTGTTGAAAATTCAAGTCGTTTTGTTAGTTTTGGGGCTACTACCCCAAACTCTTATATTTGCAGAGAAAATCCTGCGAACATTCAATTTTGCCTCCAATCAAATTACATTATGTTAAACTAGTCAGATTTTGTGTTTCAACTCTTAGCCCACTGAATTCATGCAACTTAAATATAATTTTAATTGTTAAAACTTGATGATCACTGTTGACACTAATACACATTGAAAAATTAAATTGAGAATTTGAAGTGAAGACATTGTAACTGAGCCTGTGCTGTGATAACTGTGGAACGGAGCAGAGCTTTGGGCATCAATGCAGTATGATTAGTTGTGATTTTAAGAGACTCAAGAAGTCAAAAACATCAACTTGTCTGTTTCCTCTTTCCCCCCCTCTAGTAAGTCTTGAATGTTGCCAGATCACATCCTTAGCTTTAAATACGCTTTTTGGCTCATTTTTGTTCCTGCACTGATTAAATAATCTGTTTTTTAGTGAGGTGCATGAAGGAATGTGCTTTAGGAATTTTTTTATTGAGGCTTAGCCCATGCTTGACCCTCCCTGATCCGGTCACTGGAAGTAGAGAGACGGACTTAATTCTGTTACTTGGCGAAGGGTCTGAGCAGGGGCCTGCTGAGTGAGAGCCTACATCTGTTTAAGTCGGCAGAGACTCCAGCAGGACCAGTACGTATTTCACATGTGGATCAGGAGCTACAGGGTAGCGAGAGAAACTAGTGTACCCCAGAGGGCCCTGGACCGTGCCGTTAACACTGACCTCAGGAGGTAATTACCCCACAACAGTCAATAATGGTTTTATAATAATCATTACATGACTTCAATGTTTTGTCCTGCACTGTAACTGTAGACATCAGTCTCAGTAGGTATGGTGAATGTGACATAAGCTTTCCTCTGCCAGATATAGTGCTTCTATTAAAGTTAAGCTTCCGGATTCTTTCCCAGCTGTTTGACACATCTTCTTCTCACCCTGCTGGAGGCTCTGTCTTCCTAAAGCCTCATCATCATTTAGCCTCATTAGTCTGTCACTGCTCTGATACTGTTACAGGAAGAACCCACACATACAGAGACAGACACACTACTGCCCCCGCTTCCTACATGACGACTTTATTGTAGAAAATATCTAATCATGCAGGCAGGCAGTAAAACAAGGATTCTGAAAATGCACTTTAAGAAGTCATAATTATATTCTCCTTAATGCATCAGTGTTTAGTTTTGTCTTTTCATAAAAAGCCACACAAGATCTTTTAATAAAGAATTTGGTAAAATGTAATTGAGAAACCTGATTCAAAATTATATTTTAAAGAAGTAGTGACTAGCAAGTGCATTTGATGTAGAGCCTGACCAATTAATCGGCTGATTATAGTGTACTACCGATTGATCAGCATCGGCCAATATGTAACCGATGTTAACTTTTTTGCTGTGCGGAGATTCTGTCACTCGCTGTTCCTATGTGTGTCTGTGCTGCCCAGAGAGTTAGAGGAATAGTAAAGCATGTCAGTTTCACTTTCACTTCTGCTCCAACATTCAGTCCACCCCCCAACATGGGCCACTCTGAAAATCAAGGACCTCTATCCCTCTGCTCCGACATGGATGGACTGCAACCCCCCCCCACACACACACACACACACACTCCAAAAATCATAGACTGCTGCAGAAAAACATTTCTGCCTGGGTGTTAATACTGTTAATTGTATTGTAAAGAATGATTAACCAAACAATTTTATGTCACTGCTTATAAAATATAGACTCATATCTTTCCCAAAAGTCTGCTCTCCCCAGCATAAAAACTACCAAATCTAGAACCCGTGGTTCCCCATGGATCACATACTAGTCTAATATAAGACTATTTTACAGTGTTTTAAAGTTATGTAAATTATCTTTGTGAGAGAAACAAAGATGCCACTGTTAATTCACACCACCATTATGTAATATAAGACTATTAGGCTATATCCTATGTAGATCAATGTTTCTATTTCATATATCAGCCAATATATTGGATATCGGCCGATATATTTACTATTGACTTTTTTTTTTTAGCCCCCATTATTGGTATCGGCATCACCCCCAAAAATCCCACATCAGTTGGGCTCTAATTTGATGTTAAGTTTTATATCGAGGAGAGTCTGGCTCTATCTAAATTTGCCAATGGCCACTTGTAGAGCTCACTAATAAATAATGATTAATGGTTGCTTGTGAAAATGTGTTGTTTTTTAAAACCTAGATCTAAGTAGATTTAAGTGACTAAAACCTTAAATTAGAGAAAATATTTGCGTGGGCAATTGCATTGTACTTAGTCAACCTCAGTTCCAAGTTCATTGAGCTCTAGCGTGTATTTTGAGTAGAGCCTCTGCTGTTGCGTACTTGTATGTGTTTATGGGACAAATATGAAATTATCAAAATTGCCCAGTGATTACAGTCCCAAATCACAATCAGATGGCTCATTATTATGGCTGATCTGAGTGCAATTGAATTACATTGAGCACCTTTATGAATTCTATTTCTGTCTGTCTCTGTTAACTATCCAGTCTGCACATCCAGTTTTCTTCTATTCTGCATGCAAAGAATTGTTCAAAACTGAGGCTGAAATTGCTAATCTGCTTCTACACCATAGCTCTGCCAGGTTGTACTTGTACTTCAGTATTTACCAGAAATACCAGCTTATCATTATTGTTATAGATGTATGGAATACGGCAGATGCGTTTTAAGGTGGTTGAATTGCTATTGTTATCTGTCTCCAGTACTGTCATGTTTTTGATAGGTGAGTAAACATAATCTAACATTTCTCTCAATTAAACGCATATGTTACTGTTACAGTGCATAGGCAGATGTGCGTGCCAAGACTTTGCTGCAGTGTATAATAATTACTTAAACACCTCAATCTGTAATGGTTAATCATTAACAAGTATAGTCATTCAGAATACACATGCACCACAATAATTCACCTCAATGAATGAGAACTTTGCATGTTTATGTATGTGTATCTAGATAAAATATGACATGTAATGTTTGTCACTGAGCTTGTTTTAGGTGTTTATTCAGTAGGACCTGAAAGTTGCTTTCACTTTAATTTTACATTTTGAGTATAATCATTGTGGCTCAGCAAATCAAACATACTGAATAGGGATGTAACAGGACAGAAAAATTTTGGTTCAGCACATTTTCGATACATTTTTGGTACAGTGAAGGAGACCAGTGTATTGGGGGGTGTGGTCCACAACTACCTGTGAGACACAGGACATTTCTACAAAATTTTGTTTCATCATTGGTGCATTAACAGGCACCCTACATCCTATGTATTTTTGAATGTTCAGTGTTCATTTATGGCAAACACTGTAATTTACTGAGTGTTTTTGAACACCTCACAGTATTCCCTGAGGTGTTGTGAAAGTGACATCACAGTAACATCTCAGCAGAGGCATGGTGAAGGAGAAGAGGAGCAGGTCCACTGGATGTTGCCAACTTGAGTTCAAAAATAAAAACCTTTTTGCTATAAAGGAACCTGTGGATTATTCTGTGCCACAAAGCTACATACCGAAAACCAAAAATAAAACTGAACATGCTTCGAACCTCCGACCCGGCTTCTGTGCCTCTGTTTTACTCTCTGTTGTCATGTTGTGTTTTTTGTTTTGTTTTTTTGCAGCAGTGCTGAGAATTCACCACTGCTGAATGTACATAGAGGAAACCCTGCACATGGGTTCTGCTTGTGTCCACCCTGCTTCCTGAGTGTTTGCGTTCTTCACATAGGCTACATGTTCTCGTTGGGTACACCTCCGTATTGTATCAGAGGCCCTGAACCAAAATGGTTCAAAGGAGTGCACCGTTACACCCCTAATACTGAGTGTTTGAAAAGTACTGAGATAAGACTATAGTGATTAAAAATACTGAATGTTGGATTGGTTAGTTCCAAGTTTTGATATGTCTTCCTGAATCTTGCAATTCTCTAGGAAAGTAGTACTACAACAGAAATCAATTATTCATTTAGGTAGGCTAATACATAATTAATTAAAAGATAATGAATGAATAAAGAGAATAAGAAGAAACAAAACAAAAAAGTCCCATTACTGTTACCTTCTGCTGTGGAAATATAGCACACTATTAAATTGTCGCAAATAATATCATTCAGCTGTACCAAAACAAAGTGCTGTCCTGAAAGTGCAGCTCTGCCTCTTTGTATTGATGTGCATGTGAGCGAGTCTTTCCATCGTTGGTCCTTGTGAACACCCTAAGGTTAATCATCGTGGAGCAGCAGTAAGTCTCTGTTGTCCCCAGAGATGTCCCAGTGGGAGCTGCAACAGCTGCGAGGGGGCAAGTCACCCTGAGGACCTGTGACTACTGCTGCACACACACCCAGTCTAAACACACACCCATACGGATGGAGGACAGGGCTAATGGCAGAGCGCAGTGCTTGTCATCAGGCTTCCTTATTGTGCCCCTTTCATGTCTTTAAAGGTCCACTGTGTAAGAATTACAAGGGTTTAGGAAGATGTAATTACACAGATGTAATATAGTATTCATAATTATGTTTTCATTTTTGTATAATCACCTTAAAACGTTTTTTTTTTTTTCTCAGATTGAACTGCCATATTTATTAATCACATTAATTTGAACACAGTATGTACAGTTGTTGAGGTGGCTGTTCTGGGTATGATAACCTGTTGTTCAGGTATTAAGTTACAAGTAAAACCTTCTGTATGCTGCCCCCTTTACAGCCATGAAACATAAGTACAACTTGTTAGGAATGTGCCTTCTGGCTTGGATCTGGATCAAAGAATTAGTGAGCTGACGTGTTCACTTCAACAGAAAGGGGTGGACTGGTCTTGTGTCTGACCTGCATGTCACTGCACAGGAATGCGTCTGGTAGTTGGTTAGTCTGACAGATAAAATGCCCGTCAGATCTGCAGTAGCAGCAACAGGTAGGTATATGACAAAATCTAGATGTTATCATTGGCCAGCTGACGCCAGGTGATATGCCCTGATGAGCCAGAAGAATGGCTGTGTGTTGACGAATTCTTGCTGCTATACGTTTATACTCTAAAAGGCCATTCATTCAGGATGTATACCATGGTGTAAGAAGATAGACAGGGTTGTATCATGGCAGTCTCTTCACTCATGAACTTCTGTCTTGGAGTTAAGTTTACCTACTAACCTTTTGTGCTAATCCTCCTTGCTTACTGTGTCACTGAGTTCGAACCTTGCAGATGTAGTAATTGGAAAGCCTGTCCGTACAGCTGGCTCTGGAGCTTGGCATATGGCTGGTTAATTCACCATCAGTGGTTTCAAGAGGAGCATCTATAGAAAATGCAGAGAATTTGCGAGACCGATTATGGTACGGAAACAAAAACAAGTAACAGATGCTTGAAGTCTGCTGATGAGAGTGTTTTTACAGCCCTAAGGTTTTTCATGTCTTTTAAGAGTTTAGAGCCCATTCAGACATGCTTTGAAGCTTGCATGGCACGTGGTTGTGAGTGGCCAACAAAACCAGAGAGTGAGGGGAGATGGTCAGTCTGATTAAACTACAGACTTGGAGGAGCACTTCTCAGACAGAAAGGTGTTTAAAAAAATAATAATAATAAAATCCAGTGCCCCTTTAAGGAGCAAAGTTTGGAGTTTCAGTGAATCCACGGAACAGTGATCTTTAATGTATTCCGCTGCAGTGACAGAGCACATTAGACTGCAAAGTGACCAATTGATGGCAGCGTTATGTGCATTCCTGCTTTGTCTCTTATTATTTACTGCTCTGCTCTCAGGTTGTGTGTCCAGATTGCCTGCGGCCCACCGCCTACATCATATGTCTTTGCTGGTGCACCTTCCGTTCCTATGGCAACCAGTGGCAGCATAGCGATCTAACAGCTACAGGAGCATTTCCAAGTGGTTTTGGTGAAAGGAGCTCTGTGTATTGCATATGACTTCATCACTGTATTTTCCTCTTATGTTGCCCAGAATTGGTGCATACTGTCAGTGCACTCAAGTAATTCTGTAAAGATGGTAAATTGTCTGATTTTAGTTTGTTCATGGTTTTAGTGTGTGTTCCTAAAGCTCAGATTGGGACATATTTGTCCAGTACTTTTAGTTTATGTTTGATTGAGAAAATAAGTGTCAGTATATGAGCGTTGGATCAAATAAGGGATCCTAATAACTTTGTTTCCGATCTCTTAAGGACGCTTCCTGTGTAAATATTTATAGCCTTAAATAGTCTGTATGGGTGTCATTAAACGCAGAACTTCATGACTTACTGTAATAATATACGTCTTAATGTGAATCAGATAATGCAAATGGTGCAGGCTGACTTTGCAGGGGCGTGTACTGAAACATGGTCATCAATCTCATATTTAGTATAAAGCTTTGCTCATATTGATCAGCAACTGATAGATCACAGCAGCTCCCTTCTTGATTTATTTGGGGGGTAATCAGAGATTGATGCAAGTTGCAGCGTCACGACCACATCAATTCTGATTCCATCCAAATGAAGATGTTCACAGTGGGAAGCTTTGCCGCAGGACACAGCCACGTGCCACTCACTTGCCCAGAGGAAGGAAGTAGACCAGGGTCTTCCTCTCTTTACTACTGTTCCATTTCAATCCGAATGAGACAAGGCAGTGAGCATCATGGAAAACACAGAGGGGCATGCAGAGAAAAAGATCTGTAAGGAATCAAAGTGTGGCAGTCCCTACCTCCCAGTGTTGGGGTGTGAATGGGGCTGCCCACCCCTCTCTGCAGGGTGTTCCTTCCTCTCTCCTGCAGTGTGTGAACTCATTATAGACTCCAAACTTAGAAAAAGCAAACAAAACACAGACACAGTATTCAGAGAACACTCAAATAATGCTGATTTATGTCAAATCGCATACCTGCTCCTGGGTGAATTTAAGGTGAAAGTTAGTGAAAAAAAATTAAAATAAATAAAAATATAGGAATAAAGAAAGGTGTTTTAATGTATTTTCTTATTTTATAATTTTAATACAGGCAAGTAAAATATTTACTTTTTTTTTTTTTTTTTTTTAGAACACATGCAATTAAAAGCTAAACTCTGGAGGAATACTGACACAACCAGTTAATTCACAACAGTAATGTCATCTTCATTGCAGCTTAATGGGGAAGTGAAGACATGCCCACAGACATGCATGCACCCCAGATAGAGATTAGGTTTACATATCTTCACTGAAATGCCCCTAGCAGTTGAATGTATTTATTTATAGAGTTGTTTGAGCTGAACTCATAGTCCTACTGTCCTGAAACCATACTGTGTGTATATACGCACAGAGTATGCCAACTCTGTGTTGGATGTGGGACAGTATTTTGTCTGGCTTCTGCGCTAAACATGCAACAGACTTTTAAGACTGTATCAGTATCTCAGTCACCTGCCAAGTTGTCTTTCCTCCATGCATTTGTGCAGCTTTACTTTGAATCCATCCCCACTGTTTGCACTCCTCTGCCTCAAATGAGAGTTCAGTGATGTTTACAGGTGGACTTTGTGTAGGCCACAAGAGCATTTGTGTTCATCCTGGTTTCATGAATCTTCTATTCAGCTTGTTCTGTGTCATGTTTACTTGTGGCATTTTTTACATTTGCCACCTCCAGTTTCTTAACACAAACACTTGCTGCTCTGCTTCATTTCTTCAGATTCAGGTACCACTGATACCTGACTCACACTCGACATAGTGGCTTTGCCATGAAAATGATGATTAATACACCATTTAAGGTTTTGGCTCTGGAGTGTTTCACTGGCCACACTGTACTTAAAAGAGTCCTTGTGTTGCCAATAATAACATTACATTTGCAGAAACGCAGTGTTATCTTGTGCCTACATGTAATACCTTGTGCAAACTTTAAATATCACAGGAGTTTTTTCCTTTTATCCTGGGTTGTTGTCTTATTGACATGGAGGTGCACAGACCACACACCTCAGCTCAACTTGGCTATTGCTGCATCTGTAATTACATTATTAAAGTGTCATAACAGTCACTAGAGATCATAAGCAAGTATAATTTTTGGTTTTACTGAAATTGCACAGTTGAAGTGCATTTACAACATCCTTTAGCCTTTGTAAGTGCAACTTATTTGCAGAATGTGTGGATTTTGGTGCCATCCTTTTAAATGCAGGTTTTGTATGTGTCGCAATATATTACTTATGTTTTAGGGGTGTAAATATTTACTTGTCGGGACTCATTTTTATGATTTGTTTTAAGGTTTAGGTTAGGGTTGGGTGTGCTTTCGCTACAGTTAAGTCAAAGGGTAGTCTGCACAAAATTAATGTGATGTGCAGTAAATCTAAGGACAGGTTCTGTGTGCGTCTTTGTGTGTGCACCTGGGATCTGGCTGCACTAATGAGATATGTGTCCTTGAGTGTATGTGTGTGATAATGACTGCACACACTACCTTACTTAGCAGCTATAGGGACATGGCAGCATAATCATTTTGAGGCATGAGCCTGTGGAGCAATGTCAGCCATGGTTGGGAAGTTTTCACTTACACTTTAATTTCATTTTCAGTGTGCTGAAGTGATTCCTTATATCCAGGCTGACAGTACTGTTTTTGTTGAGAACTGATGCCATAGAAAATTCTCTAACCGTCACTGACCCCTCTCCCACCCTGCTCCCCCTCTGACAGTGTTATTATGCTTGCAGTGGCAGGATAAGTGGACACTGATTGATCCATATTGATCCGATCTGTATTTGTTAGACAGTAATGGGCCTCCCCCTCAGGACATAATGTCTGCTTTTGGTGTCCACCCTCCTCCTCCTCTGGCCCCACTTCACCCCTCTCTTAATGTCCTACTTGTACTTGAAACACCCTCCCCCCAAACCCAAACGTTCTTGGGCCCCTTGACCTTTAATCAAAGTGTACAACCTCCTTCACTTTGCCTCCCTTCTATCTTTCTGCCCATTATCTGAAGTGAAAGATCATTTTAAGCAACCTCAGTTTTGGAGAGACCTGCATAACCTTCATGACATGGTGTTTTAATGTGTATTTACTTTGTTTGTGTACAAGTCTGTCTCTCTGTATGCAGACATGTTTGGAGTACAGAAAGACTGCCTGGGGCATCTTTGTTCAGACTCCTCACAAACAATAGGCTTGTCTGTGTGGATGACCCAATGAGCGTGAAACTGATTACAGCTGCTCTGTACAGACACACCCTCATGTCTTACTGCCACACACAGCTTCATTTAAAAAGTTGAAAAGTAGAAGGAAAACATTTCAGGAATATGACTGGATGACTGGTTTATTGAATTAAAAAACAATGCTTTAAATATTTTACACTTAATTGTACAAAACTATGTCATGTGTAAGGCCCTGCCTTCATTATGTTTCACAAGCAGAAACTGCAACTTCTGCTTAAGATGTTTTTCTCTTTGTCTTTCGAACTACAGAGTGAAAAACTGAGCCTCCTTCTTTGTACTGTCGTCACACCTCACCACACCTGCTTCACCTACACAAGTGGACCTGAAACAAGGTAAAATTAGATAGTGATTTGTCAGCAATCTGTGCACAGCTAAAGGTCCAGTGTGTATGGATCTCACTGCGGTATATAATGTACATAATGTCTTTTGTGTATAAGCACTAGGAAGAAAATTGTTTTAGTTACCTTTACCTCCTGTTAAAATCTACAGATTACCATAGCAGATTCTTTTTTATTTAATAGTGGGTGGCATCCCACATTAAGGTAAATTATCTCCACACACTATGTTAGAATGTGGGCTAGATTTAATATCCTCCTCAACAGAAAAAAACCTAGAATGAAGAAAGCAAACACTGTCTCTATAATGAAGGCCTTTTCAGATCATTTGTAGCCACAATAGGTGAGGGTGAGCAGGGTATTCACACATACTTGCAATCTGCAACTTCACCACTAGATGCTACTAAATATTACATATTCAGTCATAATGAATAAGTAGATACTTACAGTATGTTTTTATTTTTAGATTTAGTGCTGTAGAACTGGCACAATAACATTAACTGAATGAATGAAACAAGACATTTGCTTCTTTGAACCTTCTTGATTCAATCAATGTGTCTTTTCTCTTCACTGCTAATATATGCTAGTTATTGTGCTTGTGTGTTTATTTTATATCTGTGTGTGTGGTTGAGAGGAATGTTTTCATTCTGTTTTCATTTAATCTGCTTATACACTTGTTATGATAAATCTTTATTTATATGCTTTATTTTACATTGGTCCCAGCCTATTTTTCTGGCAGTATTTGAGTAGTTAGATAAAAGGCAAATTGACATGATAACCTGGATGTTTTTTTCCACAGTGTAAATATGAGCTGTCTGCTCCACTGTTTTTGTTGAAAAAACACACCCTTGTCTGCACTTTGTACTGATGATGAAAAGCTAGTTGGCTGACATGTTCTGTGCTTCTGTAAATTAGCACTGCATGGACAGCTACTGAAGACACGGGATTAGACTTAATAAGGAGCATCAAATCACCAACACAGTGTTCGGTTTCAACCTGGTGGATGTTATGAACTTATCACCAGCTGATTTACAGTATTTTGATTTGAAACTTAAGAAGCACTTGGATGCTAAAGATGCATCAGTGCCTTACTGATGTTAACTCCTGAAGCACAAATTTGAAAAAATAAAAAAGATGAACAGATTTTGCCATTAACCTTATCTTATGGTTGTTCTTCTGTAAACACATCAGTTTTAAATCACTATGAAATTCTGCTTTATAGCTGTGGATCTGGTCAACGGGAGGTATACATGTGTGGTAAACAATTCAAATTGTGCACCAATATCCTATTAAAGCTCCTTTTTTTTTTTTAAAGCAAATTTTGTCTAGTTTTTTTTATCTGTTTTTGGTTTTGAAAGATTCCTGTTGACAAAAAAGTTACAGCCATGTGAAGACTGGCACAGCTACTCAATGAAAAGCACATGTTGGAATTGTAATTTTATAATTTTTTTTAAAATATTGTAAAGATTTGAAAAATGTAATGTATGAAATTCTTTTTTCCATATTTTACTTTTTATTATGTGTATCCAACACACTGTGGTAAGATTTTTATACTACCTTTTCCAAGAAATAATTTTTATTGCATGTAAAGTTTGGGGCCTGGAGATTTTAGGCATTTGATCTGTTACCATGAAATTAGTCTTTTAGTGTGATTAGTGTTTTGGAAGGGTTTTGTTTTTGTTTTTTGTTTTTTTCAAACTTTTTTATGGTTTTACTTGGATAATGAAAATTACATAAAGTAAAGGTATTTATACCTATTTTAAGGCACTTTATAGAAGATATTTATAAATTATAGATAACTATGTTTGTCTTTTTCTTTGATCCGTTACCGATGACTATCTTACTTGCACTAAATATTGTAACAAGCCATCCTGAGCACATGGTTACATAAGAGTTAAGCTTACCAAGTGTACACAAATGTGAATTAACATCAACTTATGTACTGATGAAGAATAGGGTGTGTCAGAATTAGTACATTTTTTTCCCCTTTTTAGAATGTATTAGGTATGTGTAACAAAAACATTGGTCGGATGTCCATCAGAAATTTTGGCTCAAGTGAATTATGTAGAATTGTTTTATCCAGATTTCTTAAAGATTTCCTCAAAAGAGTATCTATATGATTTATTCTGTGACATGATTTCATAGCCTTTTAGGTACCTATAGGAAGTAGTGGTTTCATCAGTCTGCCATGCAGAGTGGCGGCTTCCTCACTCTCCTACCAAATTAGGTAGAGAATTGGGTAGAGGCTTCTATATGGATGACTTTATCGGACTGATCGACTGAGTGTTAGGTTTCTCTTGTCCTCCAAGGTAGGCACAGGGATTGTTGGTTTCCTTAACCTTACATGCCGGTGTCTTAGCTCCCAAAGTGTGATCTACAAAGAGCAAGCTTATGAATATGGAAAGTATAAGTGCGATGAATAAAAACTCATGGTAGAAAAAATACTTTGGGTTCCCTCCTGAGGATATAAGTGTGTTATAGGTTCGACCAGAATGCACAAACTGTAATCTTTTGTTATTAATGTATGATAAAAGAATAACATCAAGGTTTTCAATTTTATTATGTACAGAGTCTGTTTAGAATCTGTTTTGATCCGTTACTTTATTTTGCCTCTAATGAAATTTTAAGTTTGGCACATTTTTGCTACAACACTAACTGGTGTTATAGAAACACATATTAGTTAATATATTTAATTGTATTTTATATGAAGTTTCGTCACGAACAGGGCATTTTAGCTATTTGTGTAAGTAAAAAAAAAAAAGTATACTCTTTTTTTTTTTCACCCATTACGAGGCTTATTTTGCCTTTTTTTTTTTTTTTTTTTTTTTTTTTTTAACCACCACTAATATATTATTTAAGTCAATCATTATTTTTGCCATATCAAAGTACTTGTAAATACCTACCACATTATGTTTTATAAGTTACTTTAGGTTATTTAGTTGACACAGTATAACCATTTGGACAGCAATTTTTTTTGATCCGTTACTGCTTGACCAGGCCCTTTGTTTGATAAGATTGAATACTTTTTCATCAATTTAGTGATCTAGCTTAATTTATGAAGTATTTGCTGATTTAGCATACACTCAGTGTTGTCTTTAATGGCTACTGCTCCTGCTTTGATTAGAGCTTCCGTATTTTAGGTTGTGGTGAATATTGGAAATATTAGAAAACATGGAAATGTGCATATCATTTCTTTTGTTAAAACATTTGTTTTATTTTCTTTAATGCTGTTGCATAATATGGTAATGTGTAATTTAATATATACTTACTCCACTACCTACAAACACGGTCATTGGAGAATAACATGTTTTAACACTCCTCTTCAGTTTCATGTTAAACAGTTAATTGGTTTTGGTTAAATAGCCCATCTTTCAACCAGATGTCTCAGGGTTCATGACCCTTAAGTGGCAAGTCTGATGTATGTTGGAGCAGCACCATCCATACTGACCTCCATGTAAAAAACAGGAAGCAAGCGCACTCCTCCATGGTTAGGAATGATCTTGTTTCTGGTAAATTGAAAAGCTGAGGCATCTTATACAGATGGATCTCTCAGTGTTTACATCTCAACCTTGTTTGTGTTTCTCTTCTCCACCTCCATCTCTTCAACACCTCCGTGTTTTCTCACTGCCATTCATCATCTCCCACAGATATGAATGATACTTCAGTTGATTATTATCCAACATCTTTGTGACTGCATGTTAGCATGATTACAAATTGTCCCTCTCCAACTGGATCTTGCTCTTTTCACCTCAACCCCTGGTCCTCCTCCTCTTCCTCCAGCATTATCTGTGTCATTGGAAGGCAGCCTGGCAGACAGACAGACAGATGGAAGTGACACCAGCGACATCAGCAGGAATCAGCAAAACAATGTAGATGGAAATCAATAAAGACAATGACAGTGAGGCTGGGAATGACATGGGGGAAAAGACTGGGGAAGAAAGTTAGTGGAGAGGAAAGCAGAGTACACACAGAGAGAGAGAGAGAGAGAGAGAGAGAGAGAGAGAGAGAGAGAGAGAATAAGTATTTTGGTGAAGCTCCAGTCTGAGAGGGAGAGATGTCGCCTCCAGATAAACCAAACAGACTCACAAGCCAGATTTAGACTCGAGTCGGAGGCTTCAACTGTGCATTTCCTTCCCAGTGTTGGAACATGTCAGTGGTTGTTGTGTTTCCTGTAGAATTTTGTTGTTTATATAGGGGGTCAGCCAGGGACATGATGACGTTTGTTTCTCAGGCTTACCCTGGAGCATCAGCATGTATCGCCTCCAGTTAGTCTTTTAAAGAATACCTTATAATTTTTACATTTATGTTGGGACATGTTGAAATGTGTTATTACTATTACTGTTTAATATGGCGAGATGATATAGCCAAAAACCATGTCTTGATACATTTGACCTTAATGGCAATATGCAGTATGTCAGTATTTTTTCTGAAGTGGTTCAGATTTTCATACATAATCCAGAGTTATACAGTAATGTAACTGTGGCTGATAAACATTTAAGATAATTACATCCAAGTTAAGGTGTACCGACACTTATACTGCTGACTCTTAAAAAATACTTTCAATTAGCTCAAAAATACTCACTATTTTAGCAACACAAATTCTACTAACAACCAGTGGTGCATCAGCCTTAATACTTAATCTGTTTAATTTTGTTGTGATGAATATAGGGTTTTGTAATGGGGAAACCAAGAACACTGAAATACCGTAGGGAGTCGCATGCCAGTGGTGGTATATGTAGTCATTTACTACATGCTTCATAATCAACAAGTTGTAATGCATCAATTATGTTCAATATAGTATCCAGCGCTAATATTTGGAAGGACTTGACATAAGGAGAATCTGTTTCTAGTATAATATTCAATACTGAAAAACTTGCATGCTTGATTAAGTATTCTGTCTTGACCAAAGCACTGACTCAGAGATCTGTGTTTGGTCCAGTGGTGTCTCATTGTCCTTATCTACTCAGAAGAGATAAATGCAGAGACTTAATTTCCCTGTGGAGACAATAAAAATATGCTTAACTTTCACTTTAGTTGTTATTATGATGGTGGTATATACAAAACACATCTTGCAGTTTCAACCAGAATTGACACCACTTAGGCAGCTGATACCAGCAGCTGATTCATCTGCCAACTATTCTGACTGCATGACCTGTGTGCCTAAGGACTCTGTTAAACATTGCATATCGAATGTTAGCATATGGCACATAGAAAAAACGTTGATTTTCTTCTTTCATTACATTTCAGGCAGTCTTTTACAATGTATTCACTGCTCATATTGATGTTGCGATGATCTTGAAAATTTTATTCATATTTTTCTGGTAGAGTTTATTATGTGTGTATTCTCAGATGTAGCATCAGTTTCTGAAAAAAGAGAACCTCCACCACAGCTGAGATGGAGCACTGAAGCTCCATTTGGCAAGAAAGCCAGTATGAAATCAAACTGATCAAATCTGTTATTGTAAAAACAGGTTTCCTCTATAGCCTTATGCCTAAAGACTAATGATTAAAGAGCTGTACATCCACTGTACATTTATTTTAATGTTTCTTCTTTGGTCCTTGTTGAAGATATAAAAATATTACATTTCAGATTTTTCTGTGCAAAATAATGAAAATATTCAGAGTATGTGGCTGTGCAATGCATGCCAGAGTTTTTCATTCATCCCTTCATTTGGTTTTACTTTTAGTGACTCCTTCTAAATGAGGAGAGGTGCTTAAGACATGGTTGAGGGTCATTAAAGACCTTTTGGCACCTCTCAGTCTGTCTGCTCCTTCAGGAGCCATGTTACCCTGAATGCTTGATGTGCTGTCCCCTGGTGCCTGCCAGCTCTGTATTGTGTTGAATTAGTGTCTCACTCTGCTCCTCCGTCTGCCGTCTGCCAGTCATATGTACCACCATCTGTTTTATACGTCAAAAAGCCCAGCAATCTACTCATACTCTCCACGTTCCCTTCTTGATTTAAACATGTACAACAACTGATGGCTATTGCATTTGGTTTTCTTGTGAAAACCAGTAGATTTTACATGTTGGATACAGTTGGATATTGTTGATTTCATCTGTCATGCTCCATGCTGATCTCAGGTCTGCTAGTATTGGTATGGCAATCCAGCAAGTAGCAGCACTAGCACCTCCTCCATGACATGTACAGTCATTCCTCTGGAAGCTGTACTCCGCTGCTAACTCTGTCATTACCATTTTCTAACCAGTGTAATTGCCAGCCTTGGTGTGTGTTTGTGGTTCATGGGCCAGCCCTGCATCATGCAGAGCGAGTCAGAGCGGGTGTGGAGGGAGAGAGCATGAATGGGAGACGGGAGGAGTAAGATCAGGGGAGGTACACCCACGGCTAACTCAGTACTATATGTGAGTAATTAAAAGGCATTCGATTTCTGTGCTCTATCTTCTACACTTGTGGAAAAGTTCACTGTCTTCTCAGTTCTTACTTAAGCAGACATACCTTTTCTCACACATTTTACCTTCCGTTTAGTTGATGCTGGTATTTGAAACCCCTTTTGATTTGTGAAAATGCAGTTATTTATGAGAGTATAACCAGCCTTTCTGCTGTCACCTCCATTTAATACGATTTATGGCTTTTTAATTTGTAACTCCTGCCTCAGGGTAGCATAATGTTTTCATATGCTGACTTGGTCATAAGTTGAGCACTACACTGTCTGTCATTGTCAGCTTGTTGCATAAAAAGCAGACTGCAAAGTTAAGTGAACGGAAAGCTGAGGATACTGTTTTGTCTATGACTGAATTTATGCCACACAAGACTAGAGATACCTTTTTGAAAGTCCCATGAACATTTTGGTATTTTTCAAAACATTACCATCCAAAAGGTGTCTCCTTGTATCTTCCTTTTGCTGGTTTTCTTTGTATAAATGCAGAGAGGCACTGACTGAATGAATGAGGTAATATTGAGGAACAATATTGTGTCGTTTGATGCCACTTTTCTTCTCATTATTATCAGTTCATGCAGCCCTTGCACACAGCTTTTATACCATCACATAAATTATATTATGTAACATCTTTTATTTGACATCTTCACCTTGTGGTAAGTACATTTATTTTTTATGTTATAAAACTGGTTTGACTACGGAGGCACTGAAAATTAAAACGAAAGAGCTAATGTTTTTATATATATATATTATTTAACCCCTTTGAGTACATAAAAACACTATCAAACATTACAGACCCTGCCCTACTTGGTTTATATCCAAAACATTAAGTCCACTGTGAGTGTGATAATACGCTGTTGATACACTACAGTACGACACTTCCTATTGATTCTATGCATGGCTTTTGAACTGTGTCTGTCCAGAAGTGATATTTTGTGTTTTAAGCTCCTGAGAAAATTATATCTCATCCTAATGACTGAGCTGTGTCTGTTAAAGTCACTCAGGTGCATTTTAGCTTATGGGCTGCAGGCGCTTTGAGACCGCATTCACTCCATTGCCTCTCTCATCAGGAACCTCAGACACACAATGAAGCCATTCTGCAGCTCCTGCAGCTGGGGCCGGATAATCTGGGATTGGGTCTGATAGTGGATCACAGGACAGGCCTCCGGATGAGGAAAAACTCTGTCAGAGAGCATGATCAGAGCGGGAGCCTTTGGCGTGGAAGAGCCTTTGGTTCCACAAAACAAAGACATGATAGATTTGCGTATCTGTATGACTATAGGGGGATTTTGTTTGCTGTGAATGAGTGTTGTTGATGGCACCCATGTGTGTATATGAGTGAGTGAGTAGTGCACTTGTGGGACCAGAAATGAATTCAGCGAGGACTCATAAAAGATGCTGTGTATCATAAAACACACACAAACCACTCTGTGCTTCCTTGATGCAATGAAAAGCTCAGTGTAATGCAAATTGAATTTCATAGAGATAGTTTCCCCATGAGTCCACATGTAGATTTCACAAAAAAATGAAGCAGCTGAAGGGACTAGCAAAGCAAAGATTTGGTCTTTCAACAGAATTTTTGCTCATATAAGCAAAACAGCTATTATCTGGGTTTTTTTTGTTTTGTTTGTTTGTTTGTTTTTTTATTTCCATGTGAAACAGCAGCAGTGGTAAAAAGTACTTGAAAATGTAGTTTAATGTGAATCTGAGGCTTAATTATATTCTTAATAAGTGTCTGGTTGTTCATCAGCATGTGACTGAGATGTGATTTCAATCCTCTGTGATTGGGTCAGTGTAGTGAAATGTTTAACATGCTTGTCTAAAGATTTGACATATGAGAAGTCTGACTTGGTGTATTTGAATTGTTGAACACAATGATTACACAATGATGATAAAAGTGTGGAAGAAAAAATGATCATTGAATCAGACAAAAGGCTAGACATGAAGGCGGGGTTGTGGGCTTGAATAACCTGAGCAGTTTGAGAAAGCAAAAGAATTTAGAGACAATGAAATTGGCTGAAATCAGTTATTAAAGAGGGCACAGTTTAAAAGACTGATATGCTTATGTTCTTTGCCCACTGAACAAATTTATTTAAGATGTGTGTGGATGGCTTTGAGGAGAGACTTGTGTAGATAAAGGAGGTATAATCCAGAAACGGAGTATTAAATAAAGAATTGAAATGTGGAAATGGCTAAAAGGGAAATTTCGATACCAAAAAGAAGAGGTGCATGATATAGTAGCAGTTTTGAATATAGCTGAGATGACGGATGAAGCACATTTACATATTAGGCATTTAGCTGGAGCTTTCATTCAGGATTTGCAAACCCCCACAGACTGTTATTATCATGCTTTCCATATTAAATATTGAGCAATGGGACCCAAACACATACAGCGCTCTTCACAAAGATACACAATGTAAAAGGCTGCCAAGATCCCCCAGTACCCCTTTATTCACATGTGGACCCATTTGACAGTATCTTGTTGCTACTTGCCGTGTTCATGATGGTGACCACAGTCTAATGGTATCTAATAAGAATTCCCAGCCGGTCAATCTGAATAACCACAAACTCTAGTCATGACTGGACAGATGATGAGCTATTGCACAATTATGCAGTTTGCTGGGAGCAATAGTAGCAGAATTGTAATTTTTAGTTTTTCATATAAAGAAACTAAAAGTGAACTATTAGAATAGAGTTAAAATGTCTGTATTCTGGGGGGCAGAATCATCATATTTAGCTTTACAGGAGGCATGAGATGCTTCTGAGTAAACAAATGTCTTTACAAGGCCAGTGTTTTTTTGTAGGACTTAATATTGTGTGACTGTGTGGCTGTCACATTAAAGCACTCTGTTGTGGTTCACTGAGCAATGCGCTGCTGCCCTCTTTGCACTGTCTTGACTCTGTTCAGTCACACTATTTCTAGCTTAGCCCCACCTCACCCCTCCAGCTGTTTGGTCATTTTGTGAGCATGTCCTTTTCTGTCTCTCCTGCATTTCCTTTTGAGCTCCACAGTTCAAAAAGTATAAACAACACAGAGTTGTAGTTGTAATTTGGCCATTTAGAGATTTGTACCTGACCTACAGAAGTGGAGTTGGAAAAAAAATCAATCACAAGTTGTCATGTCTGCTAGTAAAAGGATGGCATGCAGTGCTCAGTCTTCAGTTGTTTGAACATACACATAGATACAGAAAAAAATTTGACTCACATCAGCTTGTCAGACACACGGACACACCAGGTGCAGATAGGAACAGGCCATATCATCACCTTTAAAAGACAAGAGTAAAGAATACGCATTAATGCTGAAGTGTTTAAATGTTCTGTATACTTTACGTGCCTTCTGTTTGTATCTATTGTCCTTTCTAGTCTGATAATATTAACCAAGTGTTTGACTGGTTTTAATCTGCAGCAGAACATCCAGAGCCCTCATGTCCTGTGTCTGCAAGTGTTGAGTGTGCACACATGCACTCAAGTGCACGTTGTGTGTGATAATAATATCCCTTGTCAGCCTTTTGAAGATTAGCCTCAACGGGAGAAATCCTCTGTCATATCCCTTCACCTTATTTTCTCTCCTCTCTGTATCTCTCGCTCTCTCTCTCTTTCTGTCTTATCAGTCTTACATTGTTTTACAGTCGACTGATTTGCTCTTTTCAGATTCCAGGGCTCAGTTTTTCTGTAGGCCTGTGCAGAAATTTGGGTCACACAAGCTCACAGTTGCAAGTCTTAAGAAATAAATTTGTTTTGGTTTAAGATTTTATGTTCTGATTGTTTAAAGCCAAGTTGTTGGATTAATTTGTTCTTTTTTTTTTGTTTTGTTTTTTTTTTTTATCTACAGATCTAAATTAGACTGAAGACGGTCCGAGAAGAAGAAGAAGAGGGTTGACTCTGACTCCTGCTGGTCTTAAATGGACCTGTGAAGTCCCTGACAGTTAAAGGCATGTTTTTGAGAGCTTGGAGCTGTAGCACCATCAGCAGTGTGTGTGTGTGGGGCCCCTCCTCTTTACCTCCTAACATGGGATGCCGGCCCCCTGTCAGCGTGGCCTCTTTCCTACCCTGAGCTCTCCTGGCGTGCCATGAACAGCTACAGAGACAGAGGAGTCACCTGCACCTCCTCAGACCTTCTTGATGGAGGAGGAGGAGGGCTGCCCCTCCATGGCTCCCAACACACGCCGTTTCGTCATACCCCCAATGGCCACCCTGCTCCGGGACCTCCAGACCCCTCTATCCAACCACGAGTATCTGTGCCCAAAATGGGTGTACGAGCCCGTATTGCAGAGTGGCCCCCGCGACGTGCACAGTCCCGGGAGTCACTGCTTGAGAATGGCCAAATTAGCAGCAATCACCACGGAGATGACTGTTCCACTTCAGTTTCCTCCTCAGTTTTTTCAACTGACATGGGGCTGGTGCGTGGAGGAGTTGCCAGGTTGCCACGACGACGGTCCAAGGATATAGAGTTCAGAGGTGGAGGGTGCGGTGAAAGAGGTTCACCACTGAGCCTTCGTGTGTTTCCTCCATTGCGGCAGCGCTCCAACAGCGAGGTGACGCTGAGCGAACAGGATGAGAATGAGGTGAGCCTCACATCTGGTCACACCTTTTCTCACTATTAGAAGTCAGATTTGGTTTGTATATCAGGGTTTTTATTGTCAACATAACATAAAACTAAGCATAAAACTAGTAATGAAAAATGTATTAAGTGCAAAAAAAAAAAGGAAATTGTCAAAAAAAACGCAATGCAACCCAAACTAAAACAAACTAGAATTGAAAATCAGCTTTTATCCGTTTTCCCCCAGTGTTAGTGATTAATGATTCACAGGACCAAAATGTCTTTGTGAAGTATTAGAACTTTTAAGGTCCAATATGTATTTTTCCTGTCCTTTTGTGAGGTTTGTGTTTGAGTCCTTGTTGTGCTGAGAGTTGGACATTCATTGAGCTCTTTTACTAAGATAATGGTAACTAATGCTGCACCCCGTAGAGCAGCAGAAGAGAAGAATTGAAGAACTCAGTGTGTGAGCCAGGACTTTCCTCAGAAAAATGAACTGAGGCAGTCCAGCAGAGGATGTAGGCAAGTGAGGCAGTTGCCTACATCCTACTTATTTTAAATCATTAAATTTAATTTCTTCACATATGTTCCATGTTACACAATGATTTGACTATCGTATTTGATGTCAGGCATTCTTTTATTTTATACTTTTCATCATTCAAGAATTTCCTCCACTACTAAAAACTAGAAATAGCACAAAAATTAAATAAAAACTGAACTAAATAAATCCCTCAAAACAAAAAGAAACTAAACTGACTTGTGTACTCATAAAGAGAACTACAACTGAAGTGAAATTGAAAACAAAACTTAGGGACTCTTTGAATAAAAAGTAATTATACCCTCAGAACTGTATCAGTTGTAGTTTTTATTTACTTTGACTAATTTTAACTTCTCTCTCCTTTTGCTCAAGGTGGAGGTTCGTGGAGGTGGCGGCATGGGCAACCTGTTCAGAGAGTATGGCAGTACCTCCTCCATTGACATCCAGGGCATTCCTGAGCAGAGTTTCTTTGACATGCTCAGCCAGTTCCATCAGGAGAGGCCAGACCAGCGCAGCTCGGCTCCCATACGCCTCAGGGAGTTACTGCAGGCCCCGGACTCACCTTCTAGTGCTCCTCTCCCTTCTGCTCCTTCACCTGGTCCCACAGCAGACGACAGAGGGACAGTGAGGAAAGAGGGACCTGAGAGAGTGAGGAAGAAAAGTGGAGGAACAGAATCGTCTCTGGGAACTTCCTCTTTGTTCCGTAAACTCAGGAGCTCTAGTCGAGGGGAGCTGGATGGAGGGAAAGGAGAGACTGCTGAGGATGGAGGACGTGTTTCGACAGATCCCTCTTACAAGCCCTGGGTGTGCCCCAAGAGCTTTGTTCACTATGACGCTCAGAGCATCCTGTTTGATCTTCATGAGGCAGCAGCTCAGCGCGGCTATGTCACCCAGCGGAGGAACACCGCCACAGGGGCGTCTGCTGCCTCAGTGTCTCTGTCCATCTCCAGATCGTCAGTTCCAAGTCAGAATGACCCAACATACTCCAGCATTGAGGATCTGACTCTGAGTTTTGACCCAGGCTCCTTAGCCCCTTCTTTGGGCATGGACCCTCTGGATGGGCCTCCTGGAGCTCACAGCCCGCTGCTCCTCTGCTGCCCACATTTCCTCAATGAAACTGGTGGCCACTGGGAGCGTAACATCAGCTTCCTCAGCTCTTCAGCAGAGCGAGGAGAAGGAGGGGGAGAGGGGGGGAGAGGATGGATGAGGAGGAGTAATGCCAGTGTCTCGGTGCTGGAGGTGCCTATTGAACAGCAGGTTACAAGACTGGACAGACTCAAACTGTACAGCATAGAGCATGTAGACCTGGGGGCCAGGTACTACAGGGACTACTTTCATGGAAAAGGTAACATTGAGTCACAGACACACTCTGAAAAACATGTTTTACACAGGCATCAGGCTTAATCTGTCATTATTCTTTGATGTTGGTGCCAGTTTTGTGATGTTAGGATCATAAGATGATGATAATACTATAATAAGTCTGAAAGTTTACTTGTTTCATGGCAGCTCTATTTGCAAAAAGACATAACAAAAGGCAAGAAAAAAGATAAATACATTAAACCTAATGTTACAGTCACATAAGATGATACTTAAGGCCATTTGTGTACATGGGATTTTGGCTTAAGCGCCATATTTAATTTCAGGATTGACTGCTGTTCCACCAAACTGCTTCAGGGTTGCATTAAATCATTAAACCCTGAATCTCTGCTTTGATGTAACCATTTGCATTCACTCTTCAGAACATGGTTGGGGTCAGAAAACGATGTTGTTGGTCACCCTTAATATGGTACTATGGAAGGAGATTTTACAGGTTGTTGATGATGAAGAAATTCTGACTTCAAAGTAGTGAACAAAGACTTCCAACACATCCAAGTTGTTTTGGTAGTGAAAAATGGGAAGAATTTGTCTACCTGCTCCAAAAGACCTAAGGAAGTAGAGAAAATAAATGGTTTGGTTTAGTGTGACCTTTCCAAGATAACAGATGATCTATCATTACACTTAAATATTTGCATGATTGTACCTGTGTGATAGTAAGAAACAAACATTCTGTACATTCTGTAAACTTCATGCACGGATTGCCTGGGCCTCTTCTGGGGCACATGATTGCATGGCTATGTATGGCAGTATCAGAATAGATTTTGTCATAACTGTGAGAATGAGAATTGAGAGCTATAAAAATACGCACTGTTTTACTTGTGAAGACCTAAAGCATGTAAGTAATCCTAAGAAAAATAGATTTCCTCAAATACAGCAGCGTGCAAGAATCTTAGACCACCATTGTGTTTGTTATTTTACAAGGTTATAATGAACATACAGAAAACTGCTTTTTTAGACCAAAAAGTGGAACCAAAGTTTTTATCGTGCGCTCCCTTTTCACATCACATGAACTTTTTAGGAAGACAAATTGAAATTCACTGCCCTTGTCATTTGGTGTGTTTCATTCAAAGCATGTGAAGGGTTTCTTGTTTGGAATACATTCCTGGTCACCGGAATGGAGGTCACACTAAATATTGAATTTTACATGTAGATCATTTATTTTTTCACTATTTGTGTGTTTTAAATAATATGCGTATATTTTCTGTATTTTCTTGTTGCCTTTTACCCTCGCTGGTGTTAATCAGTTTAAATCAGGCTGTGTTTGTCCTGCCAGAGTTTCTCGATGTCATTCCTCTTTTCGTCCTCTGGCTGTTAATATCCAGCTGGACCTGAACAGAACAGATCAGGCCAATCTGGCACCATTCCCAGGCTTTTTATTACACATGTACCTGCCACTGGACTGTTGGCAAACTCTGAGCTGATGATACACCTCCTGCTTTTCCACCTGATCTCAACCACCACTTAACAAAGTCTTTGTCTGCTTTGTCTTACATCTGCTCCTCAGTACTATAAGTAACACCTTTAACTTCAGAGACAGACCTGTGCTGTCCAGTTATGTGTATGTGGTGTTTTCTTGTCAACATGACCCCTTCAGACACTATGTATGAAACTGCCCTTTGGCAAGCATCATCTGGCTGCATCCTAATTAGTGACAGATGCTGTTAGGAACATGTGTGTGAACAGGCGTGTGTGAGAGTGACAGGCCTGCAGCCACACAGATAAAGGTTATCATTCCAAAAATATGTTCATCTTCTGACTTGTTTCCAGCTTAGCTGTCCCCCAGAATGCATCTGTGATTGTGTGAGTGCTATGATTTTCCCCATGTGCATGTCAGAAAGCCTCATCAAAAAGCTGACATTTTCACCACGGGGCATGACATGGAAGCCAAGCAGGGCTGAGTCGTCTTATGTGTCCACGTATGTCGCCCTGGCTCATTCCAGTTTCAAGGGGAGGCTGTGGTGGAATACTTGTCAGACTAGATTCCTCCTTGAGTGTCCAGAGAATTTGTGTTTCGACTCCCACAGTGCCTGTGGCGATGGAATTAGTGCATCTTAGATTAGGAGCTTTATACGAGAACATCCAAGATGCTTGTGGAGTATGTTGATAACTTTGTGTCAGCTTCTTAATGGATGACTGTTGTGTTGTAACAGTGGTTAACCATTTACAAAATATTAATTGGCAACTTTTGATCGCACTTCATCTAAATTTGCTGGATTTCCAGCACTTTGTTCCTTTATTTGTAGATTTGTAGTCACATATTTACTCTATTGGACATATGGTGTGGCTCTGTTGTACATGGCTGTGTGATAATTAAGCTGAAAAATACAGTGTTTCATTTCATTTTTACAAAGCATGCATGGGGTTTTTTTAGACAGCTGAACTTCCTTTATTTGCCATGTGCCTTCATGGAGGTTTGAATTTAATGCATTTCAGGGAAACCATGACTCTCTTTATCAAACTGTCCTCTTATTGCTACCAATAAGTTTTAATTGTTGTTACATATCCCAATTTCCAGGACAATATTTTTATACTGCAAAACTTTTCCTACTCTTTTTGGGTTAAGATGGATTGAATTTAGAAGTATGTGAGTTATATTTAATCACATTTGGATGTCACTGCCTTAATGTATGTCATGTATAGTGACTACAGTACATGGCATGTTTTCAAATATTAGCCTAACTATTGTCGCTGCAAGATGAATCTAAACCTTGTTCACCATCTCTTTTTGTTCTTCACCAGAGCACTCAAATTATTTTGGGACAGATGATAAGCTGGGCCCTGTGGCTGTTAGCATCCGCAGAGAGAAACTGGAAGACACCAAAGACCTGAAAGACCAGTACCAGTACCGCCTCATTGTTAGAACAAGCGAGGTATGTGCAGTCTGATATGTTCTTGACACAGGGATGTAATTTTTTGTCATTGTTTTTGTCATTTTTCCACGTTTACCATTGGTCAAACTATGTCTGCCTCGGCCTGTGTTTGGCCTCAGCCCATAGGTAACACACCCAAACACTTTTCTACTTTGCATGATCAAGTACTTGTAATGTATTAAATGACTGGCTTGTGATTATGGAGAATTAGATAAGATACGCTGAAGCTGCTTAAAGGGTCTCCTTTAAACATGTTAGACTTCCATTCAGATAATCTGCTCTACAGCAGCAAACCAAGTTATAACCTTTTTTCACCATTGACTTTCACTTCATTTGTGTTTTAAGATAATGCACAGATCTGTGTATTTTTTGGTCATTGGATTTTCTTTTCAGAAACTGTATTTAAAAATCACAAAACGAGTGGTTATTTGACTTCAGTTTTAAAAAAGTGAAGACATAATAGGTTGTGTCAGATCTGCCTCTTTTCACTGTTCTTGAAGTTGTAGTTGGTGTGTTTTCCTCTGTGCGGCTCCTGCAGTGTTGTTTTTAGCTGGATTACATGGATGCCTGGCCTCATCACCTTAGCTCTGCTACAACAATGGAGCCTCTCCGCCATCTAAGTACACAGAGCTCAGCTAATGCACACAGCCAGCAAAACCAGGCCTACTCTTCCCACACAGAAAAAAAAAGGGATTGATTGCAGACTTTATTCTCTCCCACTCAAGCCGCAGCTCCTCTCAAATATCCATTCCCCTTAAGTCTGTCATTTAATTCTGTGCAGCAGTGCTGATGCAGCAAGGTGGATACACTCCCTCTCTCACGCCATCACACACTCCTGACACTCTGTCTTGCAGTCACTTCACTCTATTGTCACACAGCTGACGAGCTGAGCAGTGACTCCATAACTTCATCTGTGTCAATCAGGTTTCATTTCTCTGTGGCAGACCCGAGTCTCTGAGGTTCAGCTGTCTCTGGTCTTTGGCAGCTCCAGAGTCCGCCATGCATTTTTAATGAATATGTGTATGTGTAGTTGTGTGTGCACAGTGAGAAGGAACAGCCCACTCCTCCCAACTGTATCTGAGGTTATTATAGTCTGACTGTTTTGAAGCAGGTCAATTTCCCCTCACCAGAGAGTAGCACTCTGTGGCAGCACAATACTGAGTGGAATATTAATTCCCAATACAAAGGAACTACTGCTGTTTGACAGAGGCAGCAGTGTACTGTCCTTTCATTTATCATCTGTCCTTCCATTTCTAGGGGCATGTGCTCAATCAGAGCATAACCTCTGACATGTCTAGATGAGAAGGCAAGGATCAGTACGATCCATCTTTTATATCAGCATTATTATTATTTCCTCTTGTGTCATACATGAGCTACTGGTTAACCAAGTTAGATTTCACTTATCTCTACTCCAGATAGACCCATTATCAGATTACCAATTCAGATTATTATGATTGTCTGTATCGGACATCTGATAAATCTTTGGCTCTAATGCAGCCACCCCTCTCTCTCTGTTGTCACCATCAAGAAAACAATAAAACACATTTGTCAATCCATAATCTCTGTTGATGTGGCTTTCTAGAAGGAAATGGGGATATTCACCACAGAGAATTATGGCCATAGAAGCCTTAATTTGGTGCCTCTGTGATATTATAATGCTACAATTTCACCTCCATCCCCTTGTAAACATGTAGGGAATTCATTTAAAGGAGATTTTGTTCCTTGTATATTTGTAGCTCATATAGTCTTTAATCATTTTTTAAAATCATGCTGATCCCTGATTGAGGACACGCTTTTTAAAATTTTTCATTCTATTATTGGGACCTTCGAGGTGTAAAGGTTAACAAGAGGCCAAATACTGGAGAACACTCTGCTCAGCAGGACACAACCCCTCACCTGACCACAAACTCTCACATTCTTCTCTCACCACCTTGAAGTACAAGGTAGTGGTCATAAAATGTATTTGATGGCAACTTACTAATCCAACCCTAGAATAAAGAAAGTAATGCACTTAAATGAGTAATGGCTGTTTGAGTCTCAGCTGGCATTAAATGTGACTTGAAATCATGTAGTCTTTTTATAATGTTACTTCCAGTTTTACAGTGCTTCTCTTTTCTCCACACACAGCTGGTGACCCTCCGAGGCTCCATCTTAGAAGATGCAGTGGCATCTACAGGGAGGCACGGCACAGTGAGGGGTCTACCACTAAAGGAGGTCCTGGATCAGGTAGTTCCTGAGCTCAACGTCTCCTGTTTGAGACTAGCCCTCAGCACACCTAAAGTCACTGAGCAGCTCCTTAAACTGGAGGAACAAGGGGTGAGTTATCTGCCTATATTTGCATTTTATTTTTGTGTAATGGAATTAGAAAGCTGAATAAAATGGCTGCGAGATTTAAAAAAAAAAAAAAAAAAAAAGCCCTGACAAGGTATAGTAATAACAGTTACAGTTTGTTACGATTGTACATATAAAAGTGTTACAAATGTATAAAACTGATTTAGTGTTGGTGCAAAGTACAAAAGAATGAGGGCAGTGAAATCTGTTTAAAGCAGGGTGTGGTGTGTTTGAGTTTGAGAATGTGACTATAAAAGCTTTAATGTTTATCCACGTTATCTCACCTTTTATTTAATGGAGGGTGAAGTACAAGGCAGAGGTGTTTAGGCAACAGTTGGGTTGTTTTTTGTTTGTGCAGGTGGATTATACTCCAACAGTGCTATGGTCATTATGTGTAGAATTGCATGCCGGTATATTTTCAAGTGGAGTGTTTGATAACATCTACCCTGACATTAAGTTGTTTTAGATGCACAAGCTTTACTTTGGTGTTTTACTCTTTCGACTGTTTTGTGTGTTTATTGTTAATGTTATTTCTCACCTTGTAGTTAAGTCAGAAGCACAAGGTGGGTGTACTGCTGTGCCGCACAGGCCAAAGCACAGAGGAGGAGATGTACAACAATGAGGAGGCGTCGCCTTCCTTCTCTGCATTCCTGGAGCTGCTGGGGGAGCAGGTGCAGCTCAAAGGATTCACCAAATATGCTGCACAGCTCGACACAAAGAGTAAGTCTTCCCGAGGCCCAAGCATTGCTTCCTACCAACCGAAGGTTTTTCTTAGTTTATTAGTAGTTGTCACTTCCACCAATTAGTCAATTAACTGTTGCACATTTGCGATATTAGGTTAATTACTTAAATATATATTTTTTGGGCAAGTGTTAGGAAAATGATTTGAGTTCCAGAGATAACAGAGTTACAAGTAACACTGTGCTACATTACAGAGATTGTTAATTGATGCTTGTATTGAGAGAAATGCACATCAAGTTAATCATGCACTGAGAGATTATTTACTTTCCCAGTACCCTCAAACACTTGAATAAACCTAATACTTCATATGTATCTGTGCTACCTTTGTTTGAAGCCAAATGATAAGTGAATGTTTGCCAGCAACGCTAGCATTTCGCATTGCATTTTACCCTCTCAAAATTATCCCACACTTTAATTTTTCTCCCTAACTTGTTGAATTAAGTATTAACCAGCCATGCAAACAACAATGTTTTGGCACTTCCTGCAGAGTTTGATCAACTGACCAATCAAATCTTGTGTCTATTATGGGGCAGACCAACAGTTTTCATCATTTGTTTGAAAATAGTTTAACAACTGTTTGATCTGTAGGTAACAACTTTTCACATGACATTAAAACACCTGTTAAACCTCTTTCCCTCTCTAGCGGACTCTACGGGCACCCACTCTCTGTACACAACCTATCAAGGCTATGAGGTCATGTTCCATGTGTCCACTATGCTGCCATACATGCCCAACAACCCACAACAGGTAAAAAAAAAATAAATAAAGCTTAGAAGCACTTTAGTACCTAAATGCAGCTCTAGCACCTCAGGCTGTATGCTTACCAGGGAAATGTGAAACATCAAGCTCTGGCTTGTACAGCGGAAAAATACATCTATAGCTATCCTTTGTTGTCACCCAAAGCGTGCCTAGCTGTGGTTGTTAGTGCCTTTTGCTCTGGATCATAAACCACACTAAGAATTCATGACGTGAAAACTCGTGACTGTCGCCATCTTCGTTTAAAGCGTCTTTCTTCTCGTATTCAGTGTCTCATGGTTTTATAGTCTTTGGTTCTCTATGACTGTGACTTGGCCTTCTGTCCTCTTTCACTCACTGGCGTTTTCTTTTGCCCTTTCTCTGCCTCTCATTCTTTAACTGGATCAGAGCTGGGTGGGGTTCAGTAGTGAGTAGTTTCCTTATTTCCTCTTTTTTTTATTTCTTCAAATAAAGCAGCCTTCCTACACATTCTCTGGGGCGCTGTATGCTTGCAGCGTGGGCTGCCTGTCACTGACCTGTGTGTAAGAAAACATTTTGCGTGTGGGTATTTTTTAATAGTTTGCATAAGCATTTGCGTGAGAGGCTCTAACGGCTAAACACATGTGCTGAGACAGGCCCTGTGGGTGCTCAGGATTACTGCACACACTCCATAAATGCAGTGTCTAGGCTATGGAGGAGTCATTTGTTTGTCCTCAAACATGTTAAAATATTAAATTATTCTTCTAAACTGTGGAACTGTAAACATTATTATACCTAAAAGAGTGCTTTTTCTTATTTGTAGAAACAAGTTACAGTTAAAGTTTAAAAAATGTTATAGATATTATCTTATGTGGTTAAATTCATTAGTATCAGTCCTCCATTTAGAAAATGTAGTTTGATAAATTGTACAATAACTCCATCCAGAGGTTTAGAGACAGCAGCAGCAAGCAGAGTCACCTTCTCAGATAAACCTCTAGGTGGTAGCATCAACATTTTTAAATTACTGAGATGAAGGTTTAATACATCCATTGTAAGGGCGCCTACTTTTAGGAGAGGGAAAGGAGAGCACAGGACTTCAGAAACTGATATGCACAACATGTATGACCTCTGATGACTGTTTTTTTATTTTTTACAGTATATATTTGTTATGCTAAATATGTAAATAACTGCATATTAAAATGGATAATATTAAAGTACCAGTGATCTGATTAATTTCTGATAATCACACTGATTAAAATAATCATAATTTTCAAAACCGTAGCCTTGGTGTGAGTGAAGGATGCTTCTGTGGCAGCATGTTGGAGAATGTGTGTGTCTGCGGCCAAACAGTGGGCAGGATTACATAATTGGTACTTTCACACTTCCCTCTGCAGATGAAGAGAGGATTGGCAAGCACCATACCACAGATACAGCCTGGACTCTGTGCCATGTCTCCTACACAAACACAGACAGACGGACAAACCATCAGACACACAGACACAAATAGCCCACACACAAGCTGAAAAACAAATTACATAAAGAGCTGTTGTTCACTGAACTGTCTAGTAGTGAACGTCTCAATGTCTTGTTTCCCTCGTCAGACTTTTCTCGATCCATCACTGAGTCAGTGGTGTCTTTGCCAGATATATTCGCTCATTTTATTAATTTGTAGTCCTTCTGTGTTTCTTCCTTCTCCTTCAGCTCCTGAGGAAGAGGCACATAGGGAACGATATAGTCACCATAATCTTTCAGGAGCCTGGAGCTTTGCCTTTCACCCCACAGAACATTCGATCACACTTTCAACACGTCTTTGTCATTGTCCGTGTACACAACCCCTGCTCTGAAAACACCTGTTACAGGTAAATGGCACAAACATGTTTATATGTACAATAATAATAACAATAATCCTAACAATGATAGATGCTTATAGATGACAAATATATCTTAAAATCCCTCTTTATTTTCAGTGTTGCTGTGACAAGAATGAAGGATGTGCCCCCCTTCGGCCCACCCATCCCCAGTGGGATCACCTTCCGTGACCCAGAAACCTTTCGTAACTTCCTACTAGCCAAAGTTATCAATGCAGAGAATGCAGCACACAAGTCAGAGAAGTTTCACACCATGGCGACACGAACACGGCAGGAATACCTGCGCGACCTGGCTGAAAATTATGTCAGCAGCACGCCACTTGACTCAGCAGGCAAACTAAATAACCTCATTTCCCTCGCCTCGAAAAAACGTGAACGCTCAAAGGCAAGAGAGGGTGCAGAGCTGGGAGCTGCAGGTGCCGTCGCCTGGAGAGTTCAGGCTCAGGACTTTAGTGGAGGTGGGACTGAGCTCCCATGTGCCTTGGGTTTGTCAGCTGAATATGTTCTTCTGATAGACTGCTCCACCAAAGAGGTGGTGTTTAACTGTTTCTGTGCGGATGTTATTGGCTGGACACCGGAGCGACTGGCACTGAAGATCTTCTATGGCAGAGGAGACCATATTGCTGTGAGGGTACCTGAGGGCTGTGCACAGGACATTAGGGAAGTGGTGCAGAGGTTAAAGGTGAGTTCAGAGATCACATGAACTGGAGAGGAGAGGATCTGAATGTATGTTCTCATGGTGGACGGTTGTGTAAAGCTTGATGAATATATTTTAAATCCAGCTGTTCAATATGTAGGCAGAGTCATTAGGTTTCTGTTAATACTCAATTTATTACATTTTATCGTCATTAAATTCGACTCTACTTAATCTTAAAACATGTTGTGAAACACTGTACTGCTGTTGTAATTCTGAAAAATTTGTATAACATCACTGTTAAGTAACTACATATTGATAAAGTTTTCATTAAAATTTTTTATTTATCCATATAAGTATGTTTGTGTCCATGTTAGTGATTCTAAATGGAATGTGATTGACGGTTCTTAGCTCAACCGCCAATAGGCTTAACATGGAAATGGTTAGAGATATCAATATAGTTACAATAGAGCACTGATTGGAAGTCATATGTGACATAAAGGAGTTATCCTCCAGTGAAAGTAACACCCACTTTTATTGGGAGTTTGATCTCTTGCATCAAGACCACAGGACTCTAACATAGCAGCAGAACCTGACAGCCTCACAAATTCAAGTTGTTATTAATCCTTGATAGAACATGCCAGTTAGGTACGGTGCCATTGGTCATATTTTTACATTTGTGTACATCCTCTACAGTGATCTTTCCATTTTCTACATGCTTCATTTCATCATGTTTACAGTCTTGTATCAGAAAAAAAAACAAAAAAAAAGCCTGCAGCAACACACTTGGGTCATGAAAGACCATAATCTTAAAATTGTAATTTTACAAAACAAAAATATACTTCTCTTATGTCTTGAAAAGGAAAAAGCACAATGATGTAATAAAGCTGGGGCTAATGTAAAGTATGGGTTATGTAATAATGTTGGAGTCAAAGTTGAAAGCATACTATATTATATAGTATAGAGATGCTCTGTGATCACAGCTTCTTTTGTCATTGAACCTTTGCACTTTTCTGCTTAGGCTGATGACAGGTATATGTAATAATCTCTGTGAAATTATTTGGTAAATTAAGTGCTGGGTTTGGGAGATTTCTAGGTCTCCAGTGAGCTTTATTTTTAATCCAACAGAAAAAAAGCAAAACATTTAATAGATAGTTAATCTTTCTTAAAGTATCTAATGTAAACAGATTGGAGGCTGATGAAATTTACATAACAATAATGTAATATATTATTAATATTTTTATATCTTCCTTTCCTTCCTCTTCTTCTGCAGTCTTTAACAGTGGGATGTGAGACGGTGGATATGACTCTGAGGAGAAATGGCCTGGGACAACTGGGTTTCCATGTTCGCCTGGACGGCACTGTGGCTGAGGTACTGTCAGAGGGCCATCTGCCACACCAGAGCTCATGCTGATCAGCTGAAATACTCATTCGTGTCACATCTTGGCTGCACATAAGTGGCTTATGTAGAGACTTTTTTTATTGTTTCATACAGGTGGAAGAGTATGGTTTTGCCTGGCAGGCGGGGCTGAGGCAAGGCAGCCGGTTAGTGGAGATCTGCAAAGTAGCCGCAGTCACCCTGACTCATGAGCAGATGATTGACCTGCTGAGGACGTCGGTCACAGTCAAAGTGGTCATCATTCCTCCTTATGAAGAGGGGGGGCCTCGCAGGTGCGTTTGAGTCTGCATGCTTTATTTTCTTTGAAGCTAACTCGATGATGGCGGCAATTCGTTCCTTAACAGCTGTGACACTTCCACATGTTGAGGTAGTGGGTGAAGGCATAGAGTGCTGGGTGCAGTAGTGGATCGATAAGAGTGAAGTAGAGTGAACATAGGATCCTCTCTGCTCAAACACACAAAGCATGGTTGAGATAGTGGCCAGACTCCAATGTTCTGAGAGGATTTTGTGTGGGAGTGAAGAGGAAGCGAGTGAGCTGGGAAAAAGAGTGATGTGCCGTTCAACTGCATGTATTTCCCTGCAAACGGAAAAAGAAACGGGCAAAATGAAGCTTGGAAACAAAAGCAATTTTTTGATAGGAATTAACAAAATCTGCTGTCCTTTGTTTCCACTTCTTCTCATATCTTGTCATCCCTCTCAGCTGACTAGCAGCACCTTTTTCTATCCTGCGTTCCTTTCCTCCCCCAACCTCATTTCTTTTCCCAGCCATCGTCCTTTTACAACCTTTTATGTACTCATACGGCCTTGACTTTGTCAGAATAACAAGGCCTTATGAGACTCTGATATGTGTTACACAGAGGTTACAGTGGTGAAAAAATAACCACAGACTCTGTGACAGTGTGTGTATGTGTGTGTTTCTTGGGTCCTAAATACAGTAATCGTGGCTGGCTGTGTGATCGCACAGTGGTTAAATGTCTTTAATGTAGAAGGCAGTTTAATTACACCAAGTTAAATCCCTTTGACACCCAGTCACACACACAAGCAGCTGATAATTAGAGTCTTGTATTTCACTCTTCCCCTTCCCCTCTCTCTCTGACTTGTTTGCCTTTGTGTGCCAGGCAAGCAGATTGCATGAGATTAAGGCCTGAAATCAGCAGGAAAAAAGAGCCTAAAAATAAATAAATAAGAGTGGAAGTGATTAATTAAAAATGCAAGCCCCGCACGAATGAAAAGGACGATAAAGGGAGGGAGAAATAAAGAGAGAGAGGGAGGATTGAGTGTGTTGAGTTGGAGAGGCTCAGTGAGGAGGATGTGTCTCAACACTACCGAGTCTGAGAGAAGTGGGTGGAGGAGAGAAAGAAAGAGAAAGACAGGAGTTGTAAGTGCTTTTCATTGGTGTCCTGCCTCAGCTGTGCACATGTGAGATGGACTAACGCACTGGCGAAAACATGGGATTGGCACCGTTTAAGAGCTTTTATGACCATGTGTGAACGTGTCAGGGAGCTTCAGCCGTTAGGACTCAGCCAGAGTGATGGGAGGAAGCCTTCGTGTCAACGTCGGTAGGCTGTGTTCTCTCTAAGGTGTGTGTGTTTTTTTTTTTTTCTTTTGCTAGTGCATGAGATCAGGGCAGGTGCTACTGTAAAGTAATGGATATTGTTAAGGTGGTATTCTATGATTGGTCCTTTTGAACATGTGTTTTTGTTCATTTTCATTCAAACTACAGGCAGTGCAATGTGGAGTCTATGTGAATCCATTTGTGCACATACTGAACTCATTTTTCGTTTGATGATGTGTTCACTGCCTAAATAGTGTGCTAAGTGCAGCCAGGCACTTGGATCATAAAAGTTCATATGGCTATCAAAACAAAACAAAATACCTCACTTACATCATCTGATATCTAGCCAGGAAGAAATTTGTTTTCTCTGACCTGGATTTGATACTAATTTCTTTATGTTTATGCTTCCTCCCCTGTTGTTAAAAACTAATGATTATTGTCATTAATGAATTAATCTGCTCTGACAACGAATGAATAATTACATTTAATAAATCCTCCATTTTAGCATTTCTCAAAAAATGACTTGAATGATTACAGAAACAGTTGTCTAATGTTTACAAAGAGCTGCTATGTGTAAAAGTACTCGCTTCTGAAGAAGTGGCTCCTATAAATGTAGTCATTTGCATTAACTAAGCCTTTATAAGAGCGGTGTACACAAATATACAACACAATACCCCTGCCACATTACAGATTTCACTGATTTCACTTTTACTTCTTGTTCTTACTGTTCAGTGCCTGTTCTGTTGCTATCAGCCGTCTGTTTCATCTCCTCTCTGCTTTTCCCCCTCGGCATTAGTCTGGTCTTAAATTCGTCGTCTATGCATACCTGATGCCCCCTGCTCTCCCATAGTCAGCTAAATTAAATAATGATGGATATCAGGTACAGGCTCCACGAACATATGAAATTTTTACACCCAGTGTTATTTCCAGAGTTAAGCATTAAGCATTTGTGCTGTTAAATAAGAGATGAACTCCCTCCTGCTTGGTGCTCTGACAGTCATTTCATAATTGATGAGAGTAAATGCCAGATTATCTTAATTTGAGTGCTGTTTCCTGTACATGTTTGAAACTAGAAGAACATTCATCTCATTTGAAAGCTGGTGGTTGCAAAAAACATTCAGAGCGTACATGGAAATTTAATCCTGTACACAGATATACATCACATGTCAACACACTGTGCATGTCAAAAAAGAAAAAAAAAGCTTTTCACTCACAGAGATCCTTGACCTCAGCCTCACAGGCGTCAAGATGGAGTCCTGTTGTACCAATAGTCAGTTTCCTTTCTTCTCCTCCCTCCACTAGTGTCAGGGGAGCTCATTAGTGAACCCTCTTATGTGTCCATGGAGGATTTGAGCATCCACAAAGTGTGCTATGAGAGGATGATAATGTGGAGTATTCTGAGAAAATTTATTGAGTGTGTTTTTTACACATTGACTGAACTCTGTACAAAAAGCACAGTTGTGGTTCAGCTGCAGTTCAGGTCTTCAGAGAGGTGCTTCTGGTTTATGCTGACCCAGAGCAGAGGATCAAAAGCTGTGGCTGAAGGTTGTGTTAAAAACAGACGTTAGGCTCAGAGCTGAATGTTTCACATGTTGTACTGAATGTCTACGTTTGTAAAAGGTCGTCTTCTCTCTGCGCCTAGGGGCTGCACAGAGGAGTATGAGATGAAGACCATGGAGCAGAAGCCAGAACCGGAGCCTTTGGCCGCAGGCTACCGACCCTCCCCTCGGCCTACGTGGCGATGGGACAGCCCACCCATTCCCCCAGGCCTCCACAGCGCCCCCACCCCGCAGCGCTGGGCTCCCATGGGCCCCCCGCCTCCTCCGTTGCCCCGTTCACACAAGGCCCTGATGCCTGTTCCTTACAGAGAGCCTCAGCACCTTAACTCCAAGAGGTCAGACCAGTCACCAAGATGATGAATTCACCCATCTATACTACAGCTGTTACTTCTCTGAATACCTTTTAAATGTGTATGGCATTCCTTGGGAATATAAAAATATTAGAAGTATAAAGGTTTAATATTGTAAACTGGCTTATCTAATGTTTACAATATGTAAGTCAGAGAACTCTGTTAACTTAATAACCTGTTATATTGTCACCTGCTGTGGTTTTGTATCCCCTTTATGGAAAAATGGAGGATCAAACATTAGAGACATTATTAAAAATAATACAGCAGGTTTTTTGCCAAACTGCATATTTTTCATATTTGTGTCATTTTGCATTAGTACAGAATTAATTTATTGATATAGTTTAATACCAATCTGTTTTACTATATGTAACTATTAGTCTATGTTAACCACCAAGCTAATGTGTACAACTGCATACTACTAATAATTGATTAATAATATAAATGAACCTATCTAATACTAAGTTAGCATTTTTGTTCTGTTTCATCAGAATGAATTCACTAAACATACATGAACACAATGAGAATAAATTAACTCATGTGCGGCCACAAGTCATGTTGGATAGCTTTTCATCGGTTATGCCACAGCATTGTGATGTAATCAAACTGCATTTAAGATATTGTCAAATGCCTATAAACTATTATGTGTATGCAAAAATTATTATTTAGAAAATAATATTTATGGTATTTTTTCATATTAAACTTATTTTGTACTTGCAGGGTTTAAATCCTGAAGGAATATTTAGCACTGGCTTTGTCCCTTCTCTTCAGATGACCCAAAATGGAAACTTAAACTGATTGATTGTGTTTGATTTTGTTGTAATTTAGCAGATGTAGCTATCAGTAGCCTTCAATAGTTTTTCACCAAACTGGCTACAAGTTATTGGTTGTGTTTTGGATGAGCCATTTGCTCTGTTTTCTGTCGTCTATCCATGTTGTCCTTCATGTTGTTTTTCGTAATTTTGTTGCAAGAGCAACTAGAAAATAATTTGATATTTTCCCTGTTAACTACTTGACTCCTCTTCTGTCAGTGGGTAAACTCAATGGAACTATCCTAACCAAGTCAAGCACTTTTCTTTTTTGTGGGGGCCAGAGGATTCAATATCCTCTGCTGGCTCTTGTTTGGTTTTTTTGTTTGTTTTTTTTACCCTTTTTATTATACTACCCACTCGTTTTCTGCATTATTTATATATCACTGTTTATACAAAAACACAGCCTAAAGTGCCTTACAGAGCAAGATTAAAATGGCACAGAGCTATAGTTTTGTGACACTTGAAAATTCCAGCAATGAACAATATGTCAAAAGTAAAAAATAAAAATTACAACAACTAAACAAAACAATAGGCTGTTAACAAATAAACTGATATTAATAATTCCCAGAGTTATGACCTTGAACTGATTCCTGTCAGGTTTTTAGTTTTTCAGATTCCTGTTTGTTGAGGTGTTTCTCACCAAATGCCAATAAATGGTTTAATTTGGTTCAGTGGCAGCCTGACTTAAACTCCTCACCTCTTTGTGGTTTGTTTGTTTTCATCTTCGTTAATGATTTTCCTCTGTGCTGTCCCCCACAGGCCAGTGAGCTACCCAGAGAACCACTACAGCCTGTCTCCAGCAGGGGGCGACAGGGTGCTGCCCTACAGGAACCCCTCGGCCAGCTTCTCCTCACCCTCCTCGGGCCTGGTGGGCCTCTCCTCCATGGGGCCCCCTGGGATCACACCAGGCCCGTTTGTGCGATACAAACCTTCACCCGACAGGTGTGTGTGTGTGTGTGTGTGTGTGTGTGTGAGGTCTCTCTTCAGTCACTCCTCTGATCTTGATTAAAGATGTCCAGTGTTACTCATCACTGTTTTGTGTGCTAAAGGCGGATTGTATGAGTTCATAATAAAGTCTGAATAATGCAGCACATTCAGCCCTGCTGTTAGACATGTATGAACACTGTCTCCTAGAGGAAGGATCTGTTGTGTGGGTGGCTCTTCCTGACAGTGTGGAGGCTGATAACATCTCGTTCAACCTGAGAAACGTGTTTTATTCAACTGTCATTAGGATGCAGATGAGAAACTGAAACTGTAGATCCAATCCAAGTGCACACCTTATTCATACAGTTTTCTCCCAGAATCAAATTTCGTCTTAACCTTCCCATGTTCAGTTGACTTTGTGTTTACATGTAATGGCAAATAACATGATATATACTTACACAGGTGTGAATTAACAAAATATTAGAGGTGAAAAAATACTGATAAACCTGAAGAGTGTAGACAGCGGTTCATTTAGTGTTGGATTTAGACCCCAATATTAGTGTGATGTTGGAAGTTAGAGGAAAGAAAAATTACAGATGCTATTCTGATTCCATTAAAAAGTTTTGTTGTCTCTGATTTTATCCACACGATGGTATGTTTTTAATACTATGTCAGTTTTCCTGTAGTTTAATTTAAATATTACAATATATCTTTGCTTACAGTATCAATATATTAAATTATAAACTCTATATCATATTTACAGTTTTGTAAATAATTATTAAACCATCTGTGATTTTTTTTTAGAAGTTCGGTGCAATAATCTTTCCAAATACTTATTGTGGTTTTAGTATTTGGAATATTAAGTGTTATGACTTTTGCACCCAAGAAAAGCACGATTGTTGAATTGTCACATGAATGACAGACCTTGACTTTTGACTGCTTTAATTGCTTTCAAAGCCTGCATTCTTGCCAACACAGTTTTACAGGTTCACTGTAAATTCCATGGATGGAATCATTAATCATTCCTCCTCTGCTCCATATTGTCCGTCAGGTATGGGACAGGACAGCGCCCCCTGCTGCCATATGAGCCTCACCTTAGTGTGGACATCACCTCCAGTGAGTCTTCGTCAGGATTCACCAGTCAGGACAGCACCATGGAGCGCTGCAAAACAGGTACAACATCTATAGAAAACTATATTACATCTGTCTATCAGATAAGTGTACAAAATGTCAATTTGTAAGTAGTTGAAACATTTATCATACTTATTTCTAACTACACTATTAAGTGTTGCACATAGTGGAGTAGAGATAACGGAGTGTAATTTTGTGTGTTTGTAGGTGGGGGGAGGTCACTGTTTAAATGTGCTATAAGTATTTAATCCTCTTTGCCAACTGTGGAGGTTTGGTGTAATTTGCTTTAATCCTGTGGGTGTCTGTGTGTTTTCTGTCTAGAGCCCCTCTGGCATGTCCCAGCATCATCATCCCGGGGACCAGGAGGTGGAGGGGGGCAGCGGAGGCTGAGACAGGATGTCCCGGGCAAAGATTCTCCAAACAGACACTCGAAGGTCAGACTCAGCTCATGTGATGTATTCGTCTGTCACCTTCTCCGCTTCTTTCAGTCTGACTGCTTTAGTCTTGTGTCCTCTGCAGGGGGAAACTCAGTACTCCAGTCACTCCAGCAGCAACACTCTGTCCAGTAACGCCTCCAGCAGCCACAGCGACGAGCGCTGGTTTGACGGAGGAGCTGGAGGAGAGCGAGGAGGCGGAGTCTGTCTTGGTGACCCAGCTGACCCTGACCCTGACCTGCTCAACAAGGGGGGGTCCAACGACAGCGGCATAGACGCCTCGACACACTACAATAACACTCGCCACGGAAACATGTCTAACAGCCAGTCACACAAGCCCATGCACTGTTCCGCCACCTACAGCGGCCTCCAGGAGCTGTCTGTGGGAAGGAGCAGCGGCGGGGGTGAAGCCAAGAGAAGGGAGTCGTCACCCATCATACCAGCCATGGCCAATCAGAACAAAGGTTACAGGACGAGGACATTCCCGCCACCTGGCTCCAGTGCTGATAAAATGGACAGTTTCAAACCCAGGTAAGAGACCATCTTACTGATGAGATGCATCTTTTATGGCACATTTTACAGAGCCAACATTAACCTCAGCTAAGAATTTTAGCGCAGATACGTGCAGGCAGCTGTAAGACACAACAGGGACGTATAAGCTCAGATGTGTATGATTAGAAAGTATTCCATTACTGTGATAAATCTGTCATCTTAACGTTGCTTGATTTAATGTGTCTGACTTGTAGTTGTTAAAGACTCCTTCAAAATTTGAAGGTCTTTCAGTGTTTGATCAAACGTCCAGAGCTCAGCAGATCATTTTAAAATAACAGTGTGGTTCTTGTAAACATGGATCTTAATATATCTATACACAGGATATATTTTAGATTAAAACGGCCTAATCCCTGTAGAGCAGATCATTTTAGATCCTCTACTGTTACTTCCACCCCCACATCCTAGATACACACAGTCATTAAACACACTAACATACACAGGAACTGACCGCTCTGTACTGCAATTAAACTGAAGTCTGGGCCTAAAATTCCCTCAAGTACGATGATTAATGTACAACACAACATCAAATAAATGGTGTAATTGGATCATTGTATTACATATGTTTCCACCATAGTACATCCTAGAGATAAATTGCTGATCAGCTAAAGTATTTGGCAGCAAAACAAGAGAGTTTATTAGTGGATGAAAGAATCTTGCTTTTGTCGTGTGTAAAAAAGCAAGGTTGCTAAATAAGTGATGACACTGCTGCAGCAGTCTGGTGTTTACCTTACTCAGTGATATTTATCTCACAAGAGAAGGATCCAGTAAATGGATACGTTATCTAAGTGCACTGTACAATGTAAAGTACTATAATTCATCACAATTTCTCTGGTGGAAAATATATTTCATTTTTGTGCAAATGACCTGGAGTCGTACATCAGTTAATCATCCACACCAAGACCAACAGCTATAAATATAAAGTTTTAAAAATCAGTCTTATGCAACTCCACAGCTATGATGTCGATAGCAGTGGTGAACCCTGTTGTTTAATCACTGTTGCAATGATTTCATGAATGATGCAAACACTGACACCCTGATTCTACATTGAATCTACCATCACATTCAACACATGTCAAGATGTCATGTACATCAGTTGGTATTGTTTTATTTGATTCTTAATATGAATAAGATGGCAGATGAAATGTATTTACTGCTGTGCCTCTTTCAGCACCACCAAGGTGAGAAGAGAGGTTACTGATGAAATATGATCAAAGACCATTTTACAACTCTGCTCTCCTGTTTGGAACAAATACACCTTTGTGTTTCTGAGTGCAATTTGGAACAGGTTGTTTTAATGCTCTGGTTCAGGGGGAACTATGTGTTTGATGCTGCAATGACCTTCATCATTCATCAGTGTGGATGGCCATGCTTATGCGTTCATAAATGTTGTAGTGTTCTTACTTGCAAATCTATAAAATAAACTCAGTCTTATAAATTGTGACAGTTCCTACTCCTTACCAGATGCCTCGCTGTCACCTCTAACACCACATGACTGCTGAGTCTCTTTAAAGTCATCCAGGCCATTACTTTGTCTTTTAATCAATGAAAACTAAATTTCCTGTTGTTTAACTTAATTATCAATCTCATGCCTGTCTGTCCTCACAGGGCCTACACACCACAGGGATACAAGACTCCAACAGTGGACAAAGCCCGACCTGTCCGAGCCTCCACGACCACGCCAACATCCGCTCAGTTAAGCTCCACCCCTCTGTCCAGCTCTGCCCCCAAGGCCTTGTATGGAAAGAGCAGACAGAGCGCCTGGCATGCAGAAGACACCAGCACACCACCTTCAAACACCACATCCAGCTCTGACAACAGCAAGAAGTAAGAGCTTAAAATAATCTGTGTGTCAGTTTCCTGCAGGTTAAAGTAGGACACTGTCTCTTTGCAGTGCATCCAAGGAAAATTCCACACGGTCTTGTGCAAAATAAGATCACATACTGATTTTGCAGTGTAGGTCTATGACGGTCTCAACAAAAGAGCTTGATTATAGTAGAATGATCTAGTAATTCACAGGACAAAAGCAAAGGGTAGATGAAATTCTAAAAGGTAAGCATCAAGATGTTTGTTTTCTGCTTCCCCATATCCCAGAGGCACCGTACTCAGGTTGTTTTTTTTCTTGCTTTGTGTCTTCCAGGCAGATTGATATGAATTCAAAGAACGTATTCGGGCAGCCACGACTTCGAGCTTCACTGAGGGACCTGCGTTCTCCACGGCGAACATACAAGAGCACCATCGAAGACGACCTGAAGAAACTGATTATCATGGACAACCCTGGAGAGACCCCACAAAGAGATCCAGTGAGGAACGCACACACACAATCACACATCCACACATTTTCCTGGACAGTTCTGATCTCTCTCATCTCCCTCTGCAGTCTCCCAGGCGGACGTTGCAGCGCACTTTTTCGGATGAGTCACTGTGCAGCGGGCGCAGGGATGCCAACTTTGCCAACTCTGAGAACCAGACAGCGCCCACTGATGTGCTCTTCACCTGTACACTACCCACACGCAAACACTCCGCCTCCTCGAACCACTCCAACCACATGCAGAGCAAGAAGGGTGAGTTTAAATATCACCAAAGACAATTTGACAAGTTTTCAGACTCAGCTTTGTCGTCATTCAATCGATAGAAATGATAGAACGAAATGTAGTTGTCTGTGTTTGTAGCATGAAACAAGATCAAATATTAAATAAAAAATTAAATATACAAAAGCTAAATAGAATAGAATAAAAACTATGATAAAATATGTTAGAATATAATAAAATAAACGTCTGAATCTGTACAATATTGCACATTATACAGTAATAGTTAAGGGGGTGGTGCATGTAAGCAGCAGCAACAGTTTACATCAAATCAAATTTTATCTATAAAGCGCCAAATCATAACGAAAGTCATCTTATGACACTTTACATATAGAGCCGGTTAGAACAAGACACTCGAGCCAATTTACAGAAACCCAATAAAATCCTCCAGGAGCAAACACTTGAGACTGCTGACAGTGGAGAGGAAAAACTTCCTTTTAACAGGCAGAAACCTGGAGCAGATCCTGACTCCTGGAGGATGGTGTCTGCCTTGACCAGTTGGGGTTAGAGATGGAAGGTAAAGGAGGAGAGAAAGAAAGAGAGAGATAGAGAGACTGGGGAAGAGCGGGAGAAGGTAGTGGTGTGTGTGTGTGTGGGGGGGGGGGGGTCAACTCATGGATGCAGTTGATGCACAGATAACTGAACCAGAATTATCAAGAAGTAGATCAGCTGGTGCTGGCACAACCACCAACAACCAGAGCAAATGTCCATGACAGTTAATACTACTACTCCAAATACAGGTGTTAACAGTGGACACACTATCACTACAAATGTAAGCACCAACAGTGGATGTACCACTACGGAATCATGAAACACAAGACACGATGTTAAACTGTCCATTGTGCCAATAGATGGCATTGCACATGAGGTTCGCCCTGATGTCGAGAGGGGGATGTGAGCTGCATCTCAGACATGGGAAGGATGCAGACCTTGGGACACGTCATCAGTAGTGTTGCCAATATGGATGCTGGAATGAGCAGATCACCATATTTAGATCAAGTCACTGGACCTCACGTTTGTTCTGCATGTGGAAATAAAGTGACAGTAGTGAATTTAGCAGCATCATGACCTATTATTAAGGGCCAAGGATAGTATATTGGGGGGGGGGCAGTTCATCAGTCTGGTTGCCAGGGTAGGGGGGTGTACAGTTCGTGTGCAGGGTGAGTGGGGTCATGGAGAATAAGCATGAAACATCAAATCAGTGCTGAAAACATGAGAGAATCTGTCCTTCGTGCTGTTATGTGAAGGCACTTAGAACTTTGGGTTTGTTTACGTACTGCAGCTGTTCTCCTCTCATCTCCTTCAGTGCCTCTGTCGGCATCAGAGCTGTCTCTTACTGAAGTGAGGGACAAGGTCCCCCCTCTAAGGAGGCTGGACCCTTGCCTAATGCCCCTCCCTGACACCGCCTGTGGGCTGGAGTGGTCCAGCCTGGTCAACGCTGCTAAAGCCTACGAAGGTGAGAAACAAGTTCATTTTGTTCAGCCAAGGTTCACATTGGTGTGTGGGACATAAAAGATAATCATTTCTGGAAAATTTCCATACCTGAACCACATTGAAAACAGAAAATAGAATAGATGTTTGTGCCAGTGGGTGAATAAGAATATTCAACCAAATATTGATTTCTGAAAACTCAAATCAAAACATCAGTATTGTGTTGTTAATAATGAATGTTTCCTTTCCATTATTTAATGTCTGAAAATATTGTATTTTGTGATTTTGATTGGTTATCATTTTCTGGAAGTAAATCCTCTGAAATGATATAGAAGATATGTTGTCAGTAGATTCTAGAGTAAACAAAACTACACAACCTATAAATAGTAAAAGTAGGGGATTCTTAATTTTTTCCAGTGTATCTGACTATAGTGCCTTAGACTAGTCCTGGAAATGCAAATTTTGGCTGCAGGTTATTAAATTAACATACAAGCATCATCTCTGGAATACATGGTTTTAAAGTGCAATCAAAAATGACAATATGCAAAGTGTGTTTTCAAACTGAGTTCACAAGATTTCAGTCTCTTTTGAATCTTCTAATTCAATAAATCTCTTGAATTATTGGGTGTGATGTGTTTATGTGGATGCTGGAGCTGATCACTTTCATCATGCTCCAGCTCTTCTGTTACTTGACACTCCTGGGAAAGAAACAGGGATCTGGGCGTTGGTCTGCACCCCGTACACAATCACCTGCTCCCACACACAGTTTCTTTACTGAGCCTCTCTGCTGCCCCTTTGTGTCCTCTGCTGAGTTAAAAGACCGTCTCAGAGCAGACACACACCAGACTCAGACCAACACTTGATCCGTGGCCTCACCTGCTGCCAGCTCCACCTCAACTAAACTGTGATTGTATCGTGTCTCCAGAGACACAAGAGGAAGAAAACAGCAGAAAGTGAGACCTTGCTTGTCTGTTGCAGCACAAAGAGCCGTTTCCCTGTTTTCACTGACGGAGCCACAGGTTGGGGGTCCAGACATGAGGCCCGTCATCAGTCCAGTCCAGTTTCAGACTCCTCAGACGCCACGGACCACACCCACCTTCAGCGGGTAAGTCCATGTCTGAAAACAAAGACTCACACAGAGCTTTAAACACACCACATTTATCCAAAGCAGAGATTAATCAAGTCCTACAGGTCGATCTTGTGTTCTCTGGTTTTTGTTCATAAACTTCATCACTGCTGCCATCTGGTGGTCACAAACCAAACTGCATTTGACTTGAATTAATTTTACTCCTGTTTGCTTTCTACAGAAGAAACGGGTTGCTCTGGTTTCTGAACAGCCAATGAGCAGCTCCTTAAATGTTTTGAAAAACTGCTGATTCACATCAGAATCTAATATGACTCCTTTATCCTGAAGTTATTCAAAGCATACATGTGCAGCTGCATAACAAGACAAACACTGATACCATTTGATCATGTCACTCATGTGTGACAGCCACTTAACCAGTGGAGTGATTTATATAAGCCTTGGAGTAAGGAAAGCATTGACCCAAGTGGGAGTGGTATGAAATCTGGAGGGAGCATGAGACTGGTCCAGAGTTAACAGTTGTGAATATGTCAGATTGTACAGATTTTGTCATACAGGAGGATGGACTAAGTGAAGCCATGATAAAATATCAGGATTCCAAAATGTTTGAGAAAGGATTTTTTTTTTTTTCAACATGTACGAGTGTGGTGATAAATAATATACAAACACCAGTGAAATCTGTCCCAAACCACCTGTGTGAATGTGTTTGTGTTCTTATTCTTATTCAAACTAATGTGTGTGTATGTTTTTCTAGTGATGAGGTGCCCAATGACCTGTCAGGACGACTCTACCACCTGGAGGTGATGTTAAAACAGCTCAACAATGATCTGGAGAAAGTAAGTTTCCATGTGGAAATATTCAAAGTGAAACATTCTTCACCAGCACCGTAACCTTCCAGAGTCAAGAGTTGCACCAAAAATAAAAATCGTTGAAGTGGTATTGAATTATATCTTTCCTCAATTGACTTAAGTCATTGTGTTCACACAGTGCAGATGTTGATACAATGACAATTCTACTTCAATATTTGTAAATTACTTAATGTATCATTAAATTATAATGTAACTTATACATGATGGTACTGCAGACTTATACATAAAGTGATTTTCTGTATTCTGACCTGTTTAAATCATAATTGCTGATCCCTGGAGTAAAGGAACATGAATAATCCTTGATACATGTCAAGACTTTATATATTGTTCTTTAGTGCACATGATTTCCATAAAAAAAAAAACACCCAAATGTCCAAAATATGTAGAATCTAATCATTCTAATGATACATGGTATGCTTATATTGGGACAAGTAATATGTTTATGATTTAATGATCCTGACCAGGGGTTAAGAAACAATTGTTTTTATATGTTGGTAAATTGTGTCACAGTTGAATAAATTATTCTTTACAGAGTTTTTGTAGGTCCTTTAAAAATGTAAACATTATATATTATGCATTTTTGCCATTAAAATTGTCAGCTATTGATTGAAGCTATTTGAAGAGATTAGACGTTCACCGTGTTTTCTGGTAGATCGGACTGACACCCTCTGCTCTCATTGTGGAACTAAGTAAAGCTTCTGTAGATTGTTTGGATAGATCCCAGGAGGCACTGAGCAGATGCTGCAACAGTATATTTGCAAAATAGTGTAGAACACACAATGCCTGAGGAAGCATGTCACAATATTAAAATAAAATCTTTATCAGAGAAAAAGGCACATGGAAAGTCTGTCAGAATTTGGTGTCAGACTGACCCTCTATTTTAAACAATTTAGGACTCATAGGGACCGCTTTTGCTCTGTTTGCAATTATAATTAACTTTTTTTTGGTTGTATGCAGAATCAAAGCCAATCTGCTAAATGGTACAGTGATATTTTCATAGGGGTGGGGCTCTGTTGGAGCATGGGTGTGGATTGTTCTTGTTTGTACTGACTCATGTCTGTAACATATTTAGCTTGTACAGTTTCTGCATAAATACCAATAAAAAGACTTGGAGCAAAAAAAAAAAAGTCTGTCAAAATTTGACATTTTCAGGCCACAGTTGCAGTTTGGAGGTTGTTTTTTCCCCCCATAAGGCGATGTTAAAACTGATAACACACACAAATAGAGAATGTAACAAAAAAATATTCACCATATTCCAGCAGTGTATATACAGTGACCCACACCGTGGAACGAATATCTTAAATTTAGAACTAAGTTACACGGGATACTGGAAAAAAAAAATCAGCAAACTGCATCCAGCTCTTTATTCAAGCCTGTCTACTATGGAATGTGCCCTGGGTCTTAAAGTTGATCTGTACGTTTATGTTTCGTCTTCCTTCAGGAGAAGAAGGATAAGGTGGTGCTTCTGGCTGAGATGGCCAACCTGAGGGAGAACAACCAGCGTCTGCAGGAGGAAAGCCAGACGGCCAGTGAGCAGCTGCGACAGTTCAGCATGCTCTTTACCAACCTCAACAAGCCAGGAAATGAGGCGGAGGCGCACAACAGCGACGCGCAGAGGGAGTGACGACAACAGGCAAGAAGACGAAGGACGAGCGTATAATTCAGGTCACGGCGAGGGCGAGTGTGAGAGAAGTATTCTTTTAGCGCTGCCCACTTTTAGTGCCCATAATTCCTTGCACACACGGGGTGGCGACGGATTAAAATGATGTCACCTCACTCAGCTTCCACTGGACTGCCTTAAACCAGAGAGAAACCGACGGATGACGTTGGCGTTCAACACTCCCGGCGCAGCGACCCTCCCTCTCTGATCTCTGAGCCCGTTTATTTTTATAAACTGAGTCTTATATCCTTGTCTTATATATAAATACATATAGTACTATGCCAGAGGAGGGAGCAGGAGAGGACATGTGACTCTTTTCGAGAACATTACATCACCCGGAGAGGCCTAATACTGTTGCTGCAGCAAATCAGCCAAAAGAAAAAAAAAAAAAAAAGACTCTTCACAGACTGCATCTCCCAGAGTGCACTAGAGAAAATGGAAGCTCTACAGACGTGGTACTGTAGATAGACGCCTGTGTGGTACAATTCTCTTGTATCAATATTATCTATATTGTACTGATATTGTATAAGAGAGGTAGGTGTGTGTTTGTGTGTGTGTGTGTGTGTGTGTGTGCGCGTGTGTGTGCGCGATGACTGATGGTACAACAAATACTCGGAAGCGTTTATTGCACAACAGTGTTTGTGCTCGATGCATTTTATTCCCTTTTGGTGTGTGTGGGAGTGTGAGAGTGACAGTCTGTCAAAGGAAGTCTGAGTGATGATGATTAAAATAAGTTTACTGTAATATGAAAACTTGGGGCCGCGGTGCGTTCACTTTCCTCCGTTTACATGGATGAAGAGCGGCCCAAAGATGTGAAACAAGCCATCAGAGCGAGAGCAAACAGCCGATGTTTTCAGCAGTGCCGTATCATCTCAGATCTTAAACGTACTGGATCGTTGTGGTTTTACCGGAGTACAGCTTTGGAATTATTTAATTACATTAACTTTGCGTATTAATCTGAACAAAGTTCCAGTAATTTGTGCTTGTGGGAAAAAACAACCTTTACTGTACATGAAACTCACTCGCCAACACTGAAGCTCCTTCGTATCAGAACCTGTCTGTGTGTATGAGAGGGTTTGTGTTCTGTGATAACCCAAAAACGAACACAACACACTATTTATACTGCTAGCTTGCTTAATAATATTGTCTACCACAGTATATCTATTTTTAATACTCGAGTATCTGACTGTTCTTTTGGATGCTGGTACCGACTGGACGATAAATCCTACAGGGATGAATCTAATCGTACAACTTCCTCTTTCTGATATTTCCTGAAAAATTGTACTGAATTCTGTCACACTCGCTCATCAGGAGTTTTTCTTCCCTGGTCAGACTGGATCTGTGTCATTTGATTTTTCAACTCACTCAGGTACCTCGAGATGCTGTTAAAAACACAACACACGTACTTTAATTCACTGAAACACGAGGGAACAAGTGTCGTATTCAGAAAGAAAACTGCCATCTCCTCCTGCTCCCGTTAAAACAATAAACATCCCAGTAACATTTTTACTCAACACTTTTTCTGTTCGATTTAGTGATAATGAATCCAGTCCCTGATCTGGTTTCATCGTGGTCCATCAGAGTAAATGAAGCTATGACCAACACACTCCTGTTTTTCCTTCATTCATGCAGCTTCGCAGGTGTAGCTGTGATTTTAGTCTTAAATTTTAGCTAATGTAAAAGGGGCAAGGTTTTTCTTTAATACATTTTGTGTTGTATAATTTTAAGGTATTTATAGCATACGCAATGATCCATGTTGAACAAATCAATAATGCATTAAGGTTAATGGTAATATTGTATAACTAGGTCTGTTTTTAGATGTTAAATATTTTGATAATTTATTTTTTAACACATTGGCCACTGTTGCAGACAATAGTGAAGATGAGAGGGTACTGTGTTTTTTGTTTAAGTTGTTTTATTGCTGATCTCTGTACAAATTTAATTTGTATGATTGCATTGTTTTTGATTTCTGGCTTATTTTCTTTATGCATTGGTGCTCTCTCTCTGTGGTAGGAGCACAAGATGCAGTGACAAACTATTTGGGTTGTAATAAGTGTACATTTAAAAGTGTAAATTATGTTTTCATTATTTTATAAAAAATATATTAAAAATAACTATCAGAACAAAGGTTGGTGTCCACTTATTGGAATATAAGACTCAAGGTTATGTTCCGTGAAATGACTTGAACTACAGCGGTTTCATTATTTGACCTGAAGTACATTGCATTAAGATTTGTTAAAATGTTTGATTTCTTTCAGCACTAAAACACCTTGAATGTCTGAGTAGATCAACACATCCATCACACAAGGGAAGCAGCATATAAAATATTGTTACAAAGCTTTATTTCAACATAAAATAGATCCTTTAGTACATTTTACTTTGTGTCCCATTGACATAAGGTGACACTTTGTTAATAAAATTATTCATATACAATGTGAACAGTGCATTGATCAAATGCTCAAGTTTCATGTGTAACAAACAGTGATGCTAAAGAGCATCAGAACCGATGTTCAAGCACAACAGGTGAATAAACAGACTTTAAGATCCACACATGAGGCACTCGTCTCGGTTCTCCAGAGAACACACCATGGCGGCGGTGTTGCGCTCCTTAATCTCCTGCTCTGAGGCTTTGGTCAGCTGTGACTCCTTCAGCTTCTCCTTGTTTAAGGTGAACTGAATGGGGTTGGCGGCCGGCTTCGTCCTCAGATAGTACATCCCCGTCTTCAGACCCTGCAGCGACACAGGAAGGGGTTAATCATCACGTTTAAGTCCTTACTCTAGGCTTTATCTGTTTTTTTTTCCCCCCGTTCTTACCTGTTTCCAGCCGTAGAAGTGCATGCTGGTCAGTTTACCATAGTTCGGCTCTGCAATGTGGATGTTCAGGGACTGACTCTGGTCGATGTAGGCGCCACGATCTGCCGCCATCTTGATTATGGTCTTCTGGGAGATTTCCCAGACAGTTTTATAAAGCTGCTTCAGATCATCTGGAATCGCAGCAATGTTCTGTCAAGACGAGAGAAGTAGAAATTATATTTATGGCCAAATTAAATACACACTCTTCACCAGTAAAAGGTCTAATACTAAGCTAATTCTTTCTATCAGTTATTTGAAGTGAAAAATATTGATTTGTTTCCTGAAATCTTTCATTTGGTCACAGATGACTAAAACCAGTAAAGAGTCAAAGTTATGCTGAGTTCATTTACATGACCATAAACATCCTCTAACTGGGAGTAATCAGATAATTGTAATAATTGAATCTGATGCATACATGTAAACGGGCTCAGTGTTGACTTTGAAGTTTCTCAGTTTGTGTAGTTTTAACACTTGCAGACAGTCTTTTTTTTTTTAATAAATTGTAGGCTTTAAAAAACAAACTATGCTACCTAAATAATCAAAAATACAGTAGCAGAGGATGTTATGAGAAGTTTGCTTTGAACAGGATGTTTACCTGAATAGAGCCATTGTGAGCGATCAGCTGGTTCTTCATCTCCTCGTCCCACAGTCCTCTCTCCGTCAGGTCTTTGAGCAGGTGAGGGTTTACGATCTGGAACTCTCCAGACAGGACCCTGCGGGTGTAGATGTTGCTGGTGTAGGCCTCAATGGACTCGTTGTTGCCAAGGATCTGGGCAGTGGAGGCGGTGGGCATCGGGGCGAGCAGCAGGCTGTTCCTCACGCCGTGCTTGGCGATCTTCTCCTTCAGTGCCGTCCAGTCCCACAGGTCTGTGGGTGTCTTCTCCCACATGTCAAACTGAAGGATCCCCTTGCTGACCGGAGAACCCGGGTACGTCTCATAGGTGCCGTATTTCTCCGCCAGTTCACAGCTTGCCTCCAGCGCAGCATAGTAGATGGTCTCAAAGATCTGGATGTTGAGCAGCTGAGCCTCTGGGCTTTCAAAGGGATAACGCATCAGGATGAAAGCATCTGCCAAACCCTGGACACCGATCCCGATAGGCCTGTGACGCCGGTTTGAGTTCTCTGCTTCCTTAACAGGGTAGTAGTTGATTTCAATGATCTTGTTCAGGTTTTTAACGATTACTTTGGTGACGTCTACAAGTTTCTTAAAGTCAAAAGTCCGTTCAGGAGTGACGTACATGTTGAGAGCGATGGAGGCCAGGTTACAGACTGCGACTTCATCCTCACTTGTGTACTCCACGATCTCTGTGCACAGGTTGCTGCATTTGATGGTTCCCAGGTTCTGCTGGTTGCTCTTCCTGTTGCAGGCATCCTTGTACAACATGTACGGTGTCCCAGTCTCAGTCTGGGACTCGATAATGGCGTGCCACAGCTGCTGAGCTTTCACCACACGCTTCACTCTGCCCTCCTGCTCATACTTAGTGTAGAGTTTCTCAAACTCCTCCCCCCAGCACTCATCCAGCCCAGGGCACTCATTTGGACACATCAGAGACCAGTCCTTGTTAGTCTCCACCCTCTTCATGAACAGGTCGGGGATCCACAGGGCATAGAAAAGGTCTCGGGCCCTTTGCTCTTCCTTTCCCGTGTTCTTCTTCAGTTCAAGGAAATCAAACACATCAAAGTGCCACGGCTCCAGGTACATGGCGAATGCTCCAGGCCTCTTGTTGCCACCCTGGTCAACGTAACGCGCCGTGTTGTTGTAAACTCTCAGCATCGGGACCAAGCCATTGGAGTTGCCGTTAGTACCAGCAATGTAGCTTCCTGTTGATCTGATGCAGCTGACAGCAACACCAATTCCTCCTGCAGATTTGGAGATGAGGGCACACTGTTTCAGTGTGTCATAAATGCCATCAATGCTGTCGTCCTTCATGGCGAGGAGGAAGCAGCTGGACAGCTGTGGCCTGTTGGTTCCTGCATTAAAGAGTGTAGGAGAGGCATGAGTGAACCATTTCTCTGACAGCAGGTTGTAGGTTTCAATGGCTGCATCAATATCTTTTCCATGGATTCCAACAGCCACTCTCATGAGCATGTGCTGTGGACGCTCAGCCACTTTGCCGCTGATTTTGAGCAGGTACGATCGTTCCAGGGTCTTGAAACCAAAGAAGTTGTAGGAGAAATCTCTGTCATAAATTATGGCCGAGTTGAGGCGGTCTTTATTCTCAAGAACAATGTCGAGGGTCTCCTTGGAGATCATGGGCGAGTGCCGCTTGTTTAAGGGGTTGATGTAGCTGTACAGATCCTCCATCACATCACTGAACACCTTCTTTGTCTCTTTGTGCAGATTAGAAACAGCGATCCGTGCAGCAAGGATGGCATAGTCAGGGTGTTGAGTAGTGAGTGTTGCGGCGATCTCTGCAGCCAGCGTGTCGAGCTCCACAGTGGTGACACCACTGTACAAACCCTTGATCACCTTCATAGTGATCTGGGCCGGGTCCACAAAGTCAGGATTCAGTCCATAGCATAACTTCTGGATGCGAGAGGTGATTTTATCGAACATGACACGCTCCTGGCGTCCATCTGAAAGACAAAAAAAGTTAAAAATCACTACAGATAAATGGAAAAAACTATAACCAGACAAATCTATAGGAATCTCAAGAAGTCAGACAGGCCAGTCTCCAATCCAAAAGGAATGTTTTGCACCAGTTTTGATGTTGCAGTATTGTTGATTTCAGAGCCAAAAAAAAATGTCTAGAGGCCTCTGGGAGACATGATGGATGGCACAATGAGCTCTTCCTGTTGTGGCCAAGTCTGTTGACTGAAACCACTTTATTCTATTGTCCCTTCAAGGCCCTGACTGAAATGTGTACTCCATATATGGTCTTTTTGCGCAAGTAAGACTGTGAACCTCGGGTTGTGGTCAGGTGTAAACTGAGCTAAATCAACTTTGGACAAACAACTCACATTTTTGTAAGATGATTAATCAAGTGACTCAGCAAATTTTAAAGTAATAAATATCTTTTCGTCAGCATTTTTTTCTGGGCCCTTTCCTCTCATCATTTTCAGGTCTTTGTATAAGCCCTGGCATTCTCAACTGATTCTAACAAAGTTTTATTGTCCATTGTCCAGTTAAACATCTGCACTTACAATAAACCGTTGGTTATAAAAATACAGGACCTTACAGTATCCACTATCTAGTAATTTCTGTAACTTAAGCTTAAAAACAGGGTTAAAGGTGAGTATGTAAGATGAGTAAGTCCTTAAGAGGATTTACAATATTACCATACATCCCATCTTTAAAGTTTATTTTGTTTATATTGTCAGTTACAACACCGTTTTGAATGTCACTTCATTTTACTCATCAATATCTAGATGTTGGAAAAAATTTATAACCATTTAATATTTTGATCTTTAGCAAATATAATCACGTACTGTCCATCATAAAGAATACTTAAAAGCGCAAATATTCAACTGGTTTCTTCATCAGTCACCCAGGACCAAAAGACATAATTATTTGACTTTTACTGCAAGTAAGAGATTAACAGGCCCAGCCCTAATGACAACACCCAGTCATGTCATACACAGAACATAATATTTCCTTGTTTCTCAGCAGTTCCATTTGTAAAGACACAGAAAACACTAGAATTAAGACAACAAAAAGATGCATATATTAAACACGAGGACTGTCTCAAGAGACAATAATTAAGTACCTTCAGCATGTATTTGATCAGGTCTAGAGGTCAGAAAGTGAAGATGTGCATCTCCACTGATATTAACAGTCTATTCACTGAGGTAATGGTCAGATTAATGGGCTGCGTCATTAGGAAATGCGTACATCCCCCCAAAATTATCTGGTACAAAACTTATTAACACCCACTAAACAACCAGTTGACATCAGGTAAATAAACTAACATGCATCAATTCAAAACTAAAACCTCAGATCAACACTAAGCATAAATTGACTTTTGGCGCCAACTATGACAAAGGATTATGGGTAATGTCATAAAACTAACATTAATACAAAATTGGACCTGAATTACACAGAAATGTGACAAATCAGTCGATGACAGCCTAAACAGCAGTTTTAGAATATGGCAGGTGTTTTAATCTAAACTGAATCATCCTGGCCAAACGTATGACGTTGCGTCAAACGTTAACTATCTTTACGACAGCTAAGCTAGCTACTTGCCAAAGTCAGATAACGGAGGCCAAAGTTTAGCTAGCATAAAGTTTAGGTTATTTTAAGAAAGAATCAGTCAGTTCACGTTCGGTACTTCAGCCAGTTTCAGGTCCTGGCCTGGTCCCTGCTGTCAGTGTCCGTGTTGCTTATACACAGTCAGCACAGAAGCTAACCCAGGCCTGAAATGATCTGGACATCAACAACAAGAAGAGCTTACCTCGCTTGATAACATGCATGTTGAGCAGATGTAACGGAACTCCAGCTACAAGAGAAACTTCTCCACGTTAAGAAAACGTGTGGCTGGCTGCAGACTATCCCCTGTTTCAGGCTGAGAAAGCGGGAATGATCCTGAAAATCCCGCGACGGTAGTATTTGTACGGAAGGCGTAATAACCGGTGTGAGTGATTGATGTGCGTTTTGACCAATCAGCGCCAGGGGGAGCGGGATTTCACAAATATAGACCAATCAAGAAGCGAGTATAGTATCAACTTCCTTTTCCGTTTGCTTTCCTGAATGCTAATTTGGCGGGACAGAAATGTAGGTCACTCAACATGCGTTTTTTGTTTTGTTCCACTCATCTGATAGCAGAACGTGATCACAGAAGTAGTAAACATAGATGCCCTGGATTGTATAAAAATATATACCCAGAATTTCTCTCATTCATTGTTTTTTCAATATAAAAGTACATATGAAGTCTTACATATAAACTACATAATAAACATGTAAAATATAATATAAAGCAAAGTAAACCAGGCCACAGACAGAAATAGAGAAGAATGGCTGGATTTGGATGGTTGTGTAAAATAGGAAAAGAGAAAAGAAAAAAAAAACCTTTGCATTTCCAGGTATTTCATACATTACTCACATCCTCAGGTTAACTAATAACAAGGTTTGATTGCACAATGACACACACTGCAATCAAGTGGTGAAGGACATTCAAAAAAGAGGGAGTATTATGTTACAAGTAACAGGCTAATAACTAATTTTATGCTCACTTTTATCGCTGAACAGGTATTTTAATGGTTAAATATGCTGTTAAAATGCTGGTTTGTAATTTTTGGTTTGAAAATTTGTAGGCTTTGTAATGTTAATTATATATTATTATTTTGTGTTGGTTTAATCGGCATCAATAACATAGGTGTTTTCTAAAGCATTCATTCCCTAAGACTGGGTCAGGAACCTTCAGGTCAGTTAAGGGAGATTTCATCAGTGTCTCTGAATACATTTGTAAGTTTGATATTATTTGTAATAATCTGATAATAAGAGATTCAACACTGAAAACAGTGTAGCATATATGCAATTTGTTTTGGTGATGAGAGGTAAAAATAATATATATAATAGTAAGAATAAGAGTTGCCTATTGCCTTAAAATGGTGATAATAAATAAATATAAATATTGATTTTGTTGTTATTTATCACACATATTTCTCATCAAGGCTGGTTCTAAATAACATCATAAAGTACAGTATAAACTGCAGTAAAAATGATCAGTAATGTTAATTTATCTGTCAGCACTTCATAGATTCTGTATTTTGAATTGGATTGGGATGTGTTTTCATTTTTAAGATGTGACTCCCCACATGGGAGAAAAGTATATTAGCCTCAAGTATTAGGTACTGGAGAAAATAACACATATTCCACTGAAATCTAGTTGACTGGAAATATAAGGTAGCTAAAAGGGAAGGAAAATACTCAAATAAAGGACAACTATCTTGAGGACTTGAGTAAAACTATCCATCATTGACAAATGTCCTTCAGTAATTCAGTGCAAAAGTGATATAGTGCTACTGAAAAGAGAAAAAACATGACTGTAAGAAAAAAAGTTTACTGTTGTGTTTATGCACGATACAGCGTACATAGTAATATAAGTATGCAGATAATTATTTAAGTAAAAGTATGTAAGTTTTAACAGTAAAATTGACCTAATACGATAAGTAACATTAGTTATTGTGTAGTAAAATGATCAACAGTTGTAATCTGAAAAAGCAATGTCATAGAGAGTCCCTGGTTCCTCACAGGTAAACGCGTTAGTTTAAATGTGAGAGGCCAAGTCATACTTTTTAGTTTGCATACTGAACTCACATCTGAACATCTTTAAATGCATTTAATCTCACTGCCTGTCGTTCGTCCTCCAAACCGATAAGAGGCAGCAATTCACCTTAAACCTGTTGACAAAACTACAAAGAAGTAACGCCATGTGATTTGGTCACAGTCATGTCAAATATCTCTCTAATTTTCTGCGTTTTTATCCGGATTCTACATCAGAGGAGTTTTGACAAGTTTGTTCCGAGGGCAGATTATTTTTAGTTTTATTTACATGTGAGAAAAGGAGATGAACAGGGCGCAGAACCGACAGAAGGTGCTCAAAGACTTACTGTGTGTTTTAAAGGAGGTTTTATGGGGTTTTGTGTATTCACAGTGGCCCAGGTGGGTCCAGTGAGGCGGATCTGATCTGAATCATGAAATCCACACAGAAGGCGCAGGATGGATCATTCTGAAGCGGCTCTAACAACCTGCTCCTCCGGTCCGCTTCAGTCCACATCACCGCTCCACTTCCTGTGTAAACCTCCCTCCTACAGACTCCACAAGTCCGCTTGGACACGTAGCTCAGTGTGGACGGACTGATCCGCATCGGAGACACCCTGAACCCCAGCCATGTCCCGGTCCAGTCGGCGGTACAAGCCTCTGCAGCAGAGCAACGGCGGGGGCTCTTTCCCCGGCTGTGACCGGATGCGGATGCCCCGGGCCCGGGTACTGCTGCTGTGTCTGCTCGGGGTCCTGGTCCTGGCGGTGGTCCTGGGGGTCTACCTGTCCAACGACCCCACCGGCCCACATGTGAACCGCATCCCGGCCGCAGACTTGACCAGGGACAGGGTGAGTCAGGACAGTCACAGAACATCTAGAGAGACCAGTAGAAAACATAAAAATGGTCAAATAAAAGGATACTGACTAAACATCTATAGAGAGATGCACATATTAGAAAAAAATATATATATGTACAAAGCAGTAATTATAGATTCAACAACAGATAATAGTGCAAAGACAATAAACAATGCAATAAATAAATTCACTGTAAAATGGAGTGCTGCAGGTTTGTATGGTTATAATGTTGCTGTAGCACCCATACCTGCATCAGCTGTATTTTCTTCTACTGCAAATGGCATAGAGATTCAAGATTAAAAGTGTTTATTGTCATATGTACAGTGAGGAAACATGTTCCCTGTACAATTTTTGCTTTGTTTTCACAGAATGCCAAATATATTTGAAACAAGTATAAATAGGTAAAAGACTAAAAAAAAAGAACAAGATAGATTAAAAAAAAACTGTGCAAAAATATACAGTACAAATGTACATGGTGCAGTTCAGTCTGTGCAAATAAAAACGTAAACAGGTGCAGTTACATGAGGTAGTCCGTGGCTGTAAACTCCTGTTAACTGGAGCTTATGCAAGGCCATTCCAGACCATGTGACTTAATGTCAAATACATACTGATCCCCTGTGACGTCCAAGTCCCCTAGGGTTTAATCATGTGATATGACTCCAAAAGAATTAACAAAAAGGTTTATTAAGATAAAAGAAGTCTACTTGAAGAAACGTCCTTAAAACGATTAATGAACTATGGTAGCTTTTTTACAAGTAGGTTTGAAAAAATATGTAAATAATAATAATAATAGATTTTATAAGGACATTTTGCATTCAAATTTTACTGACAAAAATATGCTTTGCTTTTAACTGCATGTTCCCTTACATCTGATTTGTTAGCATCTTTGTAGAACCATGATGCTTCATTTACTATGATGTTTTCATTTACCTTTATCCACAAACTGCAGCATATATTATTGTTCTATAAAACAATTAAAACCAATAAAGAGTTCCATCCAATGTTGTATGTAGGGGTGATTATAATAGAGAATGACCAACAGTAGATTTTTTCTAGCAATAGTTAATAAAAAGAACAAACTGAAATTGGCCAGTATCATCCTTGCATCTATATACAAGGTTCCCAGGGGGTCTTAAAAAGTCTTAAAAGTCTTGAATTTACAAATCTGCATTTAGTACCTTAAAAAAGTCTTTAAAATGTATTAAATTTGGTATGGTAGGTGTTAAGTTATGTTGCCATAAACTCGTTTACTGTACTGTGTTTAAATGTACCTGGGAAATGTCCAAGTTACAAAGAAAATAACGTTTGTCTACTCAGTTCCACCCGTTCCAACCCAACAATTTATATTGAAATTAGGAACCAGTTATCGTCAACTTTGTAGCCCCTGGTGAGAAATGATTAAAGAACATTCAGCCCAACAGATGTGCAATTGTTAGTCATGCACACGTCGTTCGAGAAAGCTGACTTTGGGAATATTTTTTGAAACGGGCATTAAATTCTGTTCCAAGTAATCTTAAAAAGGTCTTAAAAAGTCTTAAACTTAACCTGTAGGAACACTGTATATAAATGTTGAATCAGTAACCAGATAACTGTTGGAATGGAACATATAAATAAATAAATAATGTGGAACTGAACACAAAACTAACTGTAAAGGTCAGTAGGTGGAAGTGATATTAAACCTTTTATCTGTTATTTCCCCTCAGAGTTGGCATTTTGTAGTTTTTAAACCTAATATTACCTTTTGCTGCTAATTCAAAACCTGTGTAATTATATTGGTTTGAATTATCAGGTGAATTATACATCAGATTGAAATCATACTGTAATTTTAGTTCTCTATAAGTAATGCATGTAAGTGTTTTCAGCCTTGATTTTCACCAGTTTGCCTAAAAACTATCAAAGGAATGTTATACTAAAAAGGTGAAACTGGTGATGTTACAATTCTGATACAACTATATCTAGTCTACCCTAAAGTTTATCATTTTTACATCTCTATGTGGTGTCTTTTCAAAGCATGTTAGGTAAGGGTTGTAAATTGTTTAATTTTCTACAGTAAAATAAATGTCCTGAAGATGCCTAAAAGAGGTTCATGTCAGTGAAATTAATCAGTCACATCCTGATGTGTTGATCATCTGTGCTATAATCTTTCCCAGTAACCAGATATAACATGTGTTAAAGTGCTGATGGGCCTGAAATACGAGTTCAGTATTAAATGTTTCCTTTTGGGAGTACAGCACATTGTCTTCCTACAGTCTTTCTCCTCTCCTTACTGTCATGAAAGGGACAAAGTTGATAAGTAATGGTATATTTTTAGAAATGTTTAGAACCACTAAGAGTGTCCAGGTGTGCAGCTTGTCATGGATCACACAGCTCTGGAAAACACTGAGGGGCCCCGCCACACATCTAGACCTGCAAAGATTGTTAATATTTGTGTGAATTGTTTTCTTTGCATTATTTGAGGTCTGCGTTATTAAAAAGCTTTTGTTTTTGGAGTTTAACATATAGCAGGTTGCCATATACATTTAATTAATAGTGGTAAATGACATCATATATTCTTTATCATGCAAAAAAGTCCCAAGAAGGTAGCATCGTCATTTTCTGTAATGTAGGCGGTCTATTTTTTCCATTTTTACACAAGTCTGACTCTAAATATTTGTGAGACGTTAGTTTTTTCCTGTACAAATAGCTTTTTAACTGTATATCCATCCATTCCTTAAGGCTTTATGTTCTGTCACTTCTTAGCAACATAGTCCTTATTAATGATAAACAAAATTTAACATATATAGTAGTGCTTATTAATAAACGGATTACAACAAAATGATAGAGCTTAATATTATAGGGAATTTAATATCCTGATTTTTTTTCTAGAATTAAATATACTTGGGGCTAAAGCATTGCATTTGTGGACATAAGAAATGGAGAATGCTTGGTGTCTATGTGTTCACACCATCTCCACCACCGGGGCAGCCATGGTGTAGGAGGTTGCAGAATTTTTCCCCAGAGATATTGTTGCCTGATGTGCCCTTGAGTGAGACACTTAACCCCCCATTTGCTCCCCAGGCGCCCAACATGGCAGCTCCTAGTCTGCAGTGTGTGCTGTTCCTTCTAGTGATGGGATGAATGGAGAGGGTGAATTCCAGCATGTGTTACATTTGTGCATATAAAATAAACAGACAAATAAAGATTTGGAATTCATTTGTTGTTGCTCTGCAAATAAAAGTTCTAAGATGCAGTGTTTTTACTTGGAATTTGGGAGAAATGTTAGTGGTTTCTACAGTTAATATAATAAAACATGCACCTTTCACTGTAGTCCCTCCTTTTATTGGTGTTCTTTATTCTGTTCATCAATGGGCTTTACAATCTATAAAACATTCTTGAACTTTGATTTGAGAAAACAAATATGCCCTCAAAATTTTCAACAGGACAAAAGGGGCAAGTAACAGATTACATTGTGCTGTATTTACAGAGTAAACAATAATGTGAAAGGTCAGAATGACACTGTTATTCGCTAAACAAAGCTGCTTTACTCTCTCTGTTCTTGTACCGGTGTATTTTTTTTCTTGCTGTTTTTCTTATTTATGAGTCTTGTCTCTTGTGATTCCAGCTTTCCCACAAACCCAGTAAGTGCTCTCCAGCTCAGATCCGACGTCTGGCATCTCAGGTGGACGGGACTCGGCTTTGGGAGACTTACCTGAGACCCATCATGATCGAGAGACTCCCCGGAACCCCAGGCAGCCTGACTGTACAGCAGGTGTGGCACTTTCTACACACTCAACTTAGCTCGGACTCTTCCTTTTGTTTTTTTTTAATTTTTATTTCACACAGTAGATTTGCCTAATCTAACAAAACTTTACATCAAAGGTGGTTTCATAAATTTGTATAATTCATGTCATTCAAGGACAGTATAATGAAGGCCTGATATTTAAACAATTAAAGGTGGGGTACAAGATCTTAGAAAAACTGTTTGAGTAAGCTACATTTTGAAAATATACAATTCAAAAGTCCAAACCCCTTTATTCAGATATCCCCCAAAGCCACACCTTGAGAATACTGGCACGCGCAATACTTGTTCCCGAGGGTTCACAAGCGCTGCACAGCAACAATTCACCCAGCTCCAACCCCAGCTCCGTCTCCGATCCACGCATACCTCATTCAGTCTCCTCCAACACCCCCACTCTTACAGAACAGCCCCAGTTCATACCAATCAGGCTAACGTTACATTTCCTAGTGATTTATGTTAATGACAAAACAGTTTTCCGGGGAACTTTACATCCTAATATTGCTAATATAGCTAGCCAAGCTCTGGCTTCGTTTCCTGTACCAGTGCTCCAAGCCTCTGAGAACGCACGATTCATGCAGGAGGGGTACGCAGAGGGGGGGCAAATGGCAGTTGAGTTTGATAGACATATCACCGCTGAATCATTTCGAGTGGGTGCTCAAAATGATTGGATGATGTTTTTTCAGTCCTGTCTGTTCCACAGGTGACTACATTTTTTTTATTTTTGTATTAGAGCATTTAATTAATTGGTTGGAATCGTGGTGTGAAGGGGATTTTAAGCAATATAGTAAAAAATGCTCCAGGAAAACATCTTGCACCCCATCTTTAAGTCATTTTTATCATGAAGATTTCTCTGTTTCCCTGACACAAAAGGTGAACAAATAACCACAACAACAAAAAGTAAACAAAAGACCATCAGTGTCAGCCCAGAATTTCCCAGGCGGTCATCTTTATTGCAAAACTTAAATTTTCAATAGAATAGAATACAGAATTCCCATACTCTTATGCAATGACACATTTATTTCTGTGATTTTTTTTTTGGACACGTGACGTTGTTGATCCTAGATCTGACCAACTGGACCAACCTCAGATCATAAGACTACCCCCACAGCCTTGTACTATAGGCACTAGGCATGATGAATAATCACTTCATCCTCCCCTCTTCTCTCCCTGATCACTCTGGGACAGGATCTGGACTTGTCAGACCACATTAGAACTCAGTCCTGTCTCTATGTTCAGAAACAAACTGATGGTTGCATCCCTAAACCTCCTTCCTTCATCCTCTCTTCACTCTGCTCCTCTTCAGCACATCACCTCTACTCTGTCATCACTGTCCGCCGGCTGGTCCATAGACTTAGACTCCTTCCAGTCTCCGACCCCTCGTGGTCAGGTGACTTTCACCAACATCGTAGCCACTCTGGACCCTTCAGCTCCACGCCGCCTGCTCCTGGCCTGTCACCATGACTCCAAGTTCCTGCCTCCGGACCCGCGAGCCCCCGAGAGGGTGTTTCTGGGGGTCAGTGACTCGGCGGTGCCTTGCGCTATGATCCTGGAGCTCGCCACTTCTCTGGACGCACAGCTGAAGACGTTTAAACAGCAGGTTTGTGTGTAGCAAGGCAACATCTAGAACAAAGACACATATTCCTAATAAAACCAAATAGTCTTGTCTTCAGCGAGAACAAATGGCTCCAGAGTAAACGAATATGTTTGATGAAATTTCTTAAAACTAGTAAAAGTTTGGTCCAGTCTTACAGACATATTGCAGGGATATCACATCAGTTAACAAAAAGTGACATTAAAACTGGAACTAGCAGCATTTTGTTGACTGAAGTAAAAGAAAAAATTAAAACTAAATAAAAACTCAAGTGAACAATGCAGCACACATTAAAATGAAATAGAACTGCAGGCTGAGCTTCCTCTAATGATAATGGCTCATGGTTTACAAGACTAAATTGTTGTTTGTACTTCACGGGAGCTTTTAAAATACAAATTTTGTAAATTAAACGTGACATCATTTTCTCATCCTACCTTTTTCATCTCCTATAAATGAAGGATTTGCTCATTATTCCTAAATTTTAACTCTATAACTGAATTGAAACCAAGAACTTCCCTAAAATGAAGCCAAACTACATATTAGAACCAACTGAAACAAATGATGCCAGGCACAACCCCCCCCCCACCCACACACACTGCACATATTGTAGCTTATTTTGGCATCAATCCAGCTGATGTCATCATGTCGACACGTGTGGTAATGTCAGCATATCATTTGCTTATATATATATATATATATATATATATATATATGCCAAGTTTGAAGTAAATTGAAACAAAATAGATGTTTTTATAGATATTTGAAATTTTGCCCATTACAAGTAAATGGGAGAAAAAAATGTTTAGAAAATTCATAAAAAATGTGAACTTTGACCTACTTTTCCCAAAATGTCATGACATCTATTCTGGGTCACTGGCAATATATAAATGCAATTTGGTATGAATTCAACCAATAGTTTTGTTGCTAAAGTGTTAACAAACAAACAAAGAAACAAACCAAACCAAATACAATACCCCTTGCCTCCTCTTCAGGGGGGTGGGGTAATTAAGAAACAAACTGACTAAATAAAAATAAATGATGAAAACTACAATACTCTGTTTCATCTAACATTTAAACCTTGTTTTCTCCATTCTCCTTTGTCTCTTCCTGCAAATGATAATGGAAAGGTCTGAGATGGTGACAGAGTAGTTTTTCCTCCTTTTTTCCCTGAGACTCTTTATTTTGTCCCTCAGTCTCTGTAGCTGCAGTACAGGACACAAACTGCTGACTCCAGCCGGCTGATTTCAGTGCAGCAGTCATCTGTATATAGCACTATCTCTCCAGAGACGGTGATTTATGTAGTTAGAGCTGCACACACATGCATACTGCGACAACACTGCAGAGCTGCTGCTTTCATTTGATTTCCTTTCCTTCTTTCTCATCCTAGAAACTCCCAGTGACTCTTCAACTTGTATTTTTCGACGGGGAGGAGTCATTTGAGGAGTGGACCGCCACGGACTCCCTGTACGGGTCCCGTCACCTGGCCGAACGCATGGCCAACACCCCTCACCCTGCAGCCTCCACACATACCACCATGCTCCAGGCCGTGGTGAGAGAAGAGCACATCACCTCATGGTCATCCTCAAATCTGATCCAGACACACTCTGAATGATCTACTCACAGGCTAAATTCAGTAGCCTGTCTAAACACAGCATGTTAACACCAAATAAAATACAAATAAACTAAATACAGAAGAAAAACAGCTGAAATATTGCAGCTTTAAGTGGGGTTGTGTCCATGTGAATACCCCTCTCGTGATATTCATGACCTTAGGTGAAAATTTTCCAAAGGAGTTTCCAAAAAAAAAGAGGCAGTTGTGGTTCATTTTTCATATTATATTTTAATTTTAGTAATACCTGCAATGATTAATTAATTAGCTGTTTTGATATATTTTGAAAATTCTTAAGAAAAAAGTCAAAATTTACTGATTTGAATTTCACAATTTTAATTATTTTCTTGTTTCTTTTCTTTTGTGTTATAATAAACCAAATATCTTTAGGTTGTGGACCAAATAGCTCATTTAAGGGTATAATCTTGGACATGACAAACAATTTTCTGACATTTTGTAAACCAAACGATCCACTATGTATGTATATAATGCACTACTGAAGTAGTCCTTAGTGGCAAGCCTCATTTTTAGTCATATAGAGTAGGGACAATGTTAGTCACATTTTTTTTACAAATATTAGCAGAATTTTAAATAAAATATCACTAAGTAAAATAAGTATCACATAAAATAAAGACCTGCAAAATTGTTTTATTATTATTATGACAAAAATTACAAAAAAGTTTAATATCGGTTAATATTGTATTATTATAAATGTCTAATCTTTATGTGTTTCTAGTTTAAAAATTGATATTTGGTTCTGAGTGAACGTTGCAAAAACCTGATGGTTATTTTACCTAAATTCTGATTAAAGTGTAACTGATAAATCATATTATTTTTTAGTCTAGAGAGGAGTACAATGCAATAATTGAACCTGTTGTCCATAAATGTATTGATCAGTGTCTCCTACAGCTTCATCCCTTATGTTTTCTCTGATGTGTTCCTTAAGCCCACGTCTCTGTTTTCTGTCTCCATAATTGTCATAATTGTCTTTCCTGTCTGCAGTTTCTACTGAGCCATGACTTTATTTTGTGTAAATTTAGCATTTCATCGTCATTTCCAGCCGCTGTCTGTCTCCTGTATTTCAGGATCTCTTTGTGCTGCTGGACCTTCTCGGTGGTCCTGACCCTCTGATTGCAAATCATTTCGACAACACAGCGCGATGGTTTGACCGTCTGATCACAGCAGGTAAACACTGGAAGCTTTAGATGAGGATGTATCTGTGGGGGAACATTTTGATCTCTGTGTAACATGTCTTTATTTCTTCAGAAAAGAGACTCCATCGACAGGGTCTGTTGACGTCTCACCCATCGGAGCAGACGTACTTCAGGAAAGATGTGTACCTGGGACCTGTACAAGACGACCACATCCCCTTCCTTCATAAAGGTGAGTGATACGGATGGACACCCTTAAAATTTTACATAAATCTCAAATATTATCATGAAATATGTACAGAAAAATCTTTGTTATGCTTCAAAAGGTTTGTCTGCATCACACATAAACAAATGCAAATGCTTTCTTCTGTTTATTGTCAAGAAGAAAGAATAACAAACCTAAACTCTTAACAGTTTCAATATGTCATGCCCTGGATGTGTTTCATTATCTTGCTGAAACATCCGGTTTTGACCTCAACAGAACAGAACACATTGGAAGCTGAGAATGAGACTTTTTAGAACACCTATGGTAATAGCCAGTTTTGATAGCAAGATTAGCCCTCTTTGGGGGAGAAGATGTGGTCTCAATGAGGGTTTCTCAGATATTTTTGGGACTGTCCTAACCTAAGAGTTTATTGGGATGAAATTCAGAAAGAAATACAAGAAATTTTAGACTCGAATACCCCATTTGAACCACACCAGATAATTACGATACCATACGATATACTTTGTTGTCCCCTAAGGGAAATTTGTCTTGGACGCTAAGAGCTGCACAGGTGAAGCTGCCAATTAATAACACAGAAGTATTAGACTAGAACAAAGATGCAATCACATGACCCACACATATTGCACATACCCATATTGCAAAAGATTCCCATAGATAGGCGCAGGAAAAATTATTAGACCATCAAAAGTCCTCAGAAACAATGGTTATGCAATCAAATACTAACTCCTGTGTGTATCATGTGACTAAAACAGACAGAAAAGAAAGCATGGGATGCCTTAAAGCACTGTTTTTGTCAGTACAATGCCATAGATATTGATGTAAGAACTGAAGTGATTTTTGCTATTATCAAGAAAACATGGAAAATGGCTAGATATTAGCTCTTAAATTAAACTCTCATGAGCTATTTTTGTTGTTATTATATTTGTCCAAACAAATGTACCTCTTGTTGTACCAGGCATTAAAATGAACAAGAAATTAAAGAAAACAAGGGTGGTCTAATAATTGTTTCTGCGATTGTAGTTAAAAAGAAACATGCTTGCAATAAATAACAATGACAAAGAATAAAATACAGCAAGATAAGATAAGAGATAACACCATGACATTATTGCACAATCTGGCTACTTTTTTATATAATGAGTTTTTAAAGTGGTTCAGTTTATATTTGGGGACTCTGTATCGCCTACCAGATGGTAGGAGTTTATACTCAGGATAAAGGATGTGAGAAGGATCTCTAGGGAATGTATGTTTGGAGGGATTGAGGAAAAAAAAAACAATATATATGCTTAGAGTTCTTGTGTTACTGGCTCATAAAATTATCACTGTAAACTGGCTTGAACCCCACCCACCCACTGTGGACCAGTGGATCCAAAGTCTGAAAGCTGTGGACTGTATGGAAAACATAACCGCAAGTATGCAACTCCGGATGGACACTTGGAAAGATGGTCACCCTGCTAAGTCAGATCTGGCAAAGAAGATATGTTGCTGACCTGTGGAGGGGTGTTGTTTTTGGGTTTTTTCTTTTTCTTTCCCTCTGCTTACTTTTCCTTGCACATGTGTGTGTATAAGTTGGAAAAATATATATATAAAACAAGAATTGTACAATATGTATGAGACTGAACTGTATGTTAAGGAATTTCTTCTAATAAATGTTCCAAAAAAAAGAAAGAACAGAGCAGGTGCAGAAGGGAACATGTGGGTTTGGAGAATGCAATGTTAATGTAAAATATCACAAATGTATGGGGTGTCCAAAAAACCTTTTTCCACATTTGATCTGGTTAATTTCATTCAACACTTCTTTCCTCTCTCTTCTAACATTCACACAGGCGTCCCGGTGCTCCACGTCATCGCCACCCCCTTCCCACAGTTCTGGCACACGTTGGACGACACAGAGGAGAACATGCACCGTCCCACTGTGGAAAACCTGACCAAGATCCTGGCCGTGTTCCTGGCTGAGTACCTCGGCTTCTGAACCCGAAACACACACGGTGATGTTCATTTGTCGGTGTTGAACCTGTGAACCTCTGCTCACTTTCACACGACTGAAGACAGAAGATGGAGGGAACCTGGATATTTGTGAATGAACACAATGGATCAGGAAAGTAGTGACCTGAACTAAATTGGAGTTGTGCGTCACACTGGAATACCAGCTAAACTTTACCAAAGACTAGTCTTTGCTGGACTGTTAGTCACCGTGGATGCATTTGATCGACACGCGTCCAAATGACTGGGTTAAAAATAAGTCTTAAATCTTCAATAAATTGTTAACTGTGCTGTTGAATGAGCGCAGTACCTGGGGAATGTGTCGGTGAATTCCAAAACATGCTAAATGATTATTTTTATGAATAATTAATAATTTCTGTGAATAAAATCAGAGCCTTATCCTTTAGATATGACTGAGTGTTTGAACGACCTCTAAGTCATACCTGTGAATATTTATTTTATGTTTACTTAATGCATTAGGCCTTATATCACCTGCTCTTATGAATACCAGCTCTAAAATGTAGCTGAAATCCACGTTTGTTGGTTTAATGTTAACAGTTGAAATTTAACTCAATGGACTAAAGGTTTACTGAAACATCTGAAACAAAACATCCATGTTTTTTAATGACATTTAATTATGAGACAGGCCCACTTGAAATAAAAGATAAATACGATTAAAAACAAACAAACAAAACAAACGGTACCATTTCATCTTCGAGTTTGTCTAATTGTTTCTTTGTTCCAAACGTCTTGATTCTATGTGTGAATACTAATAAATGAGAGACTCTGAAGTGAGATCATGTCAGAGCTTTTCAATACATCTGTGAACAAGGATGTTGAATTTAACCCAGACATACGGCGCTGATGTTTTATTTCTGCCTTGTATCTGTATGTGTTAACACCCTGATGCAATGTCTGATAAGCCATGTTTTGGTAATAAAGATTACTTTTCAAGTATTTATGTGATTACATGAACTTTATATGACAAAACAGACTTTAAAAGGAATGATTGTGAAAATCTAGCGAATAGTCTATAACAGAATATGAGCTGACCTTTGTTTATAATCAGATTTATCAGTGTTAGATATGATGTGAGGCGTGTTCAATGCATATTCTTGTTTTTGTTTTCCATGGATCTGTTGTGTTTGACACTAACATTTCAGACCTAAATATTCACGTAAAAGAAATCAATAAAAAGTCCCACATTTGACAGTTAAAGATGAGATTCAGATGAGAATTGAATAAGGAGGGGCTGCAGGTTAAAGGTCATTATCAGAGGGAGGACTGATTTCTCCAAACCCATGAGTAACATAAAAGATAAAACAAGGAGTGTCACAAAAAAATACAGAGAAAACAATGTTTCCTGACAACACAAAGGACTCCTCAGATTTCAAGCACAAGAGGGCGCTGGTTGTGTGTGTTTACTGGATAAACTGAGGCAGCAGAATAGAGCTACTTCATCAGGGAGGCTGTTAAACTCACAGTGATTCAGATCCATCATGTGACTGCAGTCAAACATGTAATTCATCAGGATAATATAAACATATATTTGCTCAGCTCTGTGTAAGAGTCAGAGCTGCATCATAAGAGAAAAATGCAGGATAAACTAAGGTAAAAAGAATCATTCTGTCTCCTGTTGAGCATTATGTTTACGCTATATTGAGGTTTTTCTTGGATGGTTAGTCTTAGAATAGCATTAAACCCACTATACTGGTGAGAGGAAATCACAAGAAGTGATTATGAGATAATCTGATGTGATATAGTGTATGAAATGTTTTTATTCTGATATTCATGTTCAGATTTTTTTTTACAGTTTGTTACCCCCCGAAGGGGAGGCAAAGGGTATTGTTTTGGGATTGGTTTGTTTGTTTTTTTCTTTGTTTGTTTCTTTGTTTGCAGCAAGACAATTGGTTGAATTCATACCAAATTGGGTTTATAGATTGTCAGTGACCCAAAATAGATCTGATAACATTTTGGGGACAGTAAGTCAAAGTTCAAATTTTTATGAATTAAAAAAAAAAATTATAATAAATTTCCCCATTTATAATGGGTGAAATTTTTCAAATGTCTGTAGCAGCAAAACTACTGGTTGAATTCATACCAAACTGGGTTCATAGATCACCAGTGATCCAGAATAGATGTCATATTTTGGGAAAAGTAGGAAAAGTTCAAATTTTTTATGAATTTTTAAAATCTTTTTTCATCTTCCATTTACTTATAATGGGTGAAATTTCACATGTCTATAAAAATATCAATTTTGTTTCAATTTGCTTCAGACTTGACACATATATAAAGACAATTGAAATGCTGACATCAGCACACACATAGACATGATAACATCAGCTGGATCCATACCAAAATAAGCTACAATTTGTGCGAGGGGTGGGGTTTGTTTTGCCTGGAACCACTTGTTTTCCTCTTTTTTGAAGGGTGACCAATTATATTAATAGTTATTTTGTATTGTACAATTCATCCTTAGAGACTATGTCCAACATCATCTAATATAATAATAACATAACATCCAACCACTGGTAAAGTCAAAGTTTGACCTTTTAGTTTCTTTTTAGAAGGTTTAACACGCTGTTGTGGGACTTAAATTCATGTATTTTGAACTTCATCAACAGATCCACAAACTAACAGCTAACTCTGTTTTGATTTTCTCTGCCATGGTGTTAAAGATCTGAAAAGTAAACTTTACTCAGAAGTTTGCTGGACAACAAACAGCTATTACTGAAGAAGCTGAATCAGCGATCTTGGAAACAAAGAAGCCAGAGTTGTGTCCATTGTGTAAAATCAGGAGCTTCAATCACATCAGCAACTCAAGCTCTAAGTAACATTCTTGTGAAATGGTCCGGCAAAACCTCCGGGACTGCAGAAGGAATAAACAACGCTGCGGTTTCATCAGCAACTCTGTTAATGCTGATGATGCTGCCTCTGAAATAGAGCAGTCAGACGTTAAAGATTCACATTTTATTGAGACCAGAGATGCTGCAGGAGGGAACACATGTAGACCTCACCTCAGTTTAGTTTATCTGAGACTTTTTATCTCAGCACATTCAGGCATTTGGTTTATGTTGGTATCACTCTTAGTGTATACATTGTTTTTTCCTGAGAATTGAATAATTACTTATATAGCTGTGTTAAAAAAAGAATGACCAGATTTGTAAAACACAGTGGTGAAGCCTTCATATGTACGGGTTTATTATTTCATTTTTTCAATTTCCAGCTTCTTACATTTTAATATAATTTTCTGTCTTTGTTACACACTTTGTTTTACGATCTAAGTAAAACATTTTACAGTGTTAGCCTGGGCTTGTTATTTTGATATATTCAACTGTACAGAGTATAAATATATCTTAACAGTTCTGCAGTGTTTTTCCATTTACATTATTGCTTGTTTTTTTTTTTGTTTTTTTTTTTACCTTCCTGCCTTCAGTTCTCCTCCAGTGTGATGATGTTTTCACAGTGAAGCCAAATTCTTAAGAATCTTTGTTAAATCCTGAGGAACTTTATGCTATTTCATTGCACATAAAAACAAAATACATCATTGTATCTACCTTGATGCAGCAGCTCATCTCCTCACAAATCCCAGACGGTGTTTAGTAGAGGGAACTCTTGTCTTATACGATGCTTCCTCTGTCCCCTGGGCTCCGGCCCCTCGGTCTCGGGCCGAAGCTGCAGCTGCTGGAGGATTTGGTGTCTATGTGGGGAAAAGGGGAAGCCCTCCAGCAGGGTGTAGAGGCCAGAGAAGTGCCCCTGGTGAAAGGCCACTGTAGCTTTAGCCTTCAGCACGTTCTCCAGCTCCCCAAGGTGAAGGGAGGAAGAGGAGGAGAGGGGAGGAAGAGCCCAGAGGAAGCCTCAGAAGTGATCCATGCAAACACTCTGCAGGAGAACCTCACACATGCAGACCACCAGCTCCACTGTGGAAGTGGATAGAGGTCCTCAGAGGTCTTATTTACATTCAGTCTGTGCTGTATCAGTAAGTTTGTGCTAAATTGAGCTGAATGCTGTCAGTCCATGGCCAAAAAGAAGTGAAATGCATGTGTTTAGCATCACTAATCATGCTCTGGCAGAATCAAACTATTTGGATTATAACATATCATAAATCTGTCCCTCAACATGTCCATGGATGCCTTACAGCAGGGGTGTCAAACTCATTTTAGTTCAGGGGCCACATACAGCTACATTTGATCACCAGTGGGTCAGACCAGTAAAATAATAGCATGGAAACCTATAAATAATGACAACTACAAATTTTTTTCTTTGTTTTAGTGCAGAAAAGCTAAATTACAATATATACGTTTATAATTTCACACTATCCTTTCACAAAAAATGTGAAAAACCTGAAATTTCTCAAGAACAATATTATGTCTCATATCATTTAGACATGTGCAATACAACTCACAGATCACAATAGATCTAGAAAAGCACAAAATAGGAAATAACAGGCATATATATTATTGTTAAAATTACACTTACTTTTATTTCAGGTTGTCCATAGGTTATTCGTATTTTTTTGGTAAAAGATATTTGTAAATGTAAACATTTTCATAATGGGATTGGACGTTTGCAATTTTTCACATTAAAACAAAACTGCTGGAGATCAAATTGGGCTATACATGGCCCTTGAACACCCTTGACCGTTAGTATTTTTTGTGTAATTTTTGTACTTGACAAATTCATCCTCTGGGCTGGATTGGACCCTTTAGCGGGCTGGTTTTGGTATGTTTGTCACTTTCCTGTCCTAAAGTATAATCTTGACCTCATATTGTTTTCTCTTAGACAGATGGAGAGAACATGTTGCAGAGCAGCAAGAAAATGCATTTGAATAAAATTTTCATTCCAAATTAGATGCAAAATGCTCTGATGAATGATTCCCTGTACAGCACATAGAAGACAACAGACAATTACCAACATTATTAATCATGCCTCTGCTATAATAACATCAAACATTTTGTAATTGTAGTTTATTACAATGTCATGTAATATAAAAAATATAATGCATTTGAATACAAAAAAGAAAAACAATAACCTTGAATGACAAAAAATCCCTTTCAATCTATCAAAAGGTCAATGGAATTACAACATCTTTGGTTAAATCTGGAGTCATATGTGGTATGTATAAAGTAGGAGAGTAAAAAAATCCTGGGCTACAAACAGGAAGAAAAATGTGCATAAAATGTGCAAAAGCACACATCAATGTATACATACTTTGGTAAAATATGGCCCATGCACAGAAACCAAGGCCACAGTATTTTACATTTTCAAGGACATTATTCCCTTTACTCCTAAAATTATCAGTCAGATACAACAAATCCCATTTTTAGGTCATTTAATGATCAACCAAAGGCCATGTGGAAATAAGCAGGGAGGTGAAGCACTTAACCTAGTTTCCATCAAATTTTAATAACCTATAGTCTGAGATTAAAACCTGACGTTTTTAATTAAAATATGACTTCCTATCAGCGTATTTCACAAGGACCCTCCCTCACAAAAACTTTCCGTTGAAACTAGAAACTGATTGATACATGCTTTAAATATTAAAAAGTAGAAAAAAAGACAAACAACAAACATGGTAAAAACAAAAAATAACACAAAGGCCATTATTGTAACTGGATGTGACACTGAAGTGTAGTTTTGTGTACCATAATGGGCCAAAGGTTTGACCACCACATGTTTGGACAGTGTAAAGCTCATACATTGACTTTAAGTTTAAAGTAAAGGATCTATTGGTGCGTTTGTCATAAACACATGATGATTATAAACCATCAAACTAAGTATGAACCTAGTCTCTGTCATAACAATGTGGCGGCGCAGCGTAAACATTGAGTGAATGAAATGTGCAAAATATACAAACACAGGAGAAACTATCACATTACACCTCACTGGACCTCAAACTAATACAGAAATAGAAGTTGTCTATATTAGGTAAATCCAAACATTTGGTTGAGTGTATACAGAAATCCTAAACTTGTACAAAAGGTTTCTCAAAAACAAACCGCTAAGCTTTAATATAAGGCACTTATCAGTATCAACAAAAATATCATATCATAGTGAGATCACAGCAAACATTTTAGTGTCATGCACTCTCATGCTTCATTCAACAGCTCAGTATTTTAAGTTTTTTTTTTTCCATCTCCCAAGTGAACTGACTTTTTACACCAATGAGTCGTATAGTGCCCTGCAGAGAACCCAACATGATTTGCATAGAAAATAAACCCTTTTTCTGTTAAATGTCTAATAATGCAGAGAATTATTCCTATCAAAAACTTTTAATAACAGGAGTTTGTAAACCTCAGCTTCAGTAACTTATAGTGATGAAATACTGTTGTAATTCATGGCTGAAGAAGCGAACTGTAACAGCTTCACATAAAGCTAACAGTCAGCTCTGTTAGTGAAGAATGAATTTGACGCTGTACTCCTGGACTGCTGTGTCAATAATGAAAAAGCAGAACAAACGCAGACGTGTGATTAACTGAATTCTCCACAGGCACACGATATCCTGCTATTTCTAGATTTAGCTTCTGCCAAATAGTTATTGTGGTGGCTCCGTAACAAGCTACTGCTGTGGCCAACAAAAACCACGGACAGATGAACTTTGTGAGCAGTCCACAAAACTGCAAAGAACAACTGACAAATGAGACAAAGGCGCAGCACTGTGTGTGATATTACATATTAAAAAACCTGTAACAAGGCCAAGAGGACTAATCTGAGGTCGGTAATCTTTCTGGATCTGATAAAACAGGCTAGACACAGTTTATAAAGACCCCTACATGCACATACAGACTTTGCTCCATGAATAGACTTGTATTGTATATTACCCATGGCAGGTGACGTACAGTTTTGCTCATAAGTTTACATACTCTGACTGAATGTGCATGGGACAGTCTTGAATGTTCCAACATGATAATGACTCAAAACATTAGGCCAAGTCGACCTGTCATTGGCTACAGCAGAAAAAAGTGAAGGTGGAGTGTCCATCTCAGTCTGACCTCAGTATCATCGATCCACTTTGGGGAGGTGTCAAACATGCAGTTCATGAAGAAAACCCAAAATCTGAAAGGAACTGAAGGTGTTTTGCCGAGAAGAATGAGCAGCTTTACCATCTGAGAAAATAAAGTGTCTCATCCACAACCACCACAAAAGACTAACATCTGTCATTGATGTTAAAGGGGCGGGGCCAATACAGAGGATGAAGAACTA
>JAPQRP010000006.1:24635283-24653172 GCA_037367295.1 Apogon hyalosoma | reverse complement strand
TTATCAAGAAAACCATGGAAAATGGATAGATATCAGCTCTGAAATTAAACTCTTATGAGCTATTTTTGTTATTATATATTTGTCCAAACAAATGTACCTTTAGTTATACCAGGCATTAAAATGAACAAGAAAGTGAAGAAAGCAATGGTGGTCTAATAATTTTTTCCAGACTGTGTATGATACTATATTAATATGCTGTTAGAGGGCAAGCATCAACAGAGTATCCTATAAATAGGTTAATTGTTGTGTTTGTTTCTTTTTTTTCCCCCCACAGATGGCCTTTAAATACTTGTCGTGGCTTCTCTACCCTCTGTTTGGCTGCTATGCCGTCTACAGTTTATTGTACGTAGAGCACAAAGGCTGGTACTCATGGGTACTTAGCATGCTCTATGGCTTCTTGTTAACTTTTGGTAAGTTTATTTGAAGATAATACACTCTACTACCTATCTGACATTTGTCTGTCCTTTGTTTTCTAAAATTAGGTCAGGTGTTAAACTGATGTTGATGACACATAACCAGAGCTAGAAGCTAATTATTATTATTGTCTCTTAATCACTTTGTCTCTAAGTGGATGCATACACGGCTCATGTTTTCATACTTGCATCATGGTTACGTATCCAATTCTCAGGGGTCCACTAATGCTCTGTGTATAAATAGTGCACAGAAGGGCACATTCAGTCATGTTATCTGCTTTGTAGTTCACCGCCTCTGGTGTACAACTGTTTATACTGCCTAACTGATGCCTTACCTTATGTCTTCAAGGTTTCATTACAATGACGCCACAGCTTTTCATCAACTACAAAATGAAGTCTGTGGCCCACCTCCCATGGAGGATGCTCACCTACAAGGCTCTCAATACTTTTATTGATGACCTGTTTGCCTTCGTCATCAAGATGCCCATGATGTACAGGATAGGATGCCTCAGAGATGGTGAGTCTCCCTTTGTCTGCTTGTTTACTGCACATTGCATTTGTCTTTGAATATGGCAGAACAGCAGCAGGTGAAACTAGTTAATGTCCTCTTCCTACATTCAGGAAGAGCTATTTCTGGTTTAGATGAAAATGAGCAGAGAGGTGCAGTGTTTTTTGCTGGAGGTGGTTTCAGATTTGGCTCAGTGGTCACCACGGTGACAGCTGAAGTAGGCGGGCAGTTAATTTGGACAGATATATGGTTCATTTAGAGAAAATGCTCTGCCTCTCTTCAGGTTATGTCCTGTTGCATTTACATTGTGTTTGACTATATAATTAACAGATTATCTGTCAAATCATAAGTAAAACCCTGTGTGTATGGCCAAACCTGTTAAATAAACCCTCTAGCTCCATCTAGTGTCACTTTGCTAAGTTCTCCTCTCAATTCTTGGGTTTATTTTGCAGTTTTAATTGTACGAGTTAAGTAGGTTTTACTAGACATCATTAACAAACTTGTTTCAAATATTGAGCTGTTTTTAAGGAACTCTTGACATGATGGTTTAATTGAGACAAAAGTAGACATCAGCTCTTAAAGCTATTGTAAAAATCAAGTTAAATATTTGTGGTTTGTCCTCATTGACATCTATTTCTGTAAACAGCTGCAAATTTTTCTGAAGTAATTTGAATTTATGATGAGCATAAATTTTGGATGGTGGATCCATCTCTAATTCAGTCATTTATTTACTGGAGTATTTCACTGAATTGGCCAGCTTTTTAATTATTATTATTTATTTCTAATCAGACTGACCCTTGTTTCCTCCACAGATGTTGTTTTCTTCATCTACCTTTACCAGCGCTGGATCTACCGGGTCGATCCCAACAGGGTCAATGAGTTTGGCACCAGTGGAGTAGACCACACTCAGAACAACACAGCGGCAGCAGACGCTGCCCCTGCAGCCACAGCCATCACAGACAAATCAGAGGGGGAGAAGAAGAACGATTAAGCATGACCACAACCTTATCTGCCTCCCTTGCTCTTGCTGCTGGGGCAAAGAGGACTTGTGAAAATCAGGCAGGGAAGATAGTCGCTGTTTAGCAGTCATGGACGCCGCTACTAAAAAAAAAAAATCGCAGTTTCACTGTTCCCTCTGATTTTCTGTGTGGATCCACAGAGAATCATATTCAGTGTAGACTTGGTAAATTCTTATTTCTGTTCCCCGCCCATCCCCGCCCTCTTGTTTTGCAGTTCCAGTGAAGTAAAACAAAACGTGATGTACTGTATTCTGTATGATTTTCAGAGGGTAACAGTGTCTCCGACTTGAGGTTGGGAGGGGAACGGGTTGCAGTTATACTACTTTTTTTTATTTTTTTGTTTTTATACGGGGAAAGAAAGAGGCCAAGTGCAACTTTTGTTCTTTGTGTAGATTCCTTGTGAATTTTTCTTTTCATTCCATGTGAGCACCATTTTTCGGATTGCCTGGAAACTGGTGAGTAGTGCTGGAGGAAACTGGAAAGGTCCTGAGCCAAAATGGAGGTTTAGAACAGACTGGAAGGAGAAGGATGATCCTACATGACACTACTCACAAGACAGTGACTACTACCTTCAATTTTAAACAAATGTTTAATGTTCTAAACTTGGAACATAAAAAATAACAGCCTTGTTGGTATTAATATAAATATATTAATATTGTCAATGAGTTAATTTTTGTTTTCAGTCACTGAAACATTCTTTTGTATGTCCTAAATCTGTACAGAATCTCAGCTTATGTTAATAATACTGATGTCAGAACTGTCCAGCAATAGCTAATTTGTAAGTTTAATTTCTTTTCCCCCTTCAGCCAGATTTCTCATTTTTAAATTGTTTCACGCTCCAAACCAATTACCTTGACAGACAGGATGGAGACAGTCAGGAGTGTACCAGAAGAATTACAGTGTCTCTTGTTTTTACTTTGAGTGCTGTAAATCCTGAAACTAAGAAGGTTCCATGTTGGTACATATTAAATTTTGAGCATTCATGTTTATAGTAAAAAAAAATTAAGTGTGATTTAAAAACGTCTAAGCATATTTATTTTGTTCTAATTTAACCCAAGTAATCGATGACCTGACTGGGTTTTCTTTTTACATGTTTAATTCGTTTTAAAGTACTTTGTTTGTGTAAACTCGTGGTAGAGGTCTGAGTTCAGGAAAACCTTTATCTTTTATTGTACCAGCCATGTTCCTCTAACGGTTTGGCTTCAAGGACAATATTCATATATGTTCTGTTTGCAGGACTAGTTGCATGTGTGCTGTTATAAAACTTCGAGCAAGAGACTAATTATTATAATTCAGATATCCTAAATGTCGTTATTTTAAGCTTTCCTCTAAACATCCACGTCTTCATATTGTTTTGTATGTCTACTGTGACACTTGGTACATCACAAATCCACATTATTAACACTCCACCTTCAAAGACAGAAATGTCATTTAATGTCTTTGATAATATAAAGTATGTTCAACTTTGTTTCTACTCACACTTAAGATTTTTTGTTTTTTTTTTAAGTCCCAAAAGTTGTCATAATTATAATTGTACTTCAGTCTGAATGTCACACTGGAGGCCCAATGATGGATGGACTGGTTCTTAAACATGCGTCTCACTAGTGTTACTTACCTTTTATGAAGCATCTACAACACACACGGGCAAAGAATGTCTGATAACCAGCCCTAAACCATCTCAGTCTAGCTCACAGTCTCAAAAACACAACACGTGCAAAAAACCTCCGTAAAGAGGACATTATTGTGTTTCAGCTCCAAAACTATGTTTCATATGTGACAGAGGAATGAACGCAGGGATTTTTCAACCCAGTGTTGTAACTAAAGACAGAAAAATAGAGAAATTCTTTGCTAACTTGACCTCTAGGCAGACTATTCTTCTCAAGTAGTAGTTCTTCCAAAAAACTCGAAGCAACGCCACACATTGCCACACAAGCTTCCGAAACTGGAAACCTTTTGTCTGATGGTGCATTTTTTGTAGAATTTCATATTTATTTCAGTTTCTTCAGTTACATGTACGGTGTTGCTTAATCATGCAGCTTGCAAGATGTAGACTCCTAAAAGTTGGGTTACTTTGCTGGTTTTTGAAAGTTATATTTTCGGTTGTGTGTTGTGTTCTGTAGTGGAAACTTCCTGCACATTTACACATTGTTTCAGTGCAAATGGAAGTCATCCTCATGCTCTGAACTTGAGCCAAACCTTATGTTTATTAGTAAGTACAGTTACTTATCTGTCTATATGTTTTATTTAGATTTTCCAATTATTATTGTTTGGTTCTGTGAGTCAGCACTTCCTCTAAACAGTAGGGCTTTCACTTTCCTTTTCCTCTAACCAGTCTATTCTCTGCGCCACCAGCAGGTGTCACTGTTGTGCTGCTTCATAATCTGATCATGTAATATTTTAAGGCAAGTCGGTGAAACGTGCATTGAGGCTATTGGTTCAGTTTGACAACTATAAATATTCATGACAAATTTAGAAATTCCCACTTCTCCGTGGTTCTATCGGAAACGGACTCCGGGAGACATGATGCAACCAAGAGAAACGTCCACACGTGATTAAAACCCACGGGAAGAGGATGGAGGTCATTTCCATATTCAGTCCGGCTGCTTTGCATAATGGTGAGGTCTTCGGGTTACCTAATGGAAACAAAAGTGCAGTTTGGTTTGTTTTTTTTTAGGGTCACGGGTCTCGTTTGGGTTGAATATTTAATGGGGCTCGTGAAATTCTGGTGCCTGTTCTCCCGTGGGGGGTTTTCCCGTTAAGGGAGCCGTGGTGACGCGCAGGGGATTTCCACTCCCTCCGCGAGAGAGAGAGAGAGAGAGAGAGAGAGGACGGAGAAAAGTACAGCAGCCTAAAGTTCATCCATCATTCTACACATGGCCTCGGATCAGACTAACTCCTCCTTGCGGGTCGGTTCAGACATCCACAGTCGGAGGGTACACTGAAGATCCGCGTCCAGACCTGATCCACGACCGGAACTAAAAGTTGCCAGAGCGCACCGCCATTTATTTATCCTGTTGGACGGAGTTCAGCGGCTCCAGGCGGACTTCACTGCCTCCTTCAGGGACACTTCGCATGCGATGAAAGACATGGATATCTACGATGTTCAAGGTAGGTTTAGATTTGAAGTTTGATGTGAAGTGTGAAGCGAAAGAGTTGACATCATCCCCAGCAGCAGTGACTGTCAGAGGAGCCAACACCCATATTGTGTCAAAGCAGAGCACTCACTGTTATGCTCTGCTCTGGACAGATCATTCAAAATAAACTGTGTGGGTAGTTTACTGTCATTATCTGTGTGTTTTCTGTTCTCTGTCCACTGACTGGGCTTTTTGTTTATCCAGCAGAGCAGCTTCTCACAGACTATGGTGAGTCCACCTTCTCATTTTGCTTTTACTTCTTCATGTGCATGTGTGACCTGCTGTAACCTGGAGCAGCAGAAGTAGAGCATTAGTATTTCTGCTTCCTTATCTTATGTGTTGATCTTTCACACAAAACATACACTGATATGCAAAACGACAAGGCACATGTAGACTAGTTCTATTTAACCCACAAACACCTACTTAGGTGGCAGTTCCAAAATAGTTTTTTCTCTATATTTAAGTTTTTTTTAAGTGATTTATCATCATTTATTATAATATTATCCTCTGTATTTTGTTTTTTACTGTAAAAATCAGGTATTTTCTTATATTTAATTCACTGATTATGTAGATGTTTATAAAAGGGCAGATTAAAGTTGAGGGTTATTACATAAGAAACAGAGAAAACTGGAGAAAAAATGACTTTTTCAGCTAAATATATCACGAACTGAACATAACCCAGTGTCTCCATCCACTGTCATTGAGCCAACTGCATGGGTTTTACTCGTGAATCAATATTGTAGAAGATGATGGTGATTTCATGGTAACTATGGAACCTCTGAATGTCCAAATGGGTCATATCTGATTTACACCGATTATTTACATGTATTGATAGGATTAGTGGATCAGTTGGTATTAAACAGTTTAAATCAGTAAATGGATTGGGTCACCGGTGGCTGTTTGGGTCATTATGGGTTAATTCTAGTTTATCCAGAACCAAATTAATGCATTAGTATGTAACTGTATGTTTTAAGCAACAGTATTAATATATCTGTACAACTAGTTATTAGTTAGGTATTAAAAGCTAGTTGTACAGATACTATTGTACAGATAATAGTTCAGTTAATATTATGTGGAATGACATGCATATTAGTGCAGAAAAGCTCCCACAAATACACAAACGGTGTGTTTTGCTGATATTGTTTTTTCTAGGGCAGGAGTGACCACTGAACCTTTTAACTGCAAATTCCTAATATTATAAGGCTTAGTAATCTCCTCTTATCTCATCTCATCTCATCTCATCTCATCATGTATTAGTGAAAACACCAATTAATACATTTCTATCAGGGTCAAAAGATCTCATTAGTGAGAATGTTACAAGCACAAATATCAGAACAATACAAGCATTCATTATTCTTGCTGGAAGTGTTTTGAAATGCAAATTTATTTACTGACTCTAGTAAAACTGAGAGTCCCAACTGGTCTTTAGAAATGGGTGGTTTATACTATTAGTAAGATACTGAGCTTTGAGTCATTTGAGAAAAAAAAAAAAAAGACTGGAGAAAATGGCACTTTTAAGTTCCGTTTGCATATTAAAGAGGACGTTTTGGTGCATAGCATACCTAACATACATAGGGAAATGTTTGATATTCTTTAGATGATAGGAAGTGATACTACTGCAGCACAACAAATAGTTCCTAAATAATCAAACTGTTTCAAGATAATCTACACATAATTTATCAAAATGATCATAGTGAGGAGTAAAATGAGCACATGGTGAATTGATAGAGATCACTACAGTTCACCTGCTCTGTTAACATCCACAAAATACAAAGATCTGATGCATCACATCTTTAACCTGTTAAATTATTATGTCATAACCTACATTTTTGAGGCAGTAAGTCTGCATCAACAGGATGCTTTTCAGGATTTGCTCTTGGCAGAGAGTGGGTGATGACTAATATCAGGCTTTTCAGGTAGAATTACTGACTTTAGGGAAGAACAGTAGCTAAAAAAATTATTGATTAGACGGATATCAACACACATGGATACAAACAACAAGCTAAGGGTGGCCTGAGACTTCCCTACAGTACTGCACATGTAACACAGCTCTCTCTCCATGGATACATTTTCTTGCAAATGTTCAGCGTTGTTTATTTATTCATTTATGTATTTTTATTTTTTGACTTCAATGTTTCTACTAAAATCAAAAGCAGCAAATTTTAAACAATATTGATTATTTTTCAGGGGTTGTGATAATGGAAGATTAGTGCATTATCATGTTTATTAGTACTCTTAAATCTTGTATATGTATGTACTATAAGTCAACCTCTACTAAGTATTGATCATATCTATTAAATATGCATCATCTACAGTATGAAGTGGCATCTCTGTGTTCTGAGAGGTCCAAAGGTGCATTTTCATTGTGTAAAGTCTGGTTTAAAGCAGTGGTTCTCAACTAGTTTCCCTTTGGGGTCCACATTTTCCCCGGGTCACTAAATCATAACCCACTTTTACAGAATTCAAATCAAAGAAAATGTGTTTTTCAGAAAACAGGCTTATAAACACGTATTCATTGTCACAAAATATATGCATATTTTCCTCACTGCAATTAGACCACATCATTCTAATAATAATGTTAATGTGAATATCACAACTACACACCTATGTTTGCACACAAAATATGTTAGACATACAAAACAGGGTTTGATATTTTGGTTCTGACTTGTCACAGAAATAGGTTTTAGTGCGTTTTCATTCTCAGTTTTTGTAACTCCCTGTTTAACACATTCAGAGTAATATACTATTTCCCATAGAGTTAAAATAAAAATATTTATACCTCTTCTCATGAAATTATTGTGATAATGTGATTTGTTCTTGATAAAGTATAACTGTGATTCAGTTTGTAATCATTGCACCGGGTCAAAGGTGATTACTGGTTTTTATAAAAAGAGGTATGTGTCTGAAAACAAAATTATTCCAACTTTATATTTGTGCTACATCTTTCCTACATGTTGTAAATGTAGCCCGTCACATCTGTTTTACCATGCCGATAGTTAGACACAGATCAGATAAAAAGCCATTAATAAGCTTTTTTATTTTTTTAACGACACACTTCACAATCCAGTTGAGAAAGCAGGGTTTAGCACCACTGGAAAGTACCAGTCTTCAGAGAGAGCTGTGTTACATGTGCAGTACTGTAGGGAAGTCTCAGGCCACCCTTAGCTTGTTGTTTGTACATGGTTGTACTGAAAATAAGAACTATTTCTCAAAATCTTTATTATAATGCAACAAAAAACAGAGGGCAATATTGTGCACAGCATTAAAAACCCATAAAAAATATAAACTACATGGCTTCTACAAGAAACAGTATTTAGTGTGATCTCTGCTCTCATGGTAAAAAAGTAGCCCAAATAATTATATGATTGAAACCTGATGTAAAAGAATAGATTAGTTACACTTAATGTTTGTACAGAAGAGTTCAAGACACAAGTCCAATGGAAGAGTCACAATAAATACTGGATACTTAAGTCTGTTTTTTTTTTTTTTTTTTTATATATTCTTGTTTTTAACGCTATTCTTGACAGAGAAAGGCATTTGTACATTATAATATATGATGGTACTTTTGCTAAAACAACAAACCTACTTGTGTCCTAAAAGTTTTGCACACTACTGTACATTATATTAATATGTTGACATTGTTTGATTAGTTATTAATATCTATTTCTTATCCTCAATGTCCAGAGATGTATTAACTTTGTGTATTTTTTTCCATAGAACTTGTTGAAGAAGTTCTCCGACAGGATGACATGTGGTCTATTGACCCCCTCCCTGGACCACCTCGTCCTCCTGCTGGCTTCCTGGTTGAGACTCAGAGCCCAAACCACAGGACGTCTCGGCAGAGCTCCCCACCGCCATCCCAGCAACCTGTGCTGGTCCCAAGAGGCACTGGATGCACAGTAAGTGGATTAAGAACCGGAAAAATCACACCTGTCCAGCTTTTATTTTGTAAGGTGAGGTGCTTTGTGTAGTGTTGATTGGCTGTTGTGATTCCAGTGCTGTTGGTTTCCTACATTTCTAAGGATGACACAGACAAGAGGCATGACGTTTCTCTCTGGTGTGTGTGTGTGTATAAATGTGTGTAGATGGAGGAGGCAGTAATGGCAGGAGAGATCATTCTTCTTTTTAGTCCTACGGCCTGAAAGGTCCGATGGAATATTGGTATCAGTTGACGTCCGTCCATCGTCTGTCTGTAAACAATTTTTTAACAATCTTCTCCAAAACTGTCTGTCAGAATGACTTGATATTTGTTGTGGAACATCTTTAGGGTAAGGTCTACCAAGTTTGTTCAAAGAATTGGGAAATATTAATTTTGGATTTTTTTTATGAATCTTTGAAATTTTACAAATCCCCATTGTTTTTTAATGGGGCAAATTTCAAAGTGCTATAACGTGAAAACAGTTGAAGATACTGATATAATTACTATTGGCAATAGATAGGAAGTAACAAAAGGGCTTTCATTTGGTGCCATGACCTTTGACCTTGAGAGGTCAAACCCAAGGTCATCTATGTCCAGATTTCTTGAAACTTTTTCTCCCAAACCATCAGCCAGAATCAACTGAAATTCATAGCAGAGGTTCCTTGGGGCAATGTCTACCAAGATTGTTCAAAGAATTGACGAATATTGATTTTTGAATTTTTTAAATTTAAAAAAATCCCCATGGGAAAAATATCAAAGTGCTATAACTTCAAAACAGTTGAAGATATTTATATAATTACTATTAGCAATAGATAGGAAGTCACATATGGACTTTTATTTAGTGCCACGACCTTTAACCTTGAGTGACCTTGAAAGGTCAAACGAATGTCAATTAATGTCTTTAAACATGTTGTTGGACTACAGGACCCTTGGTCCTATTTTTATATTTTTTTGCCTTTTCTCATGAAATAATTGTGAAAACGCGATTTATTCTTGATAGATAGTGTAACTCAGTATGTAATCATTGCATCTGGTCAAAGGTGATTACTGATGTGTATAAATAAGAATAAAAAAGAGGAATGTGTCTGAAAACAAAATTATTCCAACTTTATGAGCAACAGTCTATAATGCCAACCTTACCTTGTACAGTTAACTTCCTCTGATTATCTGATTCCAGCTTCTGATATTATAATGTTGTAATAATTTAATGTTGAGATAGTTTGTCACTCAACACAGTCTGAACATGTTACCATTAGCTCAGAAAACAGTACAGTCAGCATATAAAATGAGTGATGAATATAAGAGTGAAAAATAAGCCTTTTACAGCTTTAAATGTACAACTACACACACTGATCTTTTGTGTGTATCTGTCATGAGGCTGGTAAAAAGTCATTAAAACGTGAAGAAGCTGTTGTTATTTCTGGATGTTAAACAGTGACAACAACTGTTTTGTTTATGTCAGTGCAGTGCAGGAACCATTATGTGTAGTTTGCCAATGATGGTGAGTTTATTGTGTCAGGCTTTTTACCAGAAAGCACGTGGTTTACAGTCACCAGGAGGTCAGAAAGACTAATCTGCTCAGACTGTAGTGACGGCGCTGTCTGCTTTAACAGCCAAAGTAGGGCACAGAAAAACAACATGAAGTCCACATAACAGACCACAACGGCATGTAATTACTAGATTTTGGGGTTTTTGTGTAGTTTGGTTTTAAAAAAAAGTCTTTTGGTCTGTGAACAAGAGGAGGAGGAGGAGGAAAAGGAGGAGGAGGAGTGGTTAGACAACTTGAAGGACTGTAATCTGACTCCTACTTTCATTTTGCCGTCTTTCTGTTTACAAGCCAAACCCAGCAGAGGTGAAAGGTCACATTCTTCGTCCCGCTTACCCAATTGGTCGATCCACATTTAGTAGAGCTGACTTCCTATTTCCTGTTCGCTGGTTCAGTGTGCCAAGCTTTTGTTTAGCCTCAGTGTTTTAATGCTAACGCGCTCGCTGCCACAATAGGACGCTGTTACATATGATCTCACGCAGATGCATCACCCAGATGTCTGCAGCGACGATGTAATGAGCTTCCAGCCTACTTAACTGCCACTTCAGTGACAAAGATCAACATTTGTGCTTCTTTGTTCACTGCAGGTTTGACTTTCAGCTCTTAAGTTCATCTCATTTTTGTTAAAACCTCAGTGTGATTTGTGATGTTTACTTTTTGCCTGTGATACTTTTGTTCACTTTTCAAGGCTGTCGAAGGCCAGAGTGAGGTTTGAAGTTAAGGATCTGCTGTGCATAGACAAAGTAACAGTATGTGTGAGGGGGGAACGGAAAAGCCAGTGGTCTGTGGTGTAACGGAAAAAAATAAGACATCAAAATTCGTAAGGAGGAGCCAAATGAACGCATGCTTCACTCTGATAGAAAGCACATGTATGGACGGAAACATGCAATGACTCTGTTTTGCTGCTATTTCATTGTTAAGCTGAAATCTGCTATGTCAACTATCTTAATAAGTGAAATATGTCAGTAAGTCTTTGGCTGCAACAAGTGGCAGAATTACTTGACTAGAGAAAGAAAATGAGTTTGATAAGAGATGAAATGTCAAATGTTTGCTGTTTTTAGCTTCTTTAATATAAACATGTTCTTAGACTTGTGTTATGTTCACTGAAAAATCCTTGGCTTTTGGATGATTGCTGGAAAAGATCCTTATATTTAGATGTTTTGAAGATCTGTGGAACTCTGAGATGCTTATGTTAAAATGTTAATCTGGACAGGTTGATTGTTTAATATTGTACATGACTTTAGCTGTTTAACCCACAATGACCCAAACACCTCTGGCAATCAAAAGGATGTACTGACATAAAATGTTTAATACCTGTTGATCCACTAATCCTATTAATACATGTAAATAATTAGTGTTAAATGCAGTTTTTCATCTTTTCATGGTCATCAGATATGACCCATTTGGATGTTCAGGGGTTCCATAATGAACATGAAAACACCATCATCTTCTACAACATTGATTTACCAGTAAAACTCATGGAGTTTGATAAATGAGTGGATGGAGACACTTGGTTCATGTTCAGTTAATGATCTATTCTACTGTAAAAGTCACTTTTTTTCAGTTTTGTCTGTCTTTATCTTTTCTGATGTAATAACCCTCAACTTTAATCTGAGCTTTTATGAACATCTACATGATCAGTGAATTAAATATAGGACAGTACCTGATTTTCACTGAGAAAACAAAAACCACAGAGGATAATATTATATAATAATAAATAGTGATAAATCACATAAGAGAAGTTAAATATAGAGAAAAACTAAATTGGGTTCATATCCTCTTGACATAAACAAACACTTGAAAATGACTGATAAAATGTGTTGCTTCTCTTTTGCAGCCATCCTACAACTTTCACAACGCTCTGCAGCCATCGTGCAGTTCCAGGGAAATGAGTTCAACTCCTTCTTCCCGGGAATCCTCCTCCCGTCACGGCCGAGGCTCGTTGACCTCGAAGGGCTCTGCCGTCTGCATCCCATCTTCTCAGAACCTGTCCAGCGCAGAGATGCTGGAGCGGGTCCTGGAGAAGCCAATGCTGGTGGTGGTGGAAGAGCCAAAAGACAGAGGGATGAGGTTTCGCTATGAGTGTGAGGGGCGATCGGCGGGCAGCATCCTGGGGGCGTCCAGCACTGATAACAACAAGACGCAGCCTGCAATCGAGGTAACAGTGATTTTTTTGTTGTAGAAAACGAAAGGGGTGGGTTGTCACTGCTGCTTATTTTTCTCAGTATAACTCCTGTACAGGGGGGTTGGAGATGGAAGGATGTGGGCTGGTAGAGTCAATTAGAAAGTCCCCGTAAATCCAAACTCAAATGTGGTCAAAGACAGGCAGTATATCACCCCACCCTCATACTAACAAACACACCTACACACTTATCTTCGCACTAATTAACCCATAAACACAATGTGCTGTAATTGTATATTCTATAATGTGAATTTAATTTGGTGAATTCTAAGGTAATGATTCATCTTAGCTCTGTGCATCCATTTTTGTAATCTGTATCAGCTTTTTCGGTCTCTTCTAAATTGTTTGTCATTTCAAACCTGCATCTCTCTCATCTTACCATCCTGCTGCTTCTTTCAGATTCAGGGTCCCATTGACCACATTAAGAAGGTTACGGTCACCGTTTCCTTGGTGACCAAAGACATCCCACACCGGCCTCATCCCCACTGCCTTGTGGGTAAAGATTGCCCTAATGGATCAGGAATCTGCGTCGTCTCGTTGAATCCTCACAGTAACCGACGTCACAGGTACACATCAGTTTTAGACATCTTTTTCTTACCTTAGCGTTACTGAAAACTAATAACCTGTTATTGACTTGCAGTTTCTCCAACCTTGGTATCCAGTGTGTGAGGAGGAAAGAATTGGACGCTTCACTTCAGAAGAGGAGAAGCCAAAATATCGACCCCTTTAAAAGTAAGAGTCATTGGAACTGCTCAGTCTTTTGGTTAGAGGTTCAGTGTGTTATTCAGTCACATTTTCAGGTGAAAGGTAGCGTGTAGCTAATGTTATACCCCCGCCCTTCCTCTGAGGTGGCCACTCTTGTTTTTTTTTGTTTTTTTTGGCTAAGTGGACATTAACTCTACCACCCTCAGAGCTCTCTCACACTTACCTTGTTTGGTCTGGACTTTTTTCTTTCCCCTCGACCAGAGTACAGACCAAACAGCCCATCTTTGGTCAGACTAAAAGATTTAATATAACACATTTTAGGTGGTTCAGACACTCAGGCTGTAAAAAATAAAATAAAAAAAACAAAACAAAGGGAGAACAAAATTAAACAGAACACAGAAGAAATTAGCCAAATTACTATCATGCCAACATCAGTCATTCTTTCTATATAAACCAGTTACTGTTAAGTTTAGGGAGGTGCAGCACATGTAGATGATAACAGAGCATATCATGCAAAGTTGTTTAGACCGGTCTCAAACTATGGTGTGGATACAAAACTGAACCACACACCATCAGACATAGTAGGTTATTGTACTCCAGGTTAATGCTGGATCATCTGCTGGAAAACAGAAAAATGAAGACAAGGAAATCCGGTACAAACATGGAGGCACAATATGGTGGCTTAGCAGATATAAACATCTCATTCCACCTTAACAAAAACACAGCAAGTCTTGTTTTCATGTGATTATACATGAATGGAAATATAATGAGTATCGGGTAGATTTTAAACTTTACAAAACCATGAAAGAGTGTGAAACTTATCTTTCCGTTTGTCAATTTCTGTGTGGTGGTGATGTGTGACTGAGTCACTGTGGTCTGGTTGCCTTGTTGTAAAGTGTCTTTTTTTTTTTTTTCTTTTTTCACATCGTTTTCTTGGTCCTTTTTTGACAACTATGTGCATAAAGTTGTTTTGTGAAATCCTTAAAACATCAGTATTTAGTATAGTATTTAGGCCAAAACCGGTCCACCAAAGGGTCCAGTCTGGCCTTTGGGATGAATTTATGAAATACAAATGTTATACTGAAACATTTATAGTCAACGGTGTCAAAACCATTTTAGTCCAGGAGACGTATTTTTAAATATGCATTATATTTTGTTTTCATGTATATGTATACGTTTTCATGAAATCTGTTTTATTCCTACGCACAAAAGTAGGATTACTTTGTTTGTTTTGTTGCATATTTAAAATAAACAGAACTGAAGTACAGCCCAATTCAATGTCAAGTGTCAGACCAGTCAAATACTATCTTAATAATCTATAAATAATAACAACTTAAAATTTTTCTCATTTTAGTGAAAAAAAAACTAAACTAAAAGTTTGTGAAAATGTTTACATTTACAATCTATCTTTTCACAAAAATGTGAATAACCTGAACAAATATGAATAAACTGAAATGCCTGAAGAAACACAAGTGCAATTTTAACAATATTCTGCCTGTTACTAAATGTTTTGTGCCTTTGTAGATGCACTGCTATCATCTGGAAGTTTTAATGCACATGTGGGAATGATAAATTGAGGAATAATATTGTTAAAATTGCATTTAATTATCTTAAGAAATTTAGGTTGTTGATGTTATTCACATTTTGTAAAGGATAGTTTGTAGATGTAAACATTTTCAGAATGTAATTTAACTTTTTTCACTGTAAAACATCATGAAAAGTGTGGAATTGTCATTATTTCTGGGTTATTAGGTTATTATTTTTCTGATCTGGCCCACTGGAGATCATAATGGGCTGTACGTGACTCCTGATTTAAATCCTCTTTAAATACAGTATATAGAATAACTCAAGTGACATCTTTTCCTTTCTCAGCTGGTCATTCAAAGGGAATTGAAGACATGGACATGAATGCCGTGCGTCTCTGTTTTGAGTGTGAGCTTGAGTGGGAGGATGGCAAAAAGGACCCTCTGTACCCGGTGGTGTCCAAACCCATTTATGACAAAAGTAAGACTCTGGACACACAAACACACAGTCCTGACTGAGATTTCCAACACATGTAAATGGATTCCTAGATTTTAACACTGACACATGCATGTTTTCTCACAGAAGCCACAACTACATCTCAGCTGAAGATCACTCGATTGAACCTGGACCGAGGTTCCTGCACCGGAAAGACTGAGGTCTACATGTTGTGTGACAAAGTGCAGAAAGGTGAGAGGAAACTGATTTTACTCAGGTTTAGTCTAAGACTGAAAAAATATTACATCAGTTTATGCTTAGAGAACATCTGATATATAATTTGGAAATCTATCAGACATATTTCCAAATTGGATAGTCTACATTCTGGTCTGTGGAAAATAGCATAATAATTAACTATGGTTTAGGGAAAATTCACTGTGATTCTGATTGGAGTGGATTTCTTTTCAGGCAAAATTGAAAGTGATGTTTGCTGATGTTGCTCAAATGATGAGTAATCATTTAAGTTTCGTAGTGTGCTTAAAGAGTGTTCATCATAAAAATGTTTTGGTTGGTTTGGGGTCTTTGTGCAGCCGTGAATACTCAAAGCTTGCATTCAGTTTATGTCGATTTCTGTGCGATTTACAGGAGGTGTTGCTACATTGCTCCAACACATCCAACTGTTTCAGGCTTTTTTGTTTTTGTACCCCTGTTAAAATCAGTTCTAGATAAGATAGGATAAGATTAAATAAGATAAGACTTTTATCCCTCTGTGGGGAAATTTCACAGTTTAACAGCAGCATCATACAACAAGCAAGTGCAGAGAAAAAGACAGGTAGAAAAAATACAAAAATGAGTGAAAAGGAAAATATAAGGAGAAAAATAAGAGATTTGGTATTTATATAAACATTTATATAAATAAAGAATTTGAATTAAAAATTAAATATTAATCTACATATTTATGTCATCATGGCTGCACATGTACAGGGTGTGATATAGGGGTAGATTTTAAAAAAATAATAAAAAGAAATAATATATAAGAAATAAAACTAGATGAACTGCATTATATCGAAAGAGGATGTACATTGAATGCTGTTTTCATTACTACAAAGCCATTCATAAAAATGAGCCGCGCCTGTTTTGGTTCTTCATTTTCCTCATTGTTTGTTGCTGCTGATCACAGATGATATCGAGATCGTCTTCAGGCGAGACTCGTGGAAAGCTAACGGAGAGTTTGCGCAGACGGACGTGCATCGACAGGTTGGTATTGTGTTTAAGACTCCACCCTATCAGGACCAGAGCCTCACAGAGGAAGTGGAAGTGAGTCTCTGCCTGCGACGCATCTCAGACCAGATGGAAAGCGAGCCTGTTACCTTCACATACCTGCCCCACAACCCAGGTGAGTGATCCAGTTAAGGCCTGCAGTGGGTTACGGGGATATCTGACATTCCTACTCAGTCAAATCCATTTATGTTAAAAATAATAGCTGGATAGCTGAATAAGTGGACTTTCCAAAAGCAGTAGATAGGCTTGGGTCATAACCATTGAATCATCTTCTTTTCAGATCCTTATGAGGTGAGACGTAAAAGAAAGATTAAGTCGGACAGGGAGAACCCTTGTGCTACAGGTGAGACTTGGTTCTTATTTGTCCTTTTCCTGCATTTTGACACATCATATGGTTCATTCATTAGAACAAATAGAATTATTATTATTATTGTTAGTAGTAGTAGTAGTAGTAGTAGTATTCAAAACAGAACCTCTGAGTCTGAACAAGTCAAACTATATACAGTGAAACATCCATGTGAGATAAATCTATCATTTGACAAATATATTAAGTGACAGTGACAGTCATCTACAGTAACGTTAAAATGAAATAAAAGTGTATTACTTCTCCAAAATGCTCATCATCAGGCAGCTTTGTGAAAAGATCAGTAAGTTTCGAGTAGTTTGTTCTTGAACTTCATCTGAAGTGGGAATTTACATCATTTCCTAGCTATAAAAATACTAGACAATCCAGTTATTATGATTTTCTACTGTACTGTAGGAACTAATAGGTTTATTTAAATTATAGTGAACACAAATCAACCTAAATGTTATCAAATGACTGAGAAGACAAGTAGTGCTTTGTTGCCTCAAAAGGCTTATGGAATTTTTACATTTTGATAAGGATTCATTTAGGATGATTTGGATAAACTAAATCATTTGCAAAGCTGGAATGGGTGCTGCTTATCACTATTATACATTAGCCATTAGCCATAGGAATGCCCTTCCAATCATGAAGAAAATCTAAATATTTAAATTAAAGTAGTGATATTTTACTTTTTAAAATAAAATTATGCATTTTCAAACATTTCCCTGTGCTCTACATAAATTGTAAATCCTATGCTGAATTCTTCATTAATTCAACTCTACACTCCATCTTCAACCCTTTTTCTGAGTAATGACACCAGAAAGGTCGTTTTGAGCGCTGGCCCTTTAAATGCACATGAGCCACTTCAGGCCCCACC
>JAPQRP010000006.1:24615489-24627083 GCA_037367295.1 Apogon hyalosoma | reverse complement strand
TTCAGTTCCTTTAAGATTTTGGGTTTTCTTGCATGAACTGCATGTTTGACACCTCCCCAAAGTGGCTCAATGATACTCCTAAAGTAGCAGAGTCCCTAAAATAAACTCAGCCTTCGGACAGTCTGCCCGTTTGTATATTGTACAGCCTATTGAGATGACCCATTCATTTTTGATGTTAGACTGAATAAATAAAGCAGAATTGAAATAAATAAATTAATAGATTGCCTATTTCTCTGAATTTGAGTCAAAAGTCAATAGGATATAGACCAGAGGCCTAATCATGTGTTAGATAATGTGGGAATGCTGCACACTGTTTAATATGAACTTTCATAATAAAACTGTGAAACAGTTTTGGACAGAATGGTGATGAACCCTGGTTGGAGTCTCCAGAAAGAGTCCAGATTCTCCATTAGAAGATGCTACTTACAACTTCAAACCCCTTCATGTGCCCTCTCATAAAGTGTTGTTACTTAATGTCATGTCAGTGTGCATGGTGATGCAGATTCAGCTCCTAAACTGAACATACCAGTGCCTTTTCAATGTGAGTTTCTGTAATATTACCTCTGTGATTGACTTCAATGTGAGATTCTGTCTCTTTTGTCTCTTCTGTGTGGACTCGGTCACCCTGCAGCCGATTGCAGCTCAATCCAAGTGCCAGCATCTTAAAGAACAGACTGACAGCACCAGCCACCACCACCAACAGGGGCTTCTGTCCCAGCCGGGGTTCCAGCATGAAGTTAATGATTTCTATTAAGCAGCTGATGTTCAGACAAACCAAAACAAGAGCGGAAATCAGCGCCCCCAAAGGCCGGATCCGGCTGCTGACGTAGGTTAGACCACAGTCTAGAGAAGGAGCAGGAGGAACTCTGGAAGGCTGAGGAGGTGACTGAGGAGGTTTAAGTGATGACTCTGATGAATGAGGAGGTGCTGAGGAGGAGGAGGAGGAGGAGGAGGAGGAAGGAGCAGGCGGTGAAGATGCAGGGAAACCCAAAGATGAGAGTTTTACACTTGAACTTTGAAGACAAAAGGAGGATATTTGCATGAAGAGGTAGAGTGTGTGGAAACCATCCACCAGGGTGATCAGAGACTTGCAGACCTGACTGATGACAACCTCACACAGCAGCAACAGGAGGGTGACTCCCATCATGCACCAGTGTAGGACATTCATAGCTGCAGCTGAGAGAATACACACATTTTACAAAAAAAAAAGAAATATAGTCACTCAGTCTAAATGTATGCTTTTTCTGGTTCGTATTTCAACTTTAAACTACAGATGGACATTATTAGTATTTTTCAGAGGTGGCAAATAAAGAAAAACTGTCATCAGATATTTACATGGGTATTTTTTTCTGACAAATTTTTACTCTGCTTTTTCATTTTTAACATAAACATTACTTTCTATCACATACCTGTGACAGTGATGGAACTGGACAGTTTTTATAGATGAAACCATTACATGAACTACACAAACTAAGGTCTTTTTTTGGCTGTAAGACAAGCATTGTTTCACTAAATCTTCATCCATCTCTCATTTCCTCTTCTTTTTATATTTTGTAATGTGTCTTATGTCTGTTCTTGAAAATGTAAAAAAAAAAACAAAAAAAAACCATAAATAAAATATTTTAAAAAGAAAATCTCATATTGTTGTTAAAGCCTGAAAACTAGAGGCCACTGGTTGTAACTACAGTTCTATGAGACTCAATTAGTTTAAATACATGTTTATGTCTTTATTTCCAGGTAAACAGTGGAAAATAATTAATAGAATATCAAGTCAAATACCTGTAAACTGGTAGAAATCTGTTTTAAATTTTTTTTAAATTTTCCCATTTCAAACACTGCATGTGTTTCTTTACTTTATGTGAATAAATAGAATCATGGTAAAAGTGATTTACAGTAGTATATAAATGTGCAGCTGTTTGTGGCGCAATATATGATAATCTGTGTGCAACTAAAGTAAAATAAAATAAAATAAAATGAATGAAAATAAAATAAAATGTTTTTTGTATAATAAATACTGTATAGTAATGAACATTCTTATGAAATACTTTCAGTAATAACAAAAGTTGAATGGTAATGAGATGGATAATATTTGATCTAGCATAAGAGATAATGTTTCAAGATCCTGGGTTTAAGGACATGCAGTTAAAGAAGTTAAAACAAAACTCATACATGGTCTATTTGCACTTGTTTCCCTGAAAACACAGTTTAGAGTCTATTACGTGCAGAGACGCATGGAGGTTCGTCATATAAAGTATAGAGGGACAGATGATTTTACTTTCTCTCAGGCTTTACTGGAAGTTTAGCTGAAGTTCAGTGAGATTTCCCTTCCTGACAAAATAAACCGTACACAATGAAATCTAAGACACATGCAACAGATGCAGCCAGTTTTTCTTCAGTCTAAAGGTATTAGTATTTACCCTGAGATGTAGAGGATCCTCGAGCAGCAATCAGAACGGTGTCTTCTTGGATGTACTGTCCGTTGTGGCATCACAAAAATGTCATTCATGGTGCTCCCCATGTCTCCCTCTCTGTGTCCACCACACTCCTCCTCTGCTCTAATCGCAGTCATGTGAGCTGTGGAGGGGGCGTGGAGCATCGTCCTCTCCTCACTTATCCCTGTTTGCATTCCCCCCTAAGCCCCCCGGTGGGACAAATACCTCCAGAGGAAGATCGCACAGCCCACCCACTCTTCCAGCAGCAGGAGTGAAGCTAATGGGCACTAATGAAGCCCCCGGTGGGCTGACAGGATGACATAATCACACCATGTAGGTGGGACCTTCTCAGCTCTGTTTAATTTTATCAGCTATCTGTGTCTACTCTGTTTTAGTTCATCAATCATTCGTATGCGGCAGACACAATAACTGAAAAGTTATGGGAAGCAAATGTTCCCTGGTCCAGAATAAAATCCTCCTCTTAATACATCATCAGTGTCAGTACCTTTGGCCATGACAATCAGTTACTTCCTAGCCACATACTTTACCAGTTTCCATTAAACACTTTATCTCTGGTGTACGTGTGTGGAGGCTCTATGACTTTAGTTCACTACGAGACACAGGAGCTTAGTTAAAGGTGCTCATAACTGTAAATAATCATGTCTGTGACTTCCACTCCTCTTTTCCAGAGGATTTAGAGCCAGATAAAATCATATTGTGGTCCATATGAGGGTTTGTGGTCCCAGACTAATCATGTGCACTACTCTTGCCTAATTAGTGTTTTCCTGCACATAGATTGGTGTAAACATGATAACACTGGCCCCATATTTAGTTTTTATGGAAATTACCAAAAATAGTCACTGGTCTGATTAAGGGTTAATGCTGTACATACTTCCCATATATCCAGATTGTATCTTAATGTAGAGACTGAGAAATGCATGTGTGGTTATTAGAAATTTACTAAAACAACAAACCTAATAATGTTCCAGGACTTTTGCACAGTACTGTATGCAAATAATATTTTCACCATGCATCCATGAATAAATTGAATATTTAATTAACATAAATTCCTATTCAGACATCTGTTTATTTATTTAACTGGGTTTCACACTGTTTGTCATTACACTGATCTATAAGCAAAATACTTGAAGAAAAGTAGAGAAACGTGACAGTTGTACTAGTTCTATTTCTAAACACTGTGTGTGCATTAGACTCATTTGAATACTTGTCACATTCCTTCTAGTGAAAGGTTTATGAACATATTATATGAACATACATGAACTTATGTACAGTAAACATATAATAACACTTTATCATATATCTTAAAAACACTAACCAACCAGTATGTTGTCATTGGTTTTCCAATTCATTTCCAAATCAGTCTCTATTTCTTCCTGTTTTAAGAAGCTCTTAAAGCCTCTTAAAAGTCTTCCTCTCTGCTCCTGACCTCAGGAGATCTGTTAAGGATTAAGATACTCTGTGAATGACCTTCATCTGTAATAGCAGCTACTATACCCAAAAGAATTTCCCCAGAATTCCCCCATCAGGAGACTCTTAACACCAGGCATCAATATGAGCAGTTTGAATGTTTTCTATGCATCTGATCTGAGATGTAAACTGTTGCAAACTGATGTAAAGTTTAGTGACATCATGCTGTAGTATGATGCCTGCTATTGCATCTATTTTTTACCCTTTATTTTATCAAACTGCAAAAATTGCCCATTCATTTCCCACTGTACAAAATAGCTGATCCCACACTTTCTTTAGAGCTCCATTACCTGAACATGGTTTAACACAGAAAAATGGTTGAAACTTGAAACAGGTCACAAAGCCTCAGACTTTAGTGGACTTTATATCTTTAGAACTAGTACAGTGTTTATGAACTTACAGTTTTTATCTCATGATCTCATCACTAGAGTGGAGAGAAGCTCTTGAAAATCTCCTAAACCTTCCTCTTAAATCGACTGTTCACAACATCAACACCATATTTCTCACAGTAGCAGGTACATTTGTCTTCTTTCATTTAGATTAGAAAGTACTTTATTGATCCCTTGGGCAGAGCCCTCAGGAAATTAAAGTATTAGTGTAACCCCGTTTCTGTTCAACCCAGCCCAGTCTCCTCCATCGTGGTGAGAAGCCTTTGGTGATGTGAGGTACTAGCTGTTGCCCTGCGATGTACTGGCAACACGTCCAGGGTGTACCCCGCCTTCGCCAGTAAGCAGCTGGGATAGGCTCCAGCGACCCCCGTGACCCTAGTGAGGATAAAGCAGGTTCAGAAAATGGATGGATGGAGGTACTAGCTGTAATTGAGTGGGGTCTGTTTGAGGTTTGGTGCTTGTTTTGGTCGCTGTCATAAATGAGGGATCAGTTAAACTAGTTTGTGTTTATCAGCTCTTTCAGGCTCAGTAAACGCGATTAACCCTTTCCGGCAATGATCCCATTGGTCAGGGTGCAGGAGGCTTGTTGCAGTCCAGTGGGCTGCGAGTCAACAGGTCAGATTGGGGCTGACACCGCGGATAAATCCCTACTGTTTCACCAGCATGCCAGCACATTCCTGAGGCACAGCTAAGCCTGAGGAAAGACCCAGTGAGGAAGCATTTTATCACTTGTCACTGTCCCAAAAGCATGGATAAAGCAGCAAAGACTGTAAAGTTATGTGGTTTCTTTCCCTAATGAGAGAAAGTGCCTATTTTGTTTGAATACGTGCACACCAATATGGACAGCAGTATTATCCTGGTGGTTAAAAGACCTGTGGACAGTATATTATACACAAAACAGTATAAGTACCAAAAAGTACATCACACACAATTAGATAACTTAGACAACACTCTGAAAAAAAAATTATCATGAGGACATCTTCATCATTGTTTTAAATTCAATCATTATAATTATTAATCATTATACATTTTGCTTTAGCATTAATAATGTGTAAATATCTATGATGTAGTATCTGTGCTCCTGGTCTGTTTGTGCATTTATCTACAGTTCTGTGCAAAAGTCCAACATTAATAATGACCACACATATGCATTTCTCAGTCCCTGTATTAAGATACAATCTGGATTTATGGGAAATATGTACAACAGTAAAAACACAAAAACTTTCAGGGTATAAACAGCTCCTATGAACCAAAGTGGTCGTATTTAGTGTGACCTCCAATTGCACAGGACGTGTCTTTAATCCTTTCGTTCAGACAATATTAGATTTATTGCATTAGTTTTCTGACGTTTTATTCCAGGTTTCATTCAGCACGTGTCAGATGTTTCTAATTGTTTGTGCTGCTTCTTGTCATGGGATCACACTAAATATATTTATTACAGATTGTCTAACATCTAGTCTTTGTTACTGACTTTTCTCAGCTTGAACATATTTTTTTTAAAACCACCTTTAACCTTATTTTCTGACCTATTTTGCTTTTTTTTTTTTTTTTAAATAAACTGATAAAGAGCCACACACATAAAACTATTGATTTTTTTGTCCATTGATTCATCCATCCATCCGTGAGAAATGATGGGATATTTACATTTTTTAGTTCTGTGACCTACAGTATTATTAGTATTAAAAAAAACTAATTTACAACACGTCAGCTATGTTAACAGTATTTAATGCTTGTGCTCATTTTTCTAACTGCCATTGCCCCTCAGCTGCAAATGTAAACTTAGCTATACGGCAACGTAATCATGTGACTCTAGAAAAAGCAAAACAGTCACAAGATGGTGCAACTCTGGAAACAAACCTCTGGAGGTTGATGGGAAATGTAAGTTAAAAGTCCAAAAATACGTTTGGGGAAAAAAGCAGCACGGCAGCTCCTGTGTATGTTGTGGCATCATGACGGACTTCTTGGTCCCATATAATATCGTAGAGGAGGTGGGGTTGATGATCTGTACTCCAGCCTCCGTGGGGAGATGGAGATTTTTTGGATCAGTTTCTGAGGCCCTGTCACTATCTTTATGCACAACCTGAGGTGAAAAAATGGGAATCCAAGTCTTCATGAGCCAGTTCTTCATTCTAGTCTCGGGGAGGGTTCTTTAAACCAGTAACAATAGTGAGTTTAACCCATACAGACCCAGTGGTACTTCTGTGGCAGTTCTCAAAGGAATTTTCCCTCTATATTTAACCTTTCCTAAGATATTTATCACCATTTATTGTAATATTATCCTCTTTATTTTAAGTTTTTTTCAGTGTAAATCATGTGTTTTCCTATATTTAATTCACTGATCATGTAGATGTTCATTAAAGCTCAGAGTAAATTAAAATGTTGTTAGAAGAAATCCGAAAAAATGAGGAAAAAGTGATCTTTTCAGCAAAAATATCTTTAACTAAATATAAAAACAGAAGTCTCCATCCACTGTCATTGATCCAACTCCATGGTTTTACTGGTGAATCAGTGTTGTAGATGTTGATGGTGTTTCCATGTTCACTACGGAGCCTCTGAACGTCCAAATGGGTCGTATCTGATGAAAAGATGACAAACTGTATTTTACACCAATTATTTACATGTATTGATAGGATTAGTGGATCAGCAGGTATTAAACTGTTTAGATCAGTAGGTGGTTTAGGTCGATGGTGGGTGTTTGGGTCTTTATGGGTTAAATAAATCAAGGGTTCCAAAACCTTTACATTTTGAGACTCGAATGTGAGCTTTGGCATCTCTTCAGGACCCAAAGTTGCTGTAACATCTACATTTTTTTTTACTGATTTCTCCGTTGTCTGATTAGAGAAAAACCCACACACTCAGTGACGGAATGTTGAAAGGTCAATTAAAACTAACATTAAGTGACTTTCCATTTTCCAACCAACTATTTTTATTTGTGTTTTTAGTTGGAGCACAAGTAAATCGAAGTGGAAAATCTGAATAAAGTTTTTGCAACTTATGTTACAAAAGCTGAAGTATCAGTGAAAGACAAAACGTGCATAAGTAATAAGTTACAGGTTAAAATTATATTCAACTTATCCAGGAAAACACTCATATTGAGGAAAATAATTCAGCTTTGTCATGCATGAAAAGAAAATCTATAGGCAAACTATGAAGCTACTCTCATACTTGAACATGCGTTTATGAAGTCATGTGTTGGTTCAGAGGTAGTGTGTGTCAGTGTCAAGGCATTTTTCAACCAGGAATAATTATCTGACAATCAGCAGAAGTTTCTTTTAACCCTTTATCGGGCAAGTGACTTTGGTAATTTCAGCACACATTAAAAGACAGTGACAACAACAGTTACAGTGAGGAAACAATCTCAGTCCAGTGTGGTCTCCAGGGTCTGTAAGGTCCACCTCTGCATGAACAGTGAGTGGACCTGCTTTGTTAGGTACCATGAAGTAATGGTACTAATGTAAGGAATGATGTTCAAAGGGATAATGTGGAAGTGGACAGGGGTCTGGATCAGCACTTATGTCGGTCTAATGTTCTAAAATACATGTTCCTTTCACATTACATGCATTATATATGTGTACACTTCTTGGATTTTTTTTGTTTTTTGCCTCATGTGTAAGGAACCAAATATGGTAACTTCATTAACCTTGATTTTAACCTTGATTTTCTACATAATAAAACATTAAAAAAAAAAAAACTTTCACAAAAGAAATAAAGTCTAGTTAAATCCTGCAATAATACACTAAGGTTGACATGTTGAATTTCAGAGTATTTCTATGAGTGACCTATAAAGGGTTAATGGTAAAAAAACAAAACTGTCTTTATGATATTTATTACATAACGCTGTGTGTTTTATCTGTGATCTATGAACTGGTACAAATCAGACAAATGACTAAATGTAGGATGATTGAAAATAGAGTTAATTTAAATGGATGATCATCTTTAAAGTGTCATCTCAGACACTGATAAACACCTTTCCAGACTTTTATCACTTTGAGCTGAGAAATGGCTCATGTCAGTGTAGCCTGTCTTGTTTACATAACTCCTATAACTATTTGTGTTTCTTCTCTTCTTTTATCATGACTTTGAGGACACATGTATGCCTTTTTTTAGCATTGGTCCCATTTTCTTACACTATGTAAATCAACTTCAAGGCTTGATTAAAAGATCACCTCAAAGCATAAACCTGGATATTTCTTTTATTAATGTTGAACTGAACTCATCTTTCTTCCTTCATATAACCTGTGTTATTTCCTTTTTATTTAAAACAACACCATAATCTAATCAGAATATGTCATTTCTAGGAGACACGGTTGTTTAGTTAAGCCTCAAAGACCTAAACGTCCGTCTGCAACCAAAAGCATCTTCTGATCTCAAATTTTTAATGACTTTGCAACCACGAATCCTATGAAAACATTTACATAATTCAGGCGAAATGCAATTTCTAGACTTTTCAGCAGCATCATATTTGTCTTTTTTGGATGCTCAGACTCCATAGTGAACACAGAAACACCATCATCATCTGCAACATCGATTCGTCAGTAAAATTCAAGTACTTTGACAAATGACAGTGGTTGTAGATAGTTTTGTGTTCAGTTAATGATATATTTTGATGATAAAGTTAGTTTTCCTGCAGTTTTCTCTGTTTTGATATAATAACCTTCAGATTTACTTACTGATCTATACATTAAATAGAGGAAAATACCTGAACTGCGGTGAATAATATTACAGTAAAAAGTGATAAATCATGATGGCAAGGTTCATTTTGGAAGTTCAAGTTCATTTTGGAGTCACCACAGAAACAGTTCTAGGTCTTCAAGGGTTAAAAGACAACAAAGTCTGAGCTGCTACTCAGGCTTTAGTTTAACCCATAAAGACCCAAACAGCCACCGACGACCAAAACCATCTACTGATCTAATACCTGCTGATCCACTAATGCTATCGGTACACGTAAAATACAGTTTGTCATCTTTTTATAGTCATCAGATATGACACATTTGGACGTTCAGTGATGCTGTAGTTACCGTAGAAACACTGTCATCAGTAGGGGTGTAAGAAAATATCGGTTCTGCAATATATCGCGATGTTTAATTCCACAATACTGTATTGATATTTTTAGGTATTTATTCAAATGCAGACACGGTGAGGGTTCACTTTTGTTTTTTGTCTGTCTTTTTTGTTTATACTTATTATTTAACACAGTTTTGTTAAATAATGGTTATTTTAAGAATCCTAAAAGCACTTTTTACTGTCTGAGAGGCAGATGTTAGTTCCTGTTGGAATTGCACAAAAAAATCTTCTGATGTTGGATGATTCAGGGACTGTACACAATACCTTCTATCCACAACTAATAGAATATGAACATTTGCGCAAGCTCTTAAACTGTAATGTCTCTGAAATATATAAGTTTTAAGTTTCGTGATGTAGCGTTAGATCCTGTTTTGATCAAATAAAAATGTGTTTAGTGTTTGTGCATATTTCTGGTGTAATTGAATTTTTTTCCCCAGGATATAATCTTAAAAAAAAAAAACAAAAAAACAGAAGAAACAAAAAGAAATCGCCTTGTTAACAGTATTGTGATAAATCGTGATATATCGTATCATGATCCTAGTGTTGTAATTTGTAATGTATCGCCCAGTTCTTGCCAACACACACCCCTAGTCATCAGTAAAACCCATGGAGTCAAATCAGTGACAGTGGATGGGAACACTGGGTTTATATTCAGTTAGTGATAGATTTTGCTGAAAAAGTCACTTTTTCTTCAGTTTTCTCTGTTTTTGATATAATAACCCTCACTTTAATCTGAGCTTTTATCAACATGATCAGTAAATTATAAAAATACACCTGTTCACTGAAAAAACACAAAATACTGTTCACTGAAAAAACACAAAATACAGAGGATTTTATAATAAAAAATTGCGATAAATCACTTAAGAAAAGTTAAATATAGAGAACAAAATATTTTGGAACTGACACAAAAGTACCACTGGGTCTTTACTGGTAAAAAAAAACAACCACCAAAAAACAGTGTTCTATATAACAGGCGCTTCTCTGTAAACATGTTTGGCTTCCTCACAGTCTGTTTTATTACTCTGCTTCTGGAGAACAGTGGATTATTTAGTGTGGAATTCCAACAGAGAAGAATTACAGCGGAACGTACAGAACAGAGCTCCACCCTGTTCTCCGCCCCCTGTCACAGCTTCGACCACACACCCTCAGCTCCAGGAGACGTGAACCTCCTCACCCCACAGTCACACCAGCGCCTCTCTGCTCTGTTAAAAGCTCAGTTCACCTAAATCCCAGAAACAAGAACACACAGAGGTCTGAGTGTCCTTAAAGGTGTGGATACTTTCCACAGTTGCTTTATCCACATCACATTAACTCTGTTTTTACTGCAAAACAACGAGGGGTGGATGGATTTAGATTTTTCTTACTCAGTAATGATCATTCAGACATCAACAGAAGCAGGAGATTAATAATTTTATGTTTTTAGGGATGAAAGGGTTCCTCATATTCACTTTACTTATAGCCAAATTAAGCCTTCACCATTGAAAAATAACAAAACAAACATAGTAAATCCTAAAACTCAGCTTTGTTGGTGTCAAAAAATACCAAAACAGGTCATTTTGCAGATGTTCTATTGTAAAAAGCATCCATGCATTACATGGACAGAAGTATTGGGATCAAAGTCGCATGCTTCAGTGTTGGGAAACAGTAATGACAAAAATAAAACTATTTCATCTTGTGATAAATATTGCTGCAATTAATGTTTTAACTTTGTTTCTAGGTTTAATTTGGTTCATATCTAAAATGCTTACAATGTATGAAGGTGGCTTTGTTTCTTTATTGGTTTAACAAAAAAAAAAAAGAATTTCGATCAAAAAAAATTTTTACAATAAAAAAAATTCACTTCAGTAAAAAAAATGTTTGAATGCAAAAAAAAAAAAAAATTTGAGAAAATATTGCATTGCAAAAAATTGCATTTGAACACTTTTTTTCTTTGACTGAAAGGGTTTTTTTTTTAGAGTTATTTTTTGATTGAAAATATTTTTTTTGGGTTGAAAATTTTTTTTTTTTTGTTAAAGCAATAAAGAAACAAATCTACCTTCATGACAAAATACTGCAGTTTGTTTCTAATTCTTTTTACTTCACAACACTTGTTTACTGTTGTATAGGAGTCCTGAGTTGTGGTATTACAGTTGCAGAAAAAAATCATTAGACCACCCTTGTTTTCTTCAATTTCTTGTTCATTTTAATGCCTGGTAAAACTAAAGGTACATTTGTTTGGACA
>JAPQRP010000006.1:24571091-24615389 GCA_037367295.1 Apogon hyalosoma | reverse complement strand
AGTTTAACTGAAAAACACAAAATTTAATCTTTATGACACTTAAATACAATTTGCATAATAATTTGGAACGCAGTGTACATCAATTGCTATGGCATTGTACTGACAAAAACAGTGCTTTTAAGCATCCCATGTCTTCTTTTCTGTTTTAGTCACGACACATACAGGAGTTAGTAGTTGATTGCAGAACCATTGTTTTTGATGACTTTTGATGGTCTAATAGGTTTTTCCATGACTGTATGTTGATGTTAACATGTTCTTGAGTGCTGTTACTGAAATTGTTTTATTGAATTTGTTTTTGCTGTGCTCTTACTCTTTTGTTGTTGTTGCTGCTGTTGATCAAATATGCTAAATACATTTTATTTTTCATGGCTTAAATTTTTAAAAACATTGTACCTCTAGATTTACTGAAACATTTGTCCCGTTCTGATCATAAATAATGATTTTAAACCATCTGGTTTCTTCAGCTCTTTCTCACAAAAACAAATCCTCCTTTAAACTTAGAAATATTGGAAATTTATTGCGATTATTATTGACTGAGATGAATGTCCTTATAATACTTCGAATAGACAAGTTGGTGTGATGTTCCTATATTTTTGTGTATACTGGAAATGTTTTATCAGACTGAATAATCCTGGAATAAACAAACTTCAATAACAAAATCTACTGCACTGCTACTTACTATAAATTATTTACCATAATGCCACTAAAAAGTGGTGCCACAAATTTTTTTCTTGTGCAAAATCTGTAATTTCAGTCAAACATCCAGTCACTTTTTTAGTTATTACATGCATTTATTGGAGAGAACAAATTTTGCCATACATGTCTTTGTGATTACCAGCACATTTCAATTAATTTAACAAATTATTATTAAAAATTTCTAAAAATTAAAGCATTACAAACAGTGGGGGGCAGCACACTGATGTTGATTTATAGCTCTCGGAACCATCTATTGGGGAGTGAGGGCGGAGAGCGGGAGGGTCGAACGCTGCTTCGTCCAAAAGAATGAGAAACAAAACAAACACGCCCCTGTCTGCTTTTACTTCAGAGAAGTGTGACAAGAGCGAAGAGGTGCATCTCTATACGTACGCACATGAAGATGATGATGAAGCTGACACTTGTGAAGTGCTTTTGCTCTGGAAAACTCTGGACAGTAGTTGTACGTGAGCAGAGATGCCAGTGTCTTTACTCTGTGATGGTCAAATTACCACCACTTCAGTCTCCACTGTGGGGAAAAAAAAACAAACAAAAAACACAAACACCAGCGTCCCCTTGTGGCCACAGCTCCACCTAGCAGACTTTGGAATTAGAACATGAATCATGACAGTTGCTGCTCTTCCAGAACAAAGCAATCCTTGTGTTTGTAACTGCACCCCAACTGTTTCCAATAGTCAACCATTCAATTATATTTACTCTTCCGTCCGACAGAGATCACGCCCCCCACCCCCAACCCCAAAAAAATCAAAAGTAAATATATGCTCTAGTTTAAATCTGAAATAAACATCAAAAAAGGGGAACATCTTTAAAAGCAACCCCTGATGGAAAGAAAAATTAAAACAAGGAGGATAAAGAGGAAAATTCATCAGGAAAGGGTCATATAGCTATAAAATAAAAAATAAATGATTTCTTAAAGCAGCAAAAAAAAAAAAAAAGAAAAAAAAAAAAAAAGAAAAGCAAGATGAGCTTGAAGGCAACATGGATGAAGAGCTGGATCTGAAAGGTGACATGGCACACAGTACCAGTGGAAGAAGGGAAGTGACGACAGGCCGAGCTACTTTTCATTAAAAATTGCACACACAATGACTGGTCAGACAGAACGATAACAGCGTGAAAGACCAGAGAATAAAGAAAATTATTACTTTTTTAAACTGTGAATAACTCAGCCGAAATCAGACGGGTTTGGGGGTTTTCATCGCGACGCAAATTATCGACTTGGAGGCTTTCAAAGCAAACCAGGAAGCGGTTTGGTAGTAGCAGGAGTAGAGCGGTTTGGCAGCTCCTCGTATATCAGAGTCACAGAGGCTGAGCAGAGGAAGGGGACGCTGATTCCTGAGGGAGGGGCCCAAGTGAGCAGAGGATGAGAAAACAGAAAGACGTGAGGGAGGTCACTTTGGCAGAGGTCCCTTAACAGAGTTTTAGTCCCGGGGAGAGGTTTGAAGGAACAGGCTGGGGACACAGACATAAAACTTTGACATTTAAACAGACACGTTAAAGTCTTCAGCTTCGTTGGATATAAAAGCCTCATTTCCACCAGTCGAACAAACGTTCTGCTTGTTTAAAGCCAGCAGGTCCAACCAGCGGGGACTCAGACCAGGGCCCTGCTTTACTTATTACGCTTTGTATGTGTGTGGAGAAAAAATTCTCTGAATTTCTTCAACGACAGTCAAAATCAACACAATAGAGCGAGTAGCAGTGTGATAAAGGTCTGTGTTCTGTCTTTGGTTAGTGTTTCATACTCCTTCCACCTTCCCCACTTGTCTCGCTCACAGGTGGCTGCTCAAGTGTAAAGACTGCAGATTGAAAATATGTAGTGCTAACAGTGACTTTATTTCTCCTTTGCCATCTTTCTCATATTCAGTGTTGACATACTGGTTTGTGTTTTTCAGTGGTTGATGTAGTGTGGATGTGGAGAATTTCTTTGTTACAGCCAAGCTTGAGGCTGGATTTAGTCTTTTGTGTCTTTTCCATAAATTTCTTGTACAGAGCTTTGGCTGTAAAAACCAGGTCTTCCGTCCTTTATGGAAACGTTGAATTTGTGGTAAAAATTAGAGAAATGACAAAACAGTGTAGAGCAACCAGAGTGCTGTTTTCTCCCGTCCTTGTAGTCCCTGTAAAGAGTCAAAGAATACAGACAAATAAGTGTTTTATTTAACAGATGGAACAGGGGTCAACATTAATTATAGCCCTATTCACACCACACTGTTAAAACATGGAGACACCAAGTAGTTTGTAAAGACTGTAGAGGTCATGTGTGATCTTAAAAGGAAAATTATTTAATATTCCACACCTAAAAATAACTTGGCCTGTGTTATATACTCTGTTTGGCTTGGGTAATTTCATTATATCTGTAATTTCATTCAATATTACATTTAATTCCCCACTTTATTGGGATTCCTCTCAGTAGTGCTGCATTGTTACTAATGTCACTTGTGGCTATTTCATTACAAAGAAGTGACATCACATGAAAACATGTCACCAAGCATAGTATGATTAGAAATCTGCATTATATTTTCTACATTATTTCATCTGCAAACATGATTTCTGTCATCTTTTATATTGGCAGTGGTGATAGAAACATTCATTATTGTACAATGTTATTGCTTGATTGTGAGGTCTCTGGTTAGCAGAAATGACAAACTCTGTGTATGACTGTGACATATCTGTTATTGTCAAGTGATACTGTGTACTACTCCCATGCAAATGGGCATTTATATGATTTTTTTGGTTTTCTCCACTTTGTAACTCGAACCCATCAGGGGAGGAATATGTCCACACATACAGAAGTGGCTTCTTTTATGGTTGTTAATTACATTTTTTCCTGCTAATTATTGCACAATTTTCTATGTTTAACCATGAAAAACACCATTGTCTTCTCAACACTGAGTCTTGAAATAATTATTTTTTATATAAAAATCAATCAATGCAGAATCAACACAAATCAAGTATCCTGCCAATAAAATCCACAGTATTTCTGGATGAAAATATAAAAATGATTAGAATGGATATATTTTCTTAATATACATTATATCAAACATTTCCAAAGATACATGCAATGTGACACTAACATCATGCGCTACTGTTCTGACTGAGAAACATTTAGTGGAAGAAAACAGATCACGTGCCCATTTAATAGTATCTCTAAGGCTACATTCACACTAGGTCTTAATGATAAATTCCGATGTGTTTTTTTGCTGCAATTCAACTTTTTTGTGTGGTTATTCACATTATAATTCAAACGTGACTGCCATCAGACTCATAAGAACCCTTTACGTTCCTGAAGTGACTCGCATATGGGAAGAAGATATGATGTCCTATGTGGCGCACTGTGTTTACAGAAGTAAAAGTTGGATGAGATGCATCATGACTGTTCGGACTGAAGTCACTTTGCAAAACATCAGATATGTATCCAATTTAGGATCACATATGAAAGTGACCTCAGTCTGATTTAGGGAAAAGAAAATCATCTGTCAGAAAAAATCAGATACGGGTCACATAAGGTCAAAAAAAGTTGGATTTGGGTCACTTTTAACTGCAGTGTGAACATAGGCTAACTTTGAAGAGGTTATCGCCAGTGAATTACAGATGTCCAATTAAATCAAGGTCTTCAAAACTAATCGTCAGCTTGAAAACAACATTGCTTATGTATGGAAATAAAAACAATAACACTGCCTAACACTGGTCACATATCGGCTAATACTGGAAGCAAACAAAATACTATATACAGTATAAAATACCTAGGGGATACTATCAGTAGACAGATCTGCTTATCCCATGTGAAAATGCCTCATGACATGGGAGGGAGGTAATTTAAGATCACATGAGGTCCTGAGTGAATGAGGCTTAAGTCTGTGTGCAGCTGCCTCTGGTACTGTATGTCCACACAGATTTGTCTTTACCTCAAAGCCTCATGGTGCATCTCTCCCTGTCTCCAAACTGGCTTCTAGCAGCAGCTCCTCCAGGTCCTGTCCACAGCTGACGCTCACTACAACAATGACATACAACACATGTTATCACAGGTGTTTACCCAAGTCTCATTCTACATCAAGGTTCAGCGGCTAGGATCAGTGATTATAGCGACTCACCATGCTCCATGACGCAGCTGCCGGGTTTGGGGCTCTCGGGGTCGAGCAGATGAAGGGAGAACTCTGGCTTCAGGCCGTTGGGCAGAGCTGTACCTGTGACCTCCTCGTCCATGCTGATCTGAGCCTCAGCTAAACACTCACCGTCGTCTGTGGAGCTCTCATCCTCTGAGGCTTCTCCAGCTTGTGGATTGGGCTCCTGTGTGTTCCCTTCAGTCACAGATACTGAGTGTTCATCAGTGTGGACAGAGACGACAGGCTGCAGTTCTTCCTGTTTCCCTGCCTCTGTTTGCGGCGGGTCATTCACTGGCTTTGGACTGAGCTCTTCTTGAATGATCTGGCAGTCATTTGTCTCTGTTAAACTCTTCTGGTCTTCAGAGGGACTGACTGCCGCTTCCTGCTTCTGCTCCTCCTCTTCCTCCTTTGTGTGGTTCAGTGGGCGGGGCTGCTCTGATGCAGATGCTAACTCATTCTGTACTTGTTCGAGTGCAGATGCTACTGGCTGCTTATGTATTTCTTCTGTGAGGAGTCTGTCAGACTGTTCACACTCCTCTCCTAGCAGATGCTCCCTCTCCTCTCCAGCCTTTGTTTCTTCAGAAAGCTTCTGTTCTACACTATTGGGCTCAGGCTGGGGCTTTTTAGCGCCCTCTGTTACTTCCTCAGTGAGGGGACATGTTGTAGACTCTACTGGTAAGGAAATTAAAGGCAGGGCTGGTGCATGTATGCTTGGATTTGTCACTTCAGGGTCTAAAGTGCTTGCAGTTACATCCTTTGTGGGTTGACTCCCAGACTGAGGCTCTAGTGTGTGGATATGTGAAGCATGTAGAGCAGACTCTAAGTGTGGAACAGGACTCTGTTCTGTCAGTTTACAGTCTATAGGCAGAGCAGGTGAACTGTTCTTCACATCCTCCTGTGTCAGTTGTGTTTGTGTAGGTGTGTGCAATGCAGTCTGAGTCTGCTGTGGTGGTGTGTCAACTTCTGCAGGTTTCTTGGAGGTGTCTTTAGCCAGGCTGGGAGCTGCAGGGGCACTTATCTGTCCCTGATCCTTCTGAGGTTGAAGCTGTAGCTGCTGTTGCTCAGGGGGGCTCTCAACTCGAGTAACCATGAAGATCTTATGACCCCTGCCTGGGCTGGACACTGAAATACAGCGTCCTGGTGATGGAGGGGTGCCGGTGGGAACAGGGGATTCTGTGACTGTAATGCTAGACATGACACTTGGTGCTGCAGCAGGAGAGGCTGATGGCAATGAATGGGAGGCACTGAGGGGAAGCTGTGCAACCCCAGTCTGGGTCTGAGGTGCAGGAGAGGAGTCTGAGGCGGACAGGGCCTTTGAAAGCACCTCCTCCTCCTCCTCCTCAGTATCCGAGTCTGACTCCAGCGTCAACTGAGGAACACTCGTTTCAGAACTTGTTCCTGACTGGCTACTTGTCTCTCCTTCATTTTCTGTTGTTTGGCCGCCTCCTTCTTCACCCTCTTTTTCCTGTTTGTCACCTTTCTCCTCTGATGTTTGTTCCTCCTCTTCTTCTCTGGTTCCCTCTTCTGTGGCGATCTCAGCCATGGATGCTGACTGCCTCATCTTCTGCTCCGTTTCCTCTTTTTCTTTAGCCAGGATGAAGTTCCTCTTGCAGCCATTTTGGATTTCAGCCAACAGGGCACGCTGGGTCTCAATGAAACTCTTTACCTACAACACAAAGCACAAAGCTCTAAAGTATGCTACAGAAGACTGCCTCCTTGCTTCCTCTAATTTTCCCCTGCCAAGGAAACAACTGAATTTCAAAGACCAATATGAATGTTGTTAGTGTTAAACACAGGTGAATATATAACAATATTAGCTGAAATGCATTTTTGCAGTGTTTTTCTGTAAATGTTTCAAATTATACCTAAAGCTGGAAATGTGTTTGCACAAAGTGTAAAGGCTTCACATTGATTATTTTCCAAAGATTTCAATTCTTCTTTGAACTGTCATTCCACCAAGTCAGATGAAAGTAAGATTAGGGGAAGCACATATTACATTTAGAAACAGCTTTGCTCATAACAACCCATCGAGAAATACAGGCTGGATGATAATTTCTAACCAGGCTCCATAGTTTGCATTAGTGGATCAATACTGGTTTTGTTACAGATCAACTCAAATTTTTTCCTAAAAACATGTTCATAAATAAGGCTGAAATTAATGAGATCTGATAAACCTAAAGTTATAAGACCACAATAATTTTTTAAGACCTGTCAATTTTGTATTTAAGGCATTTGAAAATGTTTTAAGCCCCCAAAACCTCTGCCCCAGGTCGTATCCCCAGACTCACAGTTTCTTTTTTAGGCTCCCGGTCAAGGTCCAGACGTAGCAAAGAAGTATTGACTTTTAGAGCAAGAGACAGAGCCATCAGTCCTCCAGTTTTGATCTCATTCTCACGAAGGTCGAGGCGCAGAAGTCGGGGGCTCTCAGCGATGAATTCAGCCACGGCCACAGCTCCTACAAAACCAAAAATGACAGGAAGAGTCAAAAGCAGTAGACAGTAAAAAGCCTTGCACAAAATATTATCTGAGGAAGAGGGAAATGGCCAAAGTTCAGGCCTTGGTTTCACACCTTCACAGGACAACTTGGTGGAAGCAAGTCCCAGCCTGAGCACAGAGCGGTTTCCAATCAGTCCGTCTTTCAGCTTGTGGACCCCTTCGTTACCCACAGAGTTATGGCCGAGGTTCAGAGTCTCCAGACTCTGTGTGCATGGCTGAGAATAACAACAGGGACTTTAAGTTTGTGTTTCCATCTCTGTCAAGGTGTAGTAATAAAATAATATTATGAATTTACATGAGATTTTTTTTCCAACCACAACATCTATAACAGTACACTAGTTATTGAGTTAATTGATAAGACTCTTCAAGTATCATTAATGTTTTAAAGTATTAACCTTATATATCTAGTACAGAAAAAGTACACATTTCTTCTTGTGTTGTCCTACAATGCCAAATATCAGCAGTCACGAGGTTCGCTTTATCAGTGAGATTTGATGTTTCAGGGTTTTAGTGTGCTCAAAAGGATTCTTAGAAAAGCTCCAGAGTTAAACAGTTGATGGTACAAAAGTAAAGCCATCATGTGAGCCTTTTGTCTAGAGTTAGACTGATACATTTTGTTCTTTTTTGCTTTAGTTATCAGTTATTTAATTTCACAGTCATCTGTTGCTCAGAAGCTGACACTGAAAAACCGGTTTCCTCATTTGTTTAAGTAACTCCATCCATCTCCGCCTACTTTCATCAATAGTTACAAGGACTTCATCTAAATACATTTTCAGAATGAAGAAGGATATAACATTAGAACAAAGGCATCACAGAAATATGTAACTATGACAGATTAGTGTTAAATACACTAAAATATTAAATATTTTATGGTGAGATTTTTATTAAACCACAGCTATTAGATGTCATTTAATGAGGGATTTAATTATATCATATTAATGAATAAATGTGTCAACCAAATTGATTTTATTTAATATACCAGTATGGATTAATGAAGAGTGACGTGAGCAGCTGCTCCATTAAAGGCTTTTAAAACTTTAGTAATCTGTGGTTTCATTAATGATCCACATGTACAATAAAATATCTGAGCAAAGCACCAAAAAAATGATTAGTTCTAAACAAGACAGTGACTGTACTGACTCAGCAGTATCTAAAAGTTGCTACTATAGAAGTAAAACCATAGGCTCACATCCTAGAAAGAAAACACAAAAATGAAACTAAAGATTAACAGAAATTAAACCAGTGAATTGAATACTGATTTATCAGTGACATTAAACATCTCTGAATTGAAAGTAAGATGAAGTGAGAAAAGTGGCACAACATTAAAATTGAGCCTTGACTGAGATGTGACTTCTCAAAATATCAGGTGTATTAATGAGGTGCCCATGTGGAAATGTCAAGTAAAATCAGACGTCACAACGCTAGTCGCATTGAACATTAAGTGACATTTATACAGAAATCAGATACCAACATGAGTCATTCAAATATCTCACTCATATTTGTTTAAAGACAATCCCCACAGCATTATGAACGATGGCAAGTTGTTTGACAACCTTCAAAGTTAAAGAAGTTGTCTTGAGCAAATAATTTCTACTGTGTACTTTAACTGAGCTAGAAGTGTGTACATATGCTGCTGCTGCTGGAATGTTGGATTACTCTCTATCGTTGTTCTAACAAAGATGTATTTTTAAAATAAAAATTACACATATTTATTAAATGAACAAAACACGTAGAGCTATAGTTGAGTGTGTAAAGACAAATAAAGAAAACTGATCTGCTCCTGTCTGTGCTGATGCACACACCTGCTGTACAGATACAATAACACACACCACCACCGTCTGCAGATCAGCAGTACTACCCCAAAGTATGTCTGGCAGTGTGACAGACATAATGTTATTGTTTGTTATAAACAGACCAAAGATGCTAGAGTCTAATAACCTGTGAGCAATGTACTGCTGAGCTGGTAACATGAAGAACATCACATTTTAGTAGACACACGATGCAAGTAACACAGAAAAGATGACAGACTTCATGCCCTGAATCCTGTTGTTCTTATTTAGTGTTTACTGACAGTTGGCCAACCAGATTACTACTATTACTACCAAGTTGATTGGAGTAGCTACAACATCATTCATGAGCTTTGGCAGTCTCATTATGTTCCAGTGTGACACATATTGATAAAATTTGGTAAATTGGTCCAGTCCAATGTTTGGTATACTGTCAAACTAGTTGAACATTTTTACAATACATTATATGAGTACTTATACTTATGCGGACAAATTATTAGTTCTGTCTAAGCATTTCGGGATTGTGAGAGTATCTAAACCTGTTTTTTGAAGAGTTAGAATTGTGCTGTGATAATTCAGGTCAGTACTGTACCAGTGCAGCAGCGAGGTAGCTCATGCCATTGTGTGTTAGCTGGTTGTTCCATAGCACCAAAGTGACAAGGCCTTTCCTCTGCTCTTTTAGTCCTTCACACACATAAGCCAGACCTGTGACAACAAAAAACACAAAACAGTCAGCCCACTGAATTTAACCCTCAGATAACCAGGCTTTCACTGATGATCATGTGAACCTCAATTAACTCAGAGCCTCATTCATTCTTATTTTTTTTCACTTTAGGGACATCTTTAAGAGCAAACCCAATTTAATCAAATGCAGAGCCATCACAGAAGGACCAGAAGTGGCATGGAAGTGCATGCATGACAAACCATTCTTTCACCAAGCAATTCCACCTTGAGGAAACACTAAAGAACATACAATGACTGTGCTCTATTGCGGCTGCTTACCAGAGTCAAGGATGTGGTTGTTGCGCAAATCCAGGATCTGGATGTTGTAGTTAAACTTCAGCAGGTTTCCAAGTTGAGCTGAGTCCTGGAGGCCATTGAGCTTATTGTCAGCCAGGTACAACTCCCGCAGGTTCATATTCATCTTCAGAGCAGTGGCTAATCAGAATAATATTAGATAAAGAAAGGTGAGCAAAGATGGGGAAATGTGGGGAATAGACATAAAAGGCAGTAATAGAGGGATTAGCATTCTTTGTTCAACCAGATAAAACGTTTTACTGAGGCAGGTGTTGGAAAGAGAAAGCACTTCCCTTTGTGCACCCTCCCCTGACCCCCCCGTGCTCTGCCCATCATACCCAGTAACATGAGAGGTCTGCCAGATAGGCCAGCGTTCTCCAGGTGGAGGACTGCCAGGCTGCCACTGATCCTGAGCGCTCGTGCTACAAAGGGAGCTGAATGGTCCAGCAGAGGAGTGTTACGGGCGTCGAGATACTGCAGAGAGCTTGTCTAAGAGGGAAACACAAAGCCACAAAATTAGAAACAGAAACAAAAGCTGTATGCCTCTAACAATGTAGAAATACAGAAAGCTTCTATATTATAGACAGTAGTGAAATGACTAGGGCTGGGACACATTCTTTAACCAAATTTACAGAACATATGGGCCTGGCCAAGTGAGTAATGGACTGAGAAAGCACTGTGCAGCAATACTAATCATTCCACATCTGTTTTTAAAAAATCATTTAGCAGCAACCACAATAACTCAAATTGTAAGTCTAAGCAATTACTTTAACATGCCATTAAGGAATAATAACCAAATATTTAATAAAAACATGAATTTATCATCTCTGGCAAAGTAACAGAGTGAGGAAAAATATAAAGCAGTTATTCAAGGTTTGGAAAAAAAAATGCAAAAAGTGCTGTTCCTCAAGAAAAGTGCAAATATTTAGCATACCACACTTTTATTAATGCATGAGAGTACAATATATCCAAAAATGAAACTGATATAATTTTTATTTTAGTTTTAAAAGACATTAATTCATGGTAACGGAGTGAGAATCCAAAAAAGTAAGAGTGAGGTGTTTGTTCAATGTGATGCACCAGAATAATAATCAAAGATTTTATTAAGATACTGATCAGATTATCAGTCTTTGGCCACATATGTTTCATTACTATATTTAATACACATCTGTGTGGTATTTTTTTAAAAAATAATAAACAACATTCAAAATGATTAGACACAGGCATATATTTTGAACATATTTGCTATTTACATTCTGAATTTATGCTGTATACGTTCATTTACAACCTTTACTGTTCTTCATTTACACTGTATTCTCATATATTTTGAATGAATGAATGAATGAAACTTTATTGTCATTTGACATGTCACTGCAGAACGAAACATTCAGCATGTCACAGCAAACGAGATTATGCGCAGTTTCTCCCAAAAGCCTGTGCAGCTGCTGCCTTATTACAGCGCCGCCAACAACATTTTCTTATATATCCAGTTGTAATTCAGATACAAATTAAATAAACACAGTTTTAGAAACAACAGATATATGTCTTTCATGCCGAGAAATCAAAAACATTGTTTTAGAGAAAAAAGAAATTGACCCTGATGTTCACTTTTGCTTGGCCAGGCCCCTATACACAAGTATTGTTCTGTGAATTCACATCTGGACACATTTCTCACGTAATGTATGTATTGCCCAACCCTTGTATAACTTCAGCTGCTCAGAGTCCTTCACCTTTTCACAATTAGTCCTTTTTATGACATATTCACTGTCCTCCCAATCTATCTACACTGCCTTTGCACACATTTCCTGCCTGTCTACACATCATGTGGGTCAAAGTGTCCTTAAACTTATAAATGTTGCTGTAAAGAAAGTGATTGGTGGCATAATGATACCAATGACAGACCATGATATTAAATGACAGCTGTTCTTCTACTGTCACAGTATACATCACCTACTTAAGTGTAATATAGAATAAATAAAATTAATCATGTAAAGGTGAGGGTTTTAAATACTGATTTTTCCATCGGCTGAACCTGAAAGCTCACCTCTAGTAGTTAGGATATGATGTTACAAATCATTAGAGGCTGCGTTGTGAAGAGTTACTCCTTTTCACTGACAAGCTGCAACTCACAATGTACAATTTGTTATCAACGCAAGATTTTATCAAGTTCATAAAGAGGGCAAAATGAAGAACAACACACATTAGATTAAATTACAGTAATAGCTGTGAGGACTGTAAAGCTGATAAAAGTTTAATTCTGCTACCCCCCCAGAAGGAATTAAATTAAATTGTAAATAAACAAAGTAGTAGGCCAGAATGTTAATAACAAAATACAAATGAGAGCTGTTTACTGCACAATCATGTGAGGCTAGTGCAGTTAACTCGATCCAAGATATACAACCACCATTTCGGAAAAGTAATACCAAAAAAATCACACTGATTAACTTTTTTCAACAACTTTAAATTTATAGCATTTGTTTTGCGAACTGTTTGTTGTACGAATCTCACATTTCCTCTTTTTAAGAGCTGAATTAAACATTCAGTATGAAATGAGCTCCTCATCTTATCTCCTTTTCACTCTGGCAGAAAATCAACATCTCTTCCACACGTTGTTTGATTAAAAAACTGGTCAAACTAACAGCAGCTGTTCATATCTATGCTTTTCTCACCTATACTGCTTAGACTATAGTAATGAGTCTGCCTGGCAACCCATTTGTATACTCAGTGCTTGAATAATTTGTGGAGAATGACGTCAAAGTGCATCGTAAAGGCCACAAACGGGGAAAGTCCGACCTCCATGACTGAACGGTGAGAGGAAACAGCAGTGCATGCATAAACTCATCCAGTCATGAAAAAACAGTGGACAGATTCCTGGCTTTTCCCAGGGCAAAAACATTTACAGAGGCAATGCAAACCATATTATCATTAGTTAACAACACCTTACAAAGTGAGCAGTGAGGTGTGGAAGAAATTTCTGAGATCACCTTTCTTAAATAAATTATTCCCTTTATCTATTCTGCCCTTCTGTGGTGAACAACCTATAAAAGATCTTCATCTCTCACCTTTCTCATCATATGAGCTGCAGCCTGCCATCCCCGCGTGCCGATGTGCTTGTTGAAGGAGATGTTGAGATGTGTGGCTGACTCATAGTATTCTATCATATCAAACAGAGCAGATGCACCCTGGGAAGAAATGAAGAAAGGGAAAAATGCGTTAAACTTTATGTCAGTGCAGGTGACAGAAAACAACGGATAAATATCACAGGTGAAGGCAGTGTCACGACCCTTAAAAGATACAGTGTGAGGCAACGGTGGTTGCCTTGGTAACAGTCCCTCAGGATACATGAGACTTGCTGAGGTGTTTCCATGAGGGCCTCACATGAGGGATTAAAGCAGCAAGGACGAGTTCAAGTCAGGGCTCCTGTCTAATGCTGCAAGGCTGAGCATGTTTTAGATATGGAAATGTGCACAATTAAAGTGCCCTGGATAATGACTAAAACCCATCTACAGACAAGTTGGAACATTTTCTAAAATGCAATATGAATTAAAGTCTGATTTGTTCATTTGCTTGAATCATTATTTAACTGTCAACAGAGCAAAGAAAATATTACCATAATTTTACAAATATAAGCCCATTTTTATGCTTGCAACACTCAAAAAATGTTATCAGACAAAATAAGGCTGACAAGTTAGTAATAACATCGTTCACACTGTGATTCCACAAGTAGCACACCCACTGAAACAGGTGACACCAATTGTGGGGTTTGTAACTAAACACATAAACGAGTATTTAAAATAAATCAGAGGTTTTTCTTGCTGATTGATGAATCAATAATCCAAATAGGAGAATAACTTGGTTAACAACTAGCCTAATGATTAGTCATTTCAGCTCTCATAAAGTAAAGCTGATAAAGTGTAGAAAAATATGAGCAGGTTCAAGTGTCAGGTGGTGCATCGTGGTATCAAAGTGCACCCACAAAGCTTTAATCTTCTTTTGGTGTCTAAGTTGTCGCATTGCGCTGTCCTTTTGATTTGTCACTGAGATGCAGATGGGGTAAAAATGTGCTAATGGCAGGGGATTAAAGGTACTGCCTGATAATTGTGCTTTGATGCATTTCTACATTAGTTTTAATAATACACAACATCTATTAATAAAGAATTTCAATTTATTTTAACAGGAAATCTATCATATGGGTCATCAGCCTCTAGGCATAGCCTGTGTCTCTCCTGTCTGTCACTGAGCTACAATTAAAAGCCAGGCCAAAAACCAATAAAATCACCAATTAGTGGTGGGCTTTCCGTGCAGATTAGAAGAGAGTGTGAGTTTTTCTTCCACTCAGCAGATGACAAGACACAAAACAAGGAGCTGCTGTCTCAAAACCTTTCATGCTTTATGTGTGTATACAAGTAGAGTGAATCTACACAAGTGCGTTTATCAAAAGGGTGGAAGATGAGTCACATCCAGTCCAACACAAACTAACTTTTGTTAGAGTTCCCCATGCTTTTCTATATATTTAGTTTCTTTCATCTTCCTGTATCATTCCCAACAAGACATCACTGCAGACAGGGATTTCTGCCAAATCAAGCTTTCTATTGTATTTCTCTAATACTACCTTAAAGAGAGAACATACATTCTCACATCCCCATTCAATTCCTTTTCTAATTCATCTTTCTTCTTTCTCACACTTGCTTTAATGTTTTTTTTTCTTTCTTATTTCATCAGAGCCTAAGGAGAGACACTTCTTTCAGACTTAGAAACTGGTGACTCAGTGACTGACTCATTCAGCTGCTTCATTCACATTTCCGGGGCAGTAATCCATGTAGGATGGAAAAAGTATGCACTTCTGTGTGCATTTGTTTGGATTATGTAAATAGGGTGTGTGAAGAAGATGCATATGCATTATCTAACAAAAACATCTGTTAAAAGCAGATGCTACAGTACTGTTCATAGACTGCTGGTTAGATGGTGTCTTTTCTATTAATATGTAATATCAGTACAGCATCTGTGTTTATCATGTATAGCTAGAATGCATGTTGTTGTGTATATAATCAATGACTTTATTTAGTCTGGGTCTTTGTATATTTTAGTAGGCTGTATGAGCAACTGAGAGGATGTTTGTAAATTCTGTAATACAAAACCTTTAGATACTAATCTAGGATTATTTTAGTGACACAAAACATAATCCATTAACATTTGATTTTAGTCCTTTGTAGAGGATATCTTGCCTCTACCGTCACAGAAAAAAATATTAGACCATCAAAAGTCATCAGAAACAATGGTTATGCAATCAAGAACTAATTCCTGTGTGTATCATGTGACTAAAACAGACAATAGAAAACATGGAATGCCTAAAAGCACTGTTTTTGTCAGTACAATGCCATAGCTATTGATGTAAGAATTGAAGTGATTTTGGTTTTTAGTCAAGAAAACCATGGAAAATGGATAGATATCAGCTCTGAAATTAAACTCTTATGAGCTATTTTTGTTGTTATCATTATATTTGTCTAAATAAATGTACCTTTAGTTTTACCAGGCATTAAAATGAACAAGAAATTGAAGAAAACAAGGGTGGCCAAATAATTTTTTTTGCGACTGTATGTGACATTGTAAGAGCAACTATGGAATCTGAGCTTTTCAATTGTGATTTAGAGCAGTTCCTTACATCATCCTAAATCTGATAAAGGTCTGATTTTTTTTGTAATGTGACCTCAGTCTGAACTGTCACATTTCTTCATGCTAGAGTAACATCTGCCACAACTGGGTGCTAGAATGAGTAAAAAACAAAACAAAATTCTTTATCCTAATCATTGTTGTTATCATCCACTCACAACTTTGGTGTTGGCATATCAATGCCACCTTATAAATCAAACTGCAAACACTGACCTCAGTGACCTCCACATTACTTCTGAAAGACAGTGACCTGTATGTGACATCTTGTCCTTCTGCTTTTGGAATCTGACATTGGCCACATTTAGAATATTAGGTGAACTCATGAACAAAAGAAATAAGAAAAATAAATCCTATGTAAGCAATAAATCTGAAGTGAGCACAAAGTCTTGCAGAGTGAATGTAGTCTTAGCCTGTAGCTGGTTAAAATGCCTAAAGGACCAGTGTCAAAGATTTAGTAGAATGGAAGAAGATCTGACTGCAGAAATTAAATACTTTATTACTTAATTATACTCAATTATTATTTCACTTGTGTGTAATGAAACATGAATGTGAATTATTGCTTTCCTCCCATCTAAGAATCAGTCATATATCTGTGGAGGGAGCAGGCTGTTGCCATGTTGTGTCATTTTTACCCCCCCACACCTTCCGCCCGAAGGGCAGGCAAGGGGTATTGTTTTTGGTTCAGTTTTTTTGTTTGTCTGTCAGCAACTTTATGCAAAAACTACTGGACCAATTTCCATGAAATTTTCAGGAAAGGTGCAAGGTGGTCCACAATAGATCCCATTAAATTTTGGTGAATGTAGGTCAAAGGTCAAGGTCACCAACAATGTGTTTTCGCAATGATAAGAGATAGAGCAAATCAGGAATTTCCTTCTCATTCCTGTGTACTCTTTTTGCATATAGCTTCTTTTTGCAGTCACTGTTGATGTGCATTGACATCAGAACCTTGAAGGCCAAATTTGAAGACTCTAGGTCAAAGGTCATGATCAAGGTCACAATAAAGGTCAAAATCAAACTTTGGATATAATTTTTGAACTATTCATCTTAGAGACTTCCAATGAGCACCAAAATGCTTGTCTTTCAATTCTGCATCTTATGTGTATAAATTTTGACCTACTGTTGACTGAAGAGGTCAGGGGTCACTCGGTCAATACCTAAAAAACTATAATGGAAAAACGAGTGGAGATAGAGACTTAGTTACTATTATTGACAGATAGGAAACTTGGCATGGGCTTCAAAATGGCGCCATGACCTTTGACTGTGAGTGAGCTTGAAAAGTCAAAATCAAGGTCACATGATTTTAAATGCTCATAATTCCAAAAAGACTGGTGATAAGTACTCAGTTACTATTGTTGACAGATAGGAAACTACATGTAGGCTCCAAAATGGCATCATGACCTTTGACCTTGAAAAGTCAAACCCATAGTCTCATGTTTTGAGAGGGAGATGTCCATTAAGAGCTAAAACATTTGCGAGGGCTGGGGTTTGTTGTACCTGGCACCAATTGTTTTTATCTGTTTTACGGGGGGGGTCCTGCAGTGTTGAGCTACATTACTGTCACTTACTGTGCTTGAGCATGGAGAAGAGTTAATATATCTCAATGGATAAAACATACTGGGTGTATGCCTTAGGTGTGAGTGTGTGTCTGGGGGATGTTCATTTGGTTGCAATGTGCAAATTCACTGATGTATGTCCCAAAATTTAACTAAATGAACCTTTAAGCACTATCACCACATAAATGGAAAAATGTAAGACTGCAGCTTTAAGTGACAAACTTCAATTAACCTGCCTGCTGCATAAGTATCCACAAACCTGCAGGTGTCTCTCCACAAATCTAAAAGTCTGCTGAAAACGGCAGGTAATTTAGGCTTAAAGTGACAAAGTGGTTAAAGGGTGAAAGTACTAACAGAGCTTAGCCAGACAGGAATAAAATAATTACTTTGCAGTAATTAAAATGACCCGTTCTCTACTGCAGAGATGTAGTGCGTGGAACTCTGCAGAAAAGCAGAGTCTGCATGATGTTAAGTCTGGAGACGTGTTTAGTGCACAGAATATTTGGAGTTGTGTGTGGCAGGAAGTGGTCATGGCCCATGTCCTTCTGCTGCATACTGCACACTGTCTCTATCTGTACATGTCTACAGCCCAGACATCCCTAATGGTGTTTACACAAGTAGACATCTAGAGTAATCACAAAACCCATGACAAACACTCCACATCCTGCTAGTGTAGTAAAAGTGGAAAAATGGAGTGTGACTGAAGGCAGAGCACATCATTGTAAGATGATAAAATATATGCAACAGAGAGAGGCAGATGAAAGAAAGTGGTATACATAGTGCACTGAGAGGAATCAAAGAAGAGGGAGATAGGCTATTATCGGCTCTTCTTACATCTTCATCCAAGTTTGTCTGCTCCAGGTCTATCACTTTAAACTGGACCCTCTTCAAAATCTCCTCCAGAGACTCACATGCCTTGTAGTCCAGCTTTTCACCTGAAGAAACACACACAGAACTGAAATAAGTAGGGCTGGGGCAACAAGATCCAGAAATGATAAAAGCTTTTTTTCCTACATATTTTCACAATATAAATGTTTTGGTATTGGGTGATTGTAAGATACATGTGAATCAGTGAATTTGTCCATTTGTGGTATATTTGGTACTTACCTTTTAGATCTAAGCATTCATTTCGCTGTGTAAGGTCTTTCAGTTCCTGCAGAAGCAAAAAGAAGTAATGTCATTAAAAAAATCTGTACAGAGTTTAGAAGTTCCCCATTTGTGGAAACAATTTAATTTCCATATTCACATCACACATACAGCATGAATCATGATGCTGCAGGCACTTGTTTTGTACACGTGTGTGTAACTGCTTTCTTACTCTGGTAACACTGTTAAGCTCTGTGATTTATGTTCTTTAAGTCAGAACTATGCACAGAGCAGTTGACAGAAAATAAGCCCTATTGTGAGCATGCTCACTCTTTAAACGTCTGCATGTACAACTGTCAATGTATGTGTGTTATTAAAAAAACAAAAAAAAAAACAGACTTACTGCCTGACTTACACATTACACTCTGATCTGTAATAGTCAGTACAGACCAGAGTGTAGTGATATGTTTAACCTCTTATCCTGGTGAAACACCTGCCATTTACACATGAAAACATACAGAGTGCTGCTCTTGAAACTATGTACCAGCAAATCCCTCTCTCTGGTTGGTCGGCTGGCCCATTCAGGGTGAACTCTATAACCTCTAGCCTCATGCCACGCTGCCATCCCTTATCTGTGCAGATGAACACTGTGACGCTGGTGAAGCTGTACTGAGTGTTCACAACCCTCTGCATGACGTGACAGGTCCCAGTTTGTTCATATTCATGGTTTTTCGAACTTACATGAGAAACAGTCCAATTTCACATTTTAATGTGAAACAAAAAGAGATCTGATACTAACCCAGAAAAGCAAGAATATAAACAGCTTACAGTTTAAGTCAAAAAGTCTGCATGTTAACATCCAAATGGTGTTGAGTATACCCAAATATATTTTGGGCAAGTCAGTCTTCACCCACAATTAACTGGGGCACCTGTCAGTGAGAATGACTTTATCAGTGCAAATACCTCTCTGACAGAGCTGCCAGGCCCCAAAAATAGTACATGACGCACTGTGCCTCTGCATGAGTTGTGTGATGGGTGTGCATGTGGGTGTACTATGGATGACACAAGTCTGAGCTACTGATACCCCTTTAATCATATACATTCAGAGTTTGGCCTGTGATCCTGCTCCTTTGTGTAATTTAGTGAATCACTAAAGACTTTCTACAAGCCCAATTTACCATTAGTGTAAAAAAATTAAAAGAAGCTGATGGAGGTTGCAGATGCACATCCCCTTAGATTCTGCTCACCACACTGAATAATTCCTCTATAATTTCAAAACACGTATTTATATTTATCAGGAACACCCATCAATTATGGCAGATTTAGAAAAGAAAATGCTCTCAGTTCTTGATGGTTTTCCAGATCAGTCAGAAACTTCATCTCTCAAGGGTGAAGACTCTACTGACACACTCTAGAATCCCGATCTAGATGCAGATACAGACCATTTTAGAGAAGGATCAAGATATGAAGACTCCCACCTTGTCACCAGATTTGCTGTTTTGACTTATAGGCATGGACAAACAGACTGAGGGTAATTGGGAGCTCCCTTCCTTCAGTGCAGGACATTGCCCCTCAGTGTTGAGTGTCCCAGGCCAGAACAATTATCAAGAACACCTCACACCCCCACCATAATCTTTTTTTCACTGCTGCCCTCCAGAAGAAGATTCCACAGCATCCAACGCAGAACCACCAGGTTCTGTAACAGTTTCTTCCCCCAGGTCATCAGACTTTTAAATTTATAGTGTAAAATACTACTGCATGACTGGCACTTTTTTCCCGTATTTTATTACATTTTACTACATTCTATTACATTTTACACTGCACTTTGCACTGTTCTTTGTCCTTTGCTCAGTCTATACTCCACTGTGTACGTGTTCATATTTGACATATTTTAGATATTTTACCATCCAATATTCTATTTTTACTCTGCTATATTTATACTAGAGCAAGTTTAATGCAATGACATTTAGTTCTGTATATACACTTAAGTGTAAGTAAGATTAAGTCTAAGTAAGATTTATGACATATGGAGTCCATACATAGAAGGACTGGTAAAAAACTGGTGTAACAATCACTTTCCACACAGGTCCATCGCATTAATTGTAGAATTATGTCAGACATTTCTGTCCTTGGTGGCTGATGGAAAGATTCAGCATAAGCTTGACAGGGAAATACGCAATGAGCGAGCTGTGTTGCGTTGAAGACGATGTCACGGAAGTTATGTGCAGTGTCGCTATGATGACCAGGTACTCTAAAGTTGGTACTATCGTGTAATGGAAATGGCTTCCAGGAATAGTACCTGGTACCCGAGTCGATGTCGAGCTGAGCTGGTACCACATAGTGGAAACGTGGCTTATATATACACTGAGAAAGTGACTTGATTCATGTGCACCCTCCCTGTGAGTGAGACACTACATAACAGGGTAACCACTTGTCCCTCTGGGACTTACAGCAGCAGAATGACACAAGGTTTCCAAGTGTCCAGGTCTTAAGACTCCTGTGGGAGTTACTGCAGAGCAGGCATTCAACATGCAGCTGCTAAATAGTCACCCAGAGATACACAAACAACTGCCCTGAAAAATACATAACCTGTAGGGGCCCTGGCCAGCTGCCATGTGTACAGTTGAGGTGGACTTAATAATGAAAGCATTTAGAGCGAAAGAGGAAAAAACAGTTAACAGTCCTCTTGCTTACCCCCCTCTCACTGGCTGACCATTTGGTCTGACTGGCTTGTTTATGTGGTTGGTTACTGCAAGGATGACTAAGCAGAAAAGAGAGGGGGCTGTGAACGAAAAGACTACAATGGTAGGGAGAGAGGCAAGATGTTGCAGCTATGAGTAATGGCACATTACAGAGAAATTTTTAAAAAAGGACTTATAAACTCTGGAAAAACAAAAACAGAACATAAGGGAGGGAGAGAGAGTGAGATGTAGAAGTGGAACGCCCCCTGTCATGACCGCAAGTCACCCGCTATTTAACGTCCAGTGAAAATGTACTGAAAGTATTCAAGTCTAAATGAGGCCAGCAGAGGCAGGGGCAGAGGAGCAGTTTAGCACAAGGATGTGTATTTCCACAAGTATCTACAATGTTAACACAGCCCTTGTCTCTCATCTGATCGAGTGTGTGAAGATACTTTCTCTCAAATCTTGAATGGATTCTAAATGAGGTTTGTTTTACTTCAAACTCATCTTTCACAGATAAACACACCTGTGGGCACAAATGTGCAGAACTCCAGCAGAGATGTCCAGGAAATGGTTTAATAGTGTGACAGCAGAAACAGGAGAAAGTACTAATGTGTCCCTGCTGCAAAGACAAATACTGCCAACTCCTCCACTCTGTCAGTCTCACTAGAAGAGAATCTGTTTGGTGACAGGATGTTCCCACACATATACAACCAGAGAGATGGGCTCACTTATGTTTGCACACAAATGGTGTTTAAGTACAGATCCAGCATTTTCAGGTCCAACATCATATTTTCAGCAATAGATAAAGCCTTTAATTAACAAAACAAATGAGAAAATTAGGTCATTATTTGCTAGAATTTTGACTGCTTAACAGCACATGTGGTAATGGTAAGATTGTTTATATAGGCATTAAAAACTGATAGAGATGGTGACTTACAAAAAGTGTCTTGACTCAGGACACCCAACTCTTTACTTAAACTTAAATATTAGTACAATTTTTGCTGTACTTGCTGTATGTGAACCACTGTCATGTTTCCAGTAAAGACACTATAGATGTGTTCCAGAGGGAAGTAAAAACAAGTATGCTCTCTTTCCATTTATTCATATTTCGCATAAGAAACATGGGAAATCCCAATAAGCATGAAGCTCATGCAATAATTCATCTACAAAAGGCACAAGGTCTGCAGAGATATAAAAACAGCCCTGAGGCTCCCCCTGACTGGATTCAATGACCTGCTTATACAGAAGGATTACTGGACACATGACTGTGCTGGCTAGCTCACAAGGGAAGGCAGAAAAAAGACATGAAACACCCGTGTGCCTGTTGGGAGTAACAACCACCCTGCTCAGATGAAGTCCCTCCTTTACTGGATACTATCAGACCACTTGTCCAGAGTCATGCCAGCCTGCTTCATGCTAAGGCACCAAACCACATTAAGGGACTTCTGAAATGTTTTAATCACCAGAAGAAAAGAATTAGGATGTAATTGTTGGAGCTAAATTTTGCTGGTACTCACGAACAGGAACACTCATATTCACAAAGACTATTTGGGTGGAGCTGGGACTTCCTAACAAACTTCAGATCTTGGCTTTGCACTGCGCCATATGCCTCAACACTGCACTCTGGACTTAAGTGTTAAGGGTTCGTGATGTTTCTAATGTATGCCAGGGTTTGCAAATGGTCAAATTCTTTCATATATTTATATGACGTTCACATGTTTGTCCTACATACTTTCGAGTTGCCTTTGTGCAAGTTTACACCCTCTAGAAAAACAGTGAAAGAAATTTAAAGGTTTGCGTGTTGTCAGAGAATGTGATTTGCAGCACAATTTGATACAACATAGTATAAAACAATGTATTTTTTTTTTACTGTCAGGCAATGCAACTTGTAGACATGGTGAAAACAGCCCACATAGTCTCTTGTAGGTCACGTTTACTAAGCTTTGGCAACCAACTTGTGTTGCATAGCCACACTTGTACCTCCAGTCTTCATTGCTCTGTGCCAGTGCTGTTGATAGGTGAGACAACCTCCACTAACAATCTGGAATAGGGGTAAAAGTTATCTGGCATGTCTGGCTAGTTCTTGTGTGATGAGTGCGAGATGCTGTGGTGTTTTGTTTTTTTTTGCAAAATAAGTTGTTTTGGTGAAATGTGTGCATGAGGAAGTGCTTCGTGGGATTTAAGTGACTTACTCCCAGCAAAACAAAACAGGACCTAAAAAAAGACAGGACTTTGTCAAAACTTGCCATTTCTACAGTGTAGTTACAGCTTGGAAAGTCTTCTCTACATTGCGAGGACTTAAAAGTGATAACGCACAGATGGCAGAAGGAAGCAGAATGGCATTTCTGCCACTGCACACCAAAAACATTACTTATTCTGGCAGAGAACATCCAGGGAAGCCAGACCACAGCTCTACTTGAGACTCAAAAAAACTTTATGGGCTGTGAATAAGCCATGTCTTTATAACTAGATACTTATTCTCTTTTATGCCCGAGGTACTGCATGTCTAACAGCAGACTACAACACTCTTCATTTTCAGAGTCAAATTAAACCTCTAGTTAAACTGCAGAATTAATTTTACAAAATAATAACAATAAAATTAATAATCAACATTATCTTCATATCAATTAAACTACAAATTGTTTGAGGATTCAGTCAGTGTTTCCCAAAGCTATGCACCAACTTCTACAACTTTATGCCCTCTTAAAGAAGCTTCAGCCCTAAAAACAGCAACATTCGGTAGCTTCATGACAGCAGTGTCAATGTCAGTGACAAGGACTGTTCTACGGACAAATTGGCCACTTCAAATTGGAGATAAAACATGAAAAAAGTTGGAGTTCAGCATGCTAGAGCTGTGATGGCTTTCCACTTTGCCAGGGGATTTACGAAGGGATTATGACAATGCCCTAGAGGTGGCAAAGAACTGATTTCAAGTGGAAACAACCACACACATTCATCCGTATGTCACATGTTTTCTGAAAATTAGCTTTTTTTTTTCCTTGTGTGAAGTATATCATCTTTTCCACACAGCAAACCGTTAAAGTTACAAAGCAGACACAGATACTCAAATAATAACATAAATGTCATGGGACTGTCAGTGATTCTTTGGGTACAACATTATGTACACACTCTGTGTTGTGATATGTCTGTTCATTTGTGTTTTGTGGAAACGAGCCTCACCTGTATCTGTTTGAGCACTTTGGGTATGGGTTTACAGTTGAGCTTCTGACAGCCCTGTTTGTATGAAGAAAGGATCTCCTCCACGGTCACGTTCTGGGCTGCAAAACATAATATTAAAAGTTACGGTTAGTTTTATTGCATGAGTCTTCTTAATCTCTAAAAGGCAAACATGCACACACATACAAACACAAGGGGAACTGAACAAAATCAGTCAGTGCTTCTTGTAAAATGTGCTTCAGGTTGAATAAAATGTGTGGATAGGTTCTGGGATGATTCAACAAAGTTTTCTGATACAAGTAACATGGCTTCAATACTGGATCTGGACAACAGAATGGGCCAGTAACATGTTGTTATATGATAGTCCAAGCTTTTTTAGATTAGCAATATATAAGCAATTTCATCTTGGGCTGAAAATACTAATGTGTACAGAAGTGTTACTGTGTATTATTTCAGTAGCAACTGAAGGAGATCCATATAGAAAGCTTCTCTTTAACTCAGGAAACAGAATTTCCTCCGTTTTCAGTTAGTGATGTACCACCACAGCAAATATATTAGCACCCGTGCAAACGTGTATAAACACAGGTAATTTAGCTTTCACGTTATCTTTAAATATAGTCCAGATGCTTTAGAAGAAAGTGATCCTACAATAATGAAAATAATTTTTAGCATTATAACCTCCACTTCAAATATAATAAAAACCCAAAGACATATGAGATGAAGTGACAGTTACATTAGAAATGTTCAGACGTTTACTTTGGAGGTGTGGTACAATATGATCCTTAAATACATAAAATCCATTTTCAACCCACAGTTGTTCTGCCCTTATACGAATCTATTTAGGAGTTTTTGCTGTTCACTCTCTGGTGTGGTCTGGTAACTATTAGTAAGAGTGTAATGGTAGGGTTTTGACAGCTCCTACATCCAAAGTTCACAAATATGGGCTGAGACTGGGTTTTCAATGGTGAATCCACTGAAACTCTGCTAAACGGACCCTGATTTTGATCCAATAAATGAGCCTAGGACATTACTGCATGAGTGTACATTTTAAATAGTGAAGTCCAGTACTGGGTAAATGGAGAGTTGTATTATAACCTGTTGTGTGTCTGCCATTGGGAGTACTCTCTCACTACAGAGAGGATCAGAAATTGCAACCCTTTTAGGGCTTCCTTCTTAGGTTAATAAAAAGAAGGTATTGTTCTTGCTTTGTGTGTGGGTCAGCCACTGCTGCCATCCCAGACTGTTGCAGGGGCTAACTCCAGTCAGATGACTAGGCAACATTTAGACCCAGTGTTCAGGCTGAAGAGACAGGCTGAGAGATGAAGTGAGGCACTTCAGCACAGAGGAGAACGTCTGTATGTACATGAAAGGTTCAGACATGAAATGACATTAAGACAAACAAGACAATGTGTGTACATACACAGAAACGGAGCTGTGCTTACTGATACAGAGTCCTATGCCTCCACTGTATTCACAGTACTCTACGAACATGCTGGAGTGTATGTCTGTGTGAATCTGAGTTTTTGCTGCAGTCAGCGTTCTGACTTCTTTCACCAAGGTATGAATTTATGTGCTTCAGCTGAGTTCTCTCCACTCGATCTCCTACAGCATCCCTCCTCACCCCTCATCACTGCAACTCTCAGGATTACCCACCCATCTGTGTAATGACTGTCAAAATGGACTGGGCTGAGCTGAACATGATCAAAATCTATAAATATACAAGGCCTCCACAATAAGAGGGAATTTTCTAACCTGCAGTAACATTGCTCAATACTCCAAAAATATGATGTTCAATTAAAAAGTAAACTAACCTCAATTTCACCTCCAAACTGACATGAATTGATCTGTGGGTAGTGGTCAGCTTCATCTAATGGGTCAAATTACACAAATATATGGTCCAGATGATTCCATCTAATCAACAGCATCCTACATGTAAATAATAAAATTTGTTATAGTTTTTGTGATATGGTCATCTTATTTAGACACATATCATGATGACAAAGAGCCATTTATTTGTCAGTGCTAAAATATATTAGAAAATCACACCATTTGGTAAAACCCCAAACCCATGATGAATTTATGCTCAAGCTTAGATAATAAAATTCATGATCTGCATAAACTGAAATGCCTTGACTTGATTTTGAGAGGATACATTTACATTACCTGTTAAAAACCTGAGTGAACAGATATCTAAAACAGCGTGTTATTCCCAGCACCAAACCCACAAATAGAACACTGGGAGTAACATTGGCTGATTACCATGACCAATCCAAAGTAATGGTTCATATGTGTTTGAGGCAGAAAATGACAGAGGGATGAAGGGCCACACAAACGCAATGAGAGCAGCTACTGTACAACCCAACTTTTATTGGTTTCCAGCAAACAGGAGAGAGACCTGTCTGATCCTTGAACGTGCTGGTGAAAACAGCATCTGCCTATAGTTTCACAAAGCATATGACTTGTGCAAACACTTAAAGCTTATGTTCTGAGCCAGATGCAAAAACTGACACTATGTCTGAATCTTCCACCTGTAAAGCAAAATACTGAAGAACAGTGACAATTTCACTTAATACCATCTTAACATGCTTATGGGTGAGGAAAATCAAAACCACTGACTCACTTTCTTTAATGATACTAGTTAGAGAAAGCTTTTTGAAATAGGTATCATAAAAAAATAGCAAAAAAGGTAGGGGGTACCAACAACACCTAAAATGTTCGGAAAAGGTCTTTTCTACCTTATGTGACTGAGGAATCTAAAACTGACTTTCAGTGTAGTTTTTAAGCTCAGATTTACCATTTTGATCACCCCCCACCCCACGTCTTTACCTGCCAGCAACAGGGTTACTGAGGAGGACTAACATTTTGGAGGTTCAGCTCTTTTCTAAAACCTGTGGTCCAGTTAAAACTATCTTAATTACTGCTGTACATTAAACCAGCAACCATGTACTGCTCTTAAAAACAGAACAAACAGCTTGTCAGTATGAAGACACTCATTCATTTATTTCTGTCTGAGTCTTTACTTATATTTCACCAGCAACTAATTAATACTCATCATGGGCTGTGGTAAAGACCACATGCATCAAAATACACCATATGACTTCCTTCTAAAATGCCTATTTTCATATGAACATGAATATTTCTATGCATGTGTGCACAGTCCATCATGTCCAAGGTTTTTTTTTATTGTGAATACTCTCTTTAAACCTTGACTGTGTTTTTCATTAATCTCTACCCCCAGTTTGGATAATACAGATAAATTCATCATTATCAGGCCACTAAATTGAATAAAATCCTTATAGATGACTTTCCTGAGGTAATCCACAGTCAGTGTCCTATAGATGAGGAATTATTCAGTAATAGATCAAAATCAACATAATTTACAACCATCCTCATTTGTTTCCTCTAACTGAATGGGGCAAAAATGTGAGCCATGCTTACATTTTGCAATACGATCAAGTTATGAAATATGTCCCTCTAAACTAGGTAGAAGGCCCAACAGTACAAAAGAAGTCAAATCAATACCTCATCACAACAAAGAAAAATGAAGAACTTACATTCTTAGCCAAAACAGGTAAATATTTTAGAGATAATTTTGGTTAACTCCAAATGTCAGAGTTTCATTAAAATAAATAAAATGTTGATCAATTACATGTCTGTTCTTATCTGCCACTGTAATGCAGTAGATTCTTTTTAAATTTGACCTAGTTTTTCCTACCTGTAGAGGTGGTCTACAAACTGATATGCAGACTTGAGAGTATTACCTGAATGCATCTACTACCAGTGTTTGAGTGCTGCCTTGTAAATTTGTACAGTACAGTGTGTGCATTTAAGTGAACACTGTGTCCTTGGAAAAGTGTTATTGTGCAGAGTTGCTGTGGCGCAAGTGTGTGTGTGTGTGTGTAAACATTTCCTGAGGGAAGGTGGAGTTTGGTGGGTGGGAGCATAGTGGGGAGGGTGCTTACACAGTATTTTCTTACGAGGATTATTAATTAGAAAAGAAAGCAAGGGTGAGAAAGATGGAGAGAGAATAGAAGAAAAATGTGAAACTATTTGTTTTAGTGACAAATAATACCATTAATGTACTATATACACACACACACACAACAGGAAGTATGGAAATAGGTATGCTGAAATAAAAACATTACAAAAAGATAAGGCAAGAGATAAAGGCAGAAACAAATGTTCAGGAATTAGATAGTGTTAAACCCAATCCTGTGTGAGCTTCAGCCCTGCAGGATCATTAAGAGCTGATCTGCAGCTGTTCCCTGTGTTTCTGCTTGTTGTCTTTGTTTTACTGCACACCCTGCTGTTGCTGGTACATGTATGGAGGGAGGGGCAGGGAGGTGGACCGCAAAGGAGGAGAGAGGGAGTGGAAGAAGACAGGAGGCACAAAGGACCGCTCCAAACAACATCTTTGAAAACCAGGTTAAAACTAAGTACAGATGTGATGGGCCACAAGCATGAGGAGCTCATATTGGGTTGAGTCAATAAGTCTATCTATCATGCTCACACAGACAAAGGGGTGAGCAAAAACCACCAATTTACCACTACCAAGACAACTGTATTATTTTATTACTCAAATGTACATGGTTATCCCTGCCAAGGAGGTTATGTAATCGCCTGTGTCTGTAAGCAGAGTTGCACAAAAAACTACCACACTGATTTTTTTAACCTCAGTAGAAGGACAAGGGATGAGCCAAGGCCGAACCCATTAAATTTGGGCAGAGATCCAGAAAAAGCCCATGGCGGAGGTTTGTGCTCTACTGAGTGTCCTTCTGTAGTTCACTGTGCTGCCTTAACGTACTTTACCTGTTAATCCGTTTCACAAAACCTGCTGTACATGTTGCACTGAAGAAAGAAAGAGTTCAGGGAAGTGTAGCTGTTTTAAAAACACTGTGGACTAAAGAGTGAAAGGTGAAAGGTGTCCGCCACTGCTCTGACTCAGTGAATCTGCTAAATGACACTAACATACCCCTGTTCTCTATATTATTGATGTCGGCCAGCCTCCACTGTGCATCAACACACATACACTACAGCTCTTGCTGCTATTGCTGAGTGTGTGGGGAAGAAAGAAAAAAGCAGCTTGCTGACTCAGATCAACAGATGTAAACAAAGCACTATAGACTTTTTAATCAGGATTTACACTCAGAAGGGATGGGATGACAACAACCAATCTCCCAGGCCCCTATCATTTCACCTGCAATTATTAGGTCTGACATTACATTAGATTTTTTCTTCTAATCAAGCAATCCATTATTTTGAATTGCTATTCACCAAAATACCTTATAATAAGCAATTTATACAATAGCAAAGTTATTTTATGCTTATCAGTGAATTAAATGCTTCAGTTGCATAATATTCAGATTTATCCAAATGTAGGCCTTCATGTTCTTTGCCTCACATCTACTCTGCTGCGTTCGGATTACAGTACTTAGCTAGTTGGATTAGCATCTTGGGGTGAAGAAAAACTGCAGGCAACAACGGAATAATACCTTTTAAATCAATTACTTAAGAAGTTCAAATGGTGGACAAGTGCAGACACAAAGTAACTTGGGGAAGGACAGCCATGGGAGAGCCATGTTCAGAGCCCTTTCAGAACAGCTGAATACAAGCAAGTATGTTCAACCTGTTCACACCTTTATTATAATGGAGCCATGAAGTGCAAGATGAGAACAAAATTTTTAGTGGAAAATAAATACCTTCAGCCTGACAGTCATGCAGGTATTCAGTCCATTTACATGTGACAGATTATGTCCAGAGGTTTCCCCTCAAGAACCCCACGAGCAACACGTTTTACTCATTCCAATACAACTTTTACTCTTAATGAAACTTCTAATACATTTTACTGTCAAGTCTTAGGGAACTACAACATGATATAAGCACAAAATAGCCTTTTTTGCACATACAGATAACATGGCAAAAAGCTAACTGAGGTCTCAAGACAAATACATTTTTCAACAAATTAAAAACCTGAACAGCTGTGCAAAGAAATTAACTGTCACCCCTTTTTTATCTGATAAGTAACACCTGACAAGGTATTTCTGTGGCATTAAAAAACAAACAGTACTCTGTTTCCTTTTCAGTTATCTCCAATACTGCTAATCTAATTAGATCCTGCCAGTTCTGCATATCAACTCATCAAACCATTGTTAAAACCTTGTCATTCATTTTGGAAATCCAATTAACACTCTCTAATGAGCCCCTACGATCCAAGTATGACAGCTTGTCAAAATGATACAACATTATTGAAAGCAGCAGCCAAAAATACAAAGCTTCTCTTTGTAACTGCAAAACATCATAACATTATTGCAGTCAAAGCCTCCATCACCACCCACTAAAGGTCAAAACAGATCGACCCACTGAGTGCCCACAGTGTGGGCTTTAGTACCAGACTCTTAGTTGTAGTCTTAGTGGGACACGAGTGAACCAAATATGTATGCCAGTATTTTTTGCATATAACAACATTTCTAGATACCACTGATCAGGTAGGCTAGTGAGAGTAAAGCACTGCAAGTGAATTCAGCTTTTCCCTTTTCTCCAACTCAGACCTTTCAAAGTGCAGTAGAAAGCAACACAACCAGGTTGTTTTTGGTAAGTCATTAAAAGAACAGCACCTCCCTTTGACCAGACATGTGAAAGGAGCATAACAATTTAAGGGCTCTAAAGTGGTGTGTAATATTTCTTAATGTTTTCTTGATGTTCAAGACCAACCTATAGAGCCCATTTTCATATCATGTAAGATCATGTGAGGTGGTGAAAATGAGTTAACACCTTGCCTTCCTGTAATCTGCTGTTGTATGGAGGTGCTGTATTTATTATCTGAGCATGAAGTAATACTATGCTCCACATTTGTATGATCATTTCAGGAATGGTATGTAATGCACAGTATTAAGCACATATCACGCATGTTTGTGTCTGACAAGTTTCATACATGTTAAAGATTGTAACCTTAGTATTGTCTGCAGAGGATATCCTTTGTCCTCTTATTACAATAACAAAGAAGAAACAAGCAGACAAGTGTTTGTATGTGTGCAGAGTAAGAAGGAAAAGAGTCGGACAGACAAAACAGAGGAATTCATTGCCACATGAAAAAAAACAACAGCTTGCATAATGTCTTGATTTGTTCTGTTTGACTAGTGTACACATTCTAGTTTCACTAGTTAAGAGTGAAAATGCACATGAAAACTTTGAGGAAAAACTCAAAAACTGACAGTGATGGGGAATGTGGACTGAGCCTTTAGTTACTGCATATTAACACCTGACTTGTTGCCTGCACACACAGCTTGGGTTTCAACGGAGAACGTTAAGTTGCATAACACACTAAGAGAGGTGTGTAATGGGAAACAGAACGGAGAGGTTTGTCAGCATGTTGACTGAGCTAACACCTTGGAAAATCATTATGCAGAAACTAATACTACAACCTCATGACAACTGACAGCCGATCAGTCACAATAATAGGAGGAAAGCTAAATGTTGTTTCAATGATCTCGTGTGTGGCTTCACCTCAAACCAATCATTAAGACAATTATCAAGTTATAATGTCTACACTTAACGATAAAGACTCAGGAACCAGAGTTAACAGAATACAATAATAAAAAAGGTGCTGCAGTTTAAAAGACTGGACACAGACCACTTGGCAATACATGGATGCCATGTGCTTACAATACAATATGCTCATTACTGTGCAAGTTTACTTTCAAGCAAAACAATAAGTATAGGATAATACTACCTGACAGCATTCAAAGCCTCATGCATTATCACTGCAGTATTTGAAGCTCAAGGTGTGAAAAGTATGCCTGACTTGTGCATACAGGTATAATACCATGCAAAACTAGCCTGTGAGGGAGCTTCATTGATTAAAATAGAAGTAAAACTGTTCTGTCAGACATGTGCATGAGTGGAACAAACAGAAAAATGTTGTATAGACAGGACTTAAGGGTGATTTGTCAGAGACAGGCATCGTACAACTGGCATAATAGCGCTGTCAGACGAAAAGTTACAAAACTTACATACCGTAACTTATTAACAGATTATACAGTTTATATTTCAGTGTAAAAACATATCCTCTGTAGGGTGCTTGCTCTTTATACAAATGAAAATTCCAGACTTTTTCAAAACTTTTATTTCAATATATAGTAGCTCCTTGTTTTGGATAATCCTTTATGGTCCAACTAAAGCAAAAATGAATTTAAAATGAAAATGTGGGTCATTTAGCAACACTAATCTGTCAAACTGTCTCTAAAATGTCCCATCAGAGAGATTTCAAATATCGTGTTTTGACCCTGTAGTAGAAAAGTTAATTTCAATAAATATATGAATGAATGCATGCATGCATAATTCAGAGTAAATTATGTTTTACTGACAGAAACGCTTTCAAAACATATGAAAAATCACAAAAGTGCATGGATATCACACAAACAAGTTTCACTAGAATCATGCCAGTACCGACCAGTTAGTGAAATCATATCCAGTTATTTCTATGCTTTCCTCATGCATTTCTCATCTTACAAGATTATGTGCCTTTGAACATACTCTAAAATTCAACCATGAGAGAAACTTTTTTCCATACTTTCCTAAGACTTTCACAGAAAATTCCAGATTTTTAAAGGTCTGGAAAACAGCGTCTGGTCAAGTTATCTCCTAAAGTATTTTAAAAAGTATTTTTAACCCTAACCCTAAATCTCTTACAATGATGGCAAAATCCATCTTTACTGCACTAACTCATACATTTATTGTCAGCAGATTAGATTACTACAATGCCATTTTTTCAGGACTTCCCAAAAAGACAACAGACAGACTGCAACTCATCCTGAAAAATTAAACACATCAGCCCCGTTCTGTTCATTGGCTTCTGGTACAATATCAAATTGACTTTGACAAAACACTTCTAGTCTACAAGGCCCTACATGGTATGGTATTTGACCTGCTCAGTGGCTATAGTCCCACCAGATCCCTCAGATCATGAGGCAAATGTCTCCAGAATGCACCTAAAATTAAAGAAAAACTACGCTGTGGAAGAACCTGTAGTGGCCTGAGATCTGCTGAAAACCTATGTTGTTTTAAAACTCATCCCAAAATGTTTTTCTCTGAAGCATTTGCTTGTTAGTCTGTCTGTGTTCATTGGGGGACTGAAAAATTTATTTAATCCTTTATATTTACTGTGAAGCAAATTAAAGTAACCTGCTATATTGCCTGATTAATAGTAATAGGAGTAGGGGCATGTGACTTTATACAAGAAATTAAATGAGAACGTCCAGTTGGAGTAACTGATCCATGAGCAGATCAGTCTAGAGTAAAAGACACTGGGTGACAATATTTTCACATAGATATGTGTAAGAAACAGCAAGGTTGGCCTTAAGGCAAACTTCCAGAGGTATGTTGAAGATGGGACAAAGAAATGCTGCCAACTCCTACTTAACATGCAAGTGCCAGAGTTTAAAATAGCCACACTCTCCCAGTCTACAGCTCTGTTCTCTTCCATTTCACACTGCTATGTTGTGGATGGTGACAGCAGCGTCATTCACACATGACAGCTGGCTGCCTGGTTGGTCAGAGGTGGGACAGGAGGAAGGGTCTGGCATCACTGCATGTGCCTCCACTAGTCTGGATGACAAAACTATGACAATGTATAGACCGAGAGAGAAACGCACATATTTTTCAATGGCTAGCTTCCAATGAAGAATGATTTGGAAAGATATACATTTATTTGAAAAACTGAGTTCTTCAGTGATTATAAAATAGTACTTTTGCTAAATGGCATCGCAAATTGGATAAATGCTAAAGCACAAAATAAACACAGAAGTATGGATGCTACAGGAAACCTGTGTTGACAAAACATATCCGGCTAGCAAACAAATCTGTCATAGTGTACAGAATAGTCGCTAGAGTCAGTGAGTGATAACACTGACTAGTCGAATGCAAAAGGTCAGAAGTAATCAAAGAAAATTTGATAGCATCTAATAGTGGCAGAAGAAATACCAAGACGATCGATTCTAAGTCACCGTGCGCAGATCAATAATTAACACACAACGTTCAGGGCTGACCTAGGCAAAGACTGAAAAAAATGACCACATCTGCAACCTCCAGGTGTCCTATAGTAATTACATTTAATCTACTTTGTACTTCAGTATTTTACAGCCTTAGACAAAATAATACTGCACCATGTTAATAACCACCAGTTTGCTCTATCCTCAGCTGTGCATCAACAGTAGGTTGTCTCTCCATAAAACAGACTAAGGTGATTATTATTAAACAAAAAAAAGAAACAAAACAAAAACAAAGCAGCCATTTTAACCAGTTGACCATCAGGCCTGCTTCTGAGAGAAGAAGCTGCTGGACCAGATGAAGAGTTGCATTATGGGCGAACAACAGTTGTATGCTCTGTTTTTCAATGAGGGGGCATTTTGTACTATGTGTACACAGCGACAGTAACATCTGTCACTGTCAGCTTCCTAAGAAGTGATAAGCGTGTGTATGAAAGGGGAGAGCAAGGAATTCCGGTTCAACAAGGAAATCTAACACACTCATTGAGGCAGTGAAAAATCACCTCTAGACAAATACCGGTAAATTTCATGAAGACAGATGTGTTGTTTTTAGTACTATACACACCTATAATACACTACTAACAAATACACTGGAAACGACTGTAGTTCTTCCATTTCATCTCTTTGCTAGGGATGCACTGAATGTAAAGGTCTTGGTCAATTCCATTTTCAGATGTTAGTCTACTGATTCCAATTTTCTTCTACATACTGCAACTGAAAGTACACATACACTATTTTTAACTTTTCTTTAATTAAAAAAACCCAAAACAAAACACCTATATCTTCACATCCAAACACTGACTATTATCACAATATTATCTGCACTGGTAAAAAGACCTTCTCTCACTTCAAATAAGGTTATTGTAAACATTTTTGGCACAAATAATATCCAACTACATGAATTGCGAAGTGTCCTACTTTAACTCATTATTTCTTAGTCAACATCATCACAGTAGCAGATGAACGATTACTCATGGCTCAGTTTAGCAGCCTGCTATAACTACCGCAGAGTCATTAAGTCACCTCTTCACATTATGCTCTTGTTCACTCATGATGACAAACTTGCAAAGTGAAAATATTGGCAAATACATGGCTGTGACAACTGTGCTCGCATGCTGAACTGCTGAACCACTGTATAACTTGTGTAAGCTAGCAAACATTTTCTTACTTGACTGCAATTGGTAAAGTAACTTACACTTTGTAAATAAATATATACTTCTTTGTCATATAGAGTAATTTTTAAAAAGGTGTGTGGGTAGACACCCAGGGAATCAGAACACGTTTACAAACAACTACACTGAAGATGATTCTATCAGATGGCTTCACTATTTCACAGGCATACTGGCATCAGCATGTATTATTGGCTGGGAAGAAATGCCACCCCAACTAGAAATACATTTTATTACACAATTGATGTCAGTCTATAGACTGTTTACAAAACTGCACCTGAGTTGGCAGAGCAATTGTGAGAGCAAGATGATGCTGATGCCTAGATAGCTGGCAGAATGAGGGGCTCCTCCAGTCAAGTTTCAATTGGTTTCAGTGTATGTGCAAAGACTCATACTGCTGTATGATTATTTGTAATATCAATATTGTTAAATGTTCAAATAAATGCAAAGTAATCATTTCTCAATAATATGAAGAGTTTTAGTTGGCAATATGTAGAATTTACACAATACAATATTTATCAACAGTTAACCCCTGGCCTTGATTTTCTTGACTTTTTAGCTCAAATTATATTAAATGTTTCCAATGAGGCTAAAATTTGTAAAAAAAAAAAAAAAAAAAATCTTTATTCACTATAACAGTGTGCCACTTGGTTGTTACTCAACAGTGTCATATCCACTACATGATGCATGTATTAAACAAAAGTAGTGGATCTGCTATGTGCCTCAGCTGATATCTTTTGCTATTTGCAATTGAGAGATGTTTGGTATAAAGAAGTGCATACAGTTTAGGTTGGTTTACTTGTCAATACTGATAACATTAATATTACAAGAGATGGTAACAAGAAAGAACTTTCAGAATAACATAAAATATTGAAAATGATCTTTTTGAATCTTAAAGATAACTGGATATTAATTGACAATAGAAAAGTAGTAAACAGTCAAAAGCTGCTGATCAAACATTATCTTTATCACATGTCTTCTCCAAGACTTTTATGTTTTTTCCTCTACTGGCATCAAATACACTATTCAGGTTATTGTGCAAACTGAACCAACTTAAAAGGTTTTCAAAGCCCTAGTCCATTCTCTATACTGAAAGCTTTGCTTATCAGTTCGTAACTTGGTCTGCAGCCATAGCACACAACATTTCATGGGTCACGGAGCCACTAATAACCTGGTGCCAAGTAGGCCTTGGGTCTGATGACAGAGAACGGTGCTGCACGTAGACCAAAGTGTGAGTCATTAATGTAAAAGATTTGCTGGCATTACTGGAAACAGGCTTTAAATTATTTACACAACTTAAAGTTACATTTTATAATTTCACTTTTATAGCACTCAAAACTTGAGGTTAGAGTAAACAAACATCATGCATCATGAATTAACAAAAACAATCTCTCTGCATTTCAGTTTGTTTAAAGCAGCTGATAAGTCTGGGAAAATGGCATTTACTATGTAGGAGCCAATGCTTTTGTGATGATATGCATTGCTGATATGGGCTGCAACAAAAAAGTGAGAAGGAGAGAAACAGGAGAAGCAGAAGGAGTGGGTGAAGCAACACTGGCTGTTGGGGAGTTCAGGAATCTCAGGATATGATGTAGTATTTGCCCGGGCCTGAAGGGAAAGAACAAGCACCCCTCAAGTCTGGACAGGGAAACAACACAGCAAAAGGAATAGGACTGTGTTCTACACTAAACAAATTTGTTGTTCAGAGGGCATTAATACCATTAAGCTCTAAACTACAATTACAAAAGTAGTTCAAGTAACTGCTACTTGTAAAAAACTTTCTTTAAACCTTGTGTACTGAAACCTTTGCCGGATGACCACAATTCTTTGGAAATAAGTGGCAAGAAATAGATGCATACCTCAGCTAGCTACTATTGTTCCTCTGAGTCTTTGTCCTCCTGAACCTCAGGAGTTTACATTAAAGACAGTTTTCAAAGGCTCACAAAAAAAACTCAATACAATGGTTAATTTGGTAAAAGGCAATTTATGAAGAAATATGTTGTTTTCTAAGCATTTAAAACAAGCTCTTTCCTGCACTGTAGTACTACAGCAGTAATTCACACTGTGCATGAAGCTCCAGGCTCTATATCAGACCCACAACACTGTTATGTTCCTGTCAGATGACATTAGACAGAGACCCAGAGAACCTGACACTAGATCTGGAGATAAAGGATCATGGATCCATTGTGTCACACTGCTCGCTCCTAATGAAGCACCAAGAGCCTTGGGGTTGAGATACATTTCATTTTGTGAACTTTGCCTCTGGTGCACACACACACTCAGCAGAAACCTGACAATAGAACAGATATCTAGGTGAATGCATTAATTCAGACAGTTACTCACTAATGCAGGGATTTACAAACGTGATTTTAACATATAACCAAACAGCAGAAGCACCTTAAAAACAACAGAGGAAACATCTGCTTAATAGTTTAGCTCTACAGGATGGTACTGAATTGGGTCAAACTATTTGTGAATATTTCACTTGTTTAAGTTTATACTTAGAAAAGATTACAGCCCAAGACGACATGATAGATTAATATATTTGTCTGAACCACTGGACTGTGATTATCTTTGCCTCCATTAAGATACAGAGGAATCTAACTCATGTGACTAACTTCACAAACACAACTAACAACTGACTGTCTAACTCTGTATCAGAGGGCATGCTAAGCTGAGCCTTTGAAACTTAAATAAACTATGTGATAAGCATACCGAGATAAATAATCAGGTACCATACAACAGTCATCTAGATAATCAAAGTATTCCCACTGCTCTCTATTTCATAAGATCCTACAAATCTTGACAAACTGGCCTGGACTTTACCTCCTTAGAGTTTAGCTACAGATATTTTATGTCCAATATACTATCAGATTGGAAGTGTGGTATGCACAGTCACTGTAAGTGGATACAAAAGCACAGAAGTGACAAACAGCCTATAAACGTGTCAGTTATGTTAAACTGCTAAAATATTATGCATGTTATTTTTGTCTGGACAAATACAGGACATTTTTATCTTTCATACTGTCTGTTTGACCATCTGTAAGTGTATTAATAGCCAACATTTTATATTCTGCTGACTGTGACTCAGTATTGTTTATGCATATTAATTGTGCTGCCATTGTCTGCTTTTATCCACTGCCCCTCCCCCATCACTGACCCTTGCCTTGAACTGACCTATCTTTTCAGAAAGTAAGACTGGAAGGCAGACGGTATTTTGCATGTTGTCAAGCTGCCACCAAACACAGCACCAAAACGAATGCCAGATAAATACCATGACTCTCGATCTGTCCACACCAGATGAACAAGCTAGTGAGTCATGGTGACGACATACGCAACCTGCATGGTCCTCAAAATAACAAGTAAACATAAAGTTATACTAAGGTAGCTAGTCTGTATTCCTGAGTATTATTGGAAAATGGAATGTGTTTTTAATATTTATCATGTGCTTTTTGTTTTACTAGTACGGTAGAAATTATTTAATTAAAAAAAGTAAATTCTGAGAATAACTGAATGATATCGCATGTATCTAAAATATGCATATTACAAATTAAATTAAAAAAATAAAAAAGTTGCTCCTCAAACCTCAAGATCAAGACCAATGAGCACAAAGGCTATACCACATCCTGTATGAGCTTACAGCAGCAATGTTTTTACTTTACAAACAGCAGTCTACTATAATAAAAACGGCACACCTCAAGGAGTGGTGGGATCCATATAGACTATGCAATAAGGGCCTGCAGCTATATTTAGATATACAGGTGTAGCTGATGATGGAAATTCCCACAGCTGGGATTCAGTTGGCTACAAAGAGTAACAAATAAAGTCGTGTTTGAAGGCTGGAGTAGGTACTGCCTATATGGGCTTCAATGCGATGTTACAAAAAACACAAAAGAACATTCCTCTCAAAGACTGGCACACCTATTATGACTCTGCTAATGTCTCTCAATCAGTCGTGTGTTCTCACCAACCACACATGGAACATGAAGCATGACAGGACATATTTAAACCCAATTTGGGCAGAGTGATTCCCTAAATACTGAGTGTGAAAAGAATATTCACTGTTTAATCAGTGTTGTAAATCCTATGAGAATAAATAATGGAAAACCATGTTGATCTAACATGTTCATGCAGGCACTATAGACAAGAAGAATAAATAGAATCTCATTTACACATACAGTCATGCAGAAACACATTTAACATTACCATGTCTCCAGGGGTCTTTGGGCTCTACTGCTCCAGACACAATATCCTCATCTGATGGAAACGTCACCCTTTTCCCACTTGGTTTGTGTTTATCTTCTCCCTCCTCCACTGTGGGGTACAGCCCGGCCCGCTCTATGGCAGGGGCTTCTGTACTACTCTTCTGGTTTACATCTGACTGAATCTCTGCTGTGGTACCCGCTGAGACCTCATGTGTCATGGGGTCTGAGTCTAAGGTATTATCTGACAATGATTTGTCAGTTGTTGATTCAGTTTCCAACACACCACTCTCATCGAGACTGAGATCCACGCCAATGTCCATGTCTGCACCATCATCGCTATCTCTGGTGGCAAACTTTGAAAATTCACTGTCCTTATCTTCTTTCATTTTCTCCACCCCAATATTGTCCTTGTGCTGCTCATTATTAGAGAAAATCAAGTCGGTGGGATTTGCTAATGCAGGGGTGTCTTGGGCACTACTCTTTCTATTTCCATTGACCTCATCAATCTCCAGTGTGTCTTGTGCCTTGTGATTATCCTCCTCAGACCCCTGAAGGTTGACAGTGAGCTGAGGCATCAGGTACATTTCAGAGGCCTCTGTAGGAACAATAGTTTGTTTTTCTGTGTTACTGTCCATCATCAGTTCTGAGATCCGGGGAATGACCCCATCTGTGTTGTTGGTAGTGTTGTGATCACCATCCACATTGCTTTTTGTCTTCACATTGCACAAATCTAGACACTGCTCTTCGATATTCATGTTTTCATTTCCAGTGAAACTGAGTCTTTAACTGTGCCAGACAGCCTGGATATAAAGTTAAACAGTAACTAGGAACCAACTGGCATGAAAACGCTTATCTCTTTCCTCTGTCTCACCACAATGTTCAGAGATGTGCAGCTATCCAACTCCTGATTAATTCAAGTGCTATCAGCAAATTATACCAAGATTTTGACTAACGTACTGTTTGAATGGATAATGTGATCATAGTCACTACTACACTGGCCTAAAGCACCGGTTATTCTCCTTCAATGCTGAAATTGAAAAATAATTAAAGTGCATTGTAGCACAAATATTAAAACACATATATCAGTGTGAAATAGATATTGTTTAATATTTGTCAACTTTTCTCGGCTATCAGTGAAGCAGCCACAGATAATAAGTTACCACCTATTAATTTGTGCCAGCCGTGTCCTATTGCTCCAAAAGGGAACAAATGAAAGGCTTCCTGGTCGTCAGCACATTTCCAGCACTATTTACGAGACCAGGACAGTCAATTTAAAATGAACAGGTCACTCAGGGTGCCTCCATTACGCTAGCAAAGTGAGCTTACAGCCCGACACTAAACCAGTTCATTTGCATGAATTAAGGGAGCTAACGTTAGCTAGCTTGCTAAAGTTGTTGCCCAACAATGATATCCAGGCCTGTGTGCGGTCGCATGCCCCCTTCTTTGCGTGAATATGTCTGTTTCCCAGCGTCAAAGTCCATTCTTCTGTGTCAAGAAAATATTTTCCGACCGTAGCTCTTGTCTCACCCTCTGTCGTGCAGCAAGTCGGTTCGCATCACAACCCTCGAGCAGCGGCAGCGAGAAAAAAAACAGGCGTCACACTCCGAGAAATGAGCATGTTTCAGCGGCTAACGTTAGCAACAGGGATGCTTGTCCTGATTACACCTGCCGGTACTGACGGTGCGAATTGTTAAATAAAGGAAATTCAGACCACGCCGGTCTCGCAAGTATCTCGCTATCCGGGAAAAGTGCGTTGGACCTGTTTTTGTCAGGGTTACCATTCGCTAGCTTGTTGAAGTCCAACAACTGTTTGTTGTTCAGTCGTCCTACGTCAGCACGTCGTTACCCGCGGGGGTACGTTCAGCAGACGCAATGTTACATAGGGTTGCACAAAGAAAAGGCAACATTTTCTTAAAGCCTAGAGAAAACCCAAGTGTTTTAAGAAACATACTATTTCTAGTTTGTTCTCATAATATAGTTTATAGCCGGGTAAATATTGTACTGTTTTCCTTCGTAACCTGGAGGAGGAAGTGTAGCGTGTTTGCATATGATCATGTAAGAAATATTTATCAAACTATAGAAAAGCAACATCTGTGGAGAAATGACTTCCAACATGATCACAACTGAAGTCTTTGGTCTTTGTTCAGTTCAAGCAAACACTTCAGAAATTCTCAGGCTGTGTGGGTCAGGGTCACATGAACTTCATTTGTGACATTTTGGTGGTAAAAATTACAGAATTGACCTGTGTGACAGGAAATAAAGGTGTTTACTTGCAAACCACATTTCAGTGTATAACATCTGTGGTAAAAATGGACATTTCCTTTTAAGCCCCCCCCCCCCCCCAAGTCTGCTACTAACAGCTGGTCCAGTTTAAGGGACACAGCTTCTGATACCTTATGTCATTCTCTGAATATTGACATGTCCCTGAAACCAAGCTCACCAGTAATACAGACAAGCATACGTAAAACAAGATCTTTATTGTAAAGTTATGTAATGCAACATGGATGCCTAGAACTCTTGAGACTGAACATCTTTGGGAGCGCCGTCATCTTTGGACACCTTGGTCTTCTTGGGGAGTAGGCTGGCCTGAATATTTGGAATAACACCACCCTCTGAGAACGTGACCCCTGACAGCAGCTTGTTAAGCTCTTCATCATTTCTCACGGCCAAAAGGATGTGACGAGGAGCAATTCGTAGCTTCTTGTTGTCTTGGCTGGCATTTCCTGCCAGTTCCAGGATTTCAGCACAGAGGTACTCCATGACAGCTGAGAGGTAAACTGCAGCACCAGTGCCAACTCTCGCCGAATAATTGCCTTTCCTGAGAAGCCTATGGATGCGGCCGACAGGGAATGTAATCCCTGCTCTGGAAGACTTAGACATAGCCGATTTAGGCTTGGGTGTAGCTTTCTTTTCATGGCCAGACATCTTTGTTCTGTGTGGAGAAAAATAAACTTAGCATAGATTTGTTTAAATATTAAACTGCAGAAATACATCTTAAGATAAAGCATTTGATTCAGCATTTTTACAAGGCCTGCATGTTTTAAAAGGATGATTCTGGTTCATGAGAAGATAAATTATTAAAGCTGGCACTTTAAGGCAGAATTTACAAGTATTGAAATAATTACTTTTCTGAATGTAACCACACTAAATTGCATTTACACCCACCAGACTGGCTTGGTCCAAGTTGCAGTCTCCCTGCATGCAGAGGCATGATGACTGCTTTTATACTTGAAGCAGGTAATAATTGGCTGATGGATGACACCTGGCTGCTCTGCTCCACTGTCCCATCAACAAGCTCTAAGAAATAACACTGCAAATGGTCACTTTTATTTCATCCATCCTTATCTGTCATTCTGCTCTGCAAATGTACAAGCACTTATGATGAGATCTCAGACAAAATTCCCTGAAAACAGGTTGTGGCTTTGCGCTCTTTCCTTGTAATCATTTGAGTGGCTGTAGGTGATGATGCCATATGTGTGTATGATATGTTATTCAATAAAAACAATACTGTGTACCACTGCACCGTTTTGTATTTTAATGTTTATTTACCTTAACAAATAACTTTATTCAACTAGATGATTGCCTCACTTTCTTACTTTTTTGGATGTCCGTTCATTGAAATGGTGTAAAAACACAAAAACAAATTCACATTTAGCAGGAACACACAAGAGGACAATTTATACACTATTTATCACATTATAGTGCCATTATTAAGCACGCTTTTCCGAGTACTTTTTGAAACTTTTCATTTGCAGAATTATTTTTTTCTCTCCCAGATTTAATATATTCCCTTCAGCCACATATTGGACACTGCCACTTGGATTTCTAAAACTTTAGTCATTTTTGTAGCTTGTAGAGTGATTTGTCAACTGTGAGCTGGCCTGTTCTTCATCATTATGTTCTCCACAGTCCACACCAATACACTGAAGTTCACTTACAGATGTAAAATGTTTCTAACCAATGACACTATGAAAACTGTAAGGCAACTGTGCATTTCATGACTCTTTAAACATTTTACACAGTGGGTTGGAGTGTCTTTGAATATTTTCATGTTCTCTCAGAGCAGAGAGAAGTGCACTGACTTTGAACTTTATCAAAGTAGCATTTATTAGGCAAAGCAAGGCAAAGTTTACTTGTATAGCACAATTCATACATAGGGCAATTCACAGTGCTTAACAAAAATGGAAAAGAAACAAGTTAAAACACACAATTACAGTTAAAACATAATCAATAAAACATAAATAATAATTAAAATAAGGTGATTCAATTAAAATAAAGTAAAAGAGAAGAGAAGAGTGCAGATAGAACCCTTTCAGTTGTTGTATACACAGTTGAACAGAGCTGTTTTCAGCCTGGACTTAAACATTGTCAGAGTAGAGATCTGTCTGACATCATCAGGAAGACTGTTCCAGAGTTTATCTGCCTGGAACTGAAATACAGCTTCACCATGTTTAGTCCTGACTCTGGGCACCAATAAAAGGCCTGTCCCTGAGGTTCTCAGGGTCCGAGATGGTTCATATGGAACCAACATGTCACAGATGTACTTTGGTGCTAGACCATGGACAGACTTATAGACCAGCAGAGCTGTTTTAAAGTCTAT
>JAPQRP010000006.1:24522070-24532137 GCA_037367295.1 Apogon hyalosoma | reverse complement strand
GATTTTGAGTTGGTGACACCAAGGCCCTCTAGCAGGCGTATGGTGACATCAGCGTATTCACACCCTTTGATTGGATACTCAGAATGTATGAGCCAAAGCTAGCAAAGTGCATCTGTAGAGCTGCACCAACACAAATATAGTTGTATTGATTTAATAGCTGTTTTGTCAACCCACAATGGCTGAAGGAGGAGAAGAAGTGGATTTGGTAGAAGATATATTGTCAAAGCTTTTTCTAGACAGACTTTTCAAGAAAAGCTGGAAATTGTTAAGGTCGTTAATGTCGGGCAATTCTGAAGCTAGCAAGCCTGTGAGGAAAAGGATGTCTGTCACTTTCAGTCCACTAACTGCAAGCGGTACGGATCTGTATGACAGAGGAATTAAACTCTTTTTAGGAAAGAAAGGAGGATGGATTTAGTGTACAAAGAATCAGAATGTTTGATGAGTAAAATATTGATATTTTCCTAATTAATATTGCAGGTTTATGAGGTTGTTATTGATGCTTTATATGTGTGGCAGCTGTAGCTGCAGTAGAAGGAGACTTGTGGTTTGTTTAAGGCATTTATTGTGGCTGTAGGAGTTATTTATCTGCGATACAATGGCTCTTTATACTGCATTTCTGCATAAGATGGTTTTTATAGCCATAAAATAGTTATTTAGGGGTGGATTGATTCAGACAGAGCATTACTGAAGGCCTAGGTGTGAAATGCATGGCCCGCCACTGCACATGAACATCTAAAGATCTGTCATAGAAGAAAAGCTGAGCCATCGATCGCAAGCCAATGGTGAGTGGTGCTGTTATACCAAAACACAGCCTTGTAGGTGTAAGTGGCTCCAAAATGAAAACAGAAGTTATTGTTTATATTATCAGTTAAAATAAATTGACTATAACTTACATTACTGACAGTGGTGGTATATAACAAGTATTTTTGCTAAGGGAGCATTTTACTGCACAATGAACACTAACTTATGACACTTTAGCAACATTTGGCTGATTAAATTTAGTGTTTTTCCTCATTATAATCAAATAAGCTTGAAAATAAAATACTTTTACTTGTCATGAATATTTTCACAGTTTGCATTTGTACTTATACCAAAATGAGTGATCTGATACTCCCCCCACTTCTGTCTTCACTAAGGTATCAACCCATGAAAATGTCTTCCAATGACTGAAGTGGCTTTAGCCTCACCTATCAATATATTTTATGTGCAGGATGTCTTGTTAACTCATGTGCCCCAAGTCTAACTCAAGTTAAGTCAGGTGAAAACAAACACAAGTGTGAGTCAATTAAGTATTAAGTCCTAAAAACTGTGATTTCTGTCTTACCTTGGCTAATTAGCACTAGCTATTCCTTGCATGCTAGGTCACAGATGGTATAAACCAACATGGATTAATGCTAATATTAGCTAATGGAGCTAATTTGTGCTAATAAGATGGGTGTTAAGTATCACTAAACTTCATCACCAAATCCTCTGATGGTCTTGTTTTTGTAACTTCTCCACCACAGAGCTATACGTCATGGAAAACTATTCTATTCAATAAAGAAAAGTTCTGAGAGTCTGAATCTACAGCCAAACTAGCTGTACATCAAAGCCCGCCTGGACACCCACCACATCACCCATCTGACACTCATCTGCCCACATCTGTAACTATGTATAAATTACATTCTTAATAGAGTTTAATCTGTTGGGATATCTTCAGTTTTCATCAATGCAGAAACTACCATTAGAGACCAAAACCATTTTTGGACCATGCTGTAAACATTTTTGCCTCAACGGATCTGCAGTAATTGACTCACTTTTGGAGTGACCATTGTGGCCATTTGAGGAACTGCAAGTTTTGGAACTTCCAACTCTGACAGGTGACAGTATGGGCCTGATTTACTAAAGGTTTGCACATGTAAAAACATGCCCAAATTTGACTGCGCACGAAAAAATACGTTGAAGCTTATCTACTAACAGGATGCACCAAGGGTTGCATCTCTCAAATGAGCAAAATAGAGCATTTGCCTTGATGAATATGCAAGATGGGCGTTTCTGCCAGAACACGCAAAATTATTGGAAGGACTAGATGCAAATATTCAGTTAGTGTGCGAAATGTGAGTTTTCAAACCTGAAACTGATTGTGGTGGCTGATTTTGCATTATGTTTAGCAAGTCTCAAAGGCAGTTTTTAACTGGCACAAAACCGGCTGCAGTTGTTATAGGAGTGAGGAGGCAGCATAGGCACAACCAAAGGCAACGCAGAGAACACATTTTTTCTGCTCATGTCAACATTTTTGGAATGATGGAGGAAAAAATTATTGAGACATATCACCAACCCAGCAATGCCAGTCTAGAACTTTTAGATGAACTAGGGGATGATTTGGAGCCAGTCACAAGCAGGAGTCATGCAGTAAAACAAAGACAACAAACAAGACAAGACAAAACTCCTCCCAATGTTACATTTTCTTGCATCTGGATCAGTCCAGTGCACTGTTGTCATTAGTGCTGCCGTATCCCAGAGCAGTTTTTCCAGGGTACTGTCTCCATGACAACAACCAGTAGTGCACACAAAATTCTCATTTAAATAGGGTGGTCTCCAAGACTTTGCACCTGTTGTTATTTACATAGGCAATCTTAGCTGATCACCCCTGACAAGCAAATCAATAGCATGTGTATTTTTTAGCGTGAGCAAGTAAATCTGCACCCATTATTTGTGATCTTAATAAATCAGGCCCCTGGTCTTTGCAAGTACATCTACAGCTGAATCACAAAATAGTGTATGATCACAATAAGATTAATCTTGTAACAAAAGGCTAATATAGTGAATTCCACTTGTATTTAACCAATTTTTGGGATAGCATTTCAGCAAGTAAGAAATAGCCCAAGTAGTGACTGTGTGTGCTTGGGTTAATTGTGGCGTAATGTCAGTAAATCATCAGTAGTTACTGGAGTTTCTGCTCACATTATCATTATATAAACACATTTTGTTGTTGTGAGGAGTTGCTGTGTGCTCCTGGTCTACGTTTAGTGCTGGCCGTATTGGATTTGACTTTTGAAGCTCTGTTGTGGCTGACTCTCCTAATTCTCTTTGCACCTTCTTGAAATCAGGTCAGTGTTGCGAGGTTAATTTAACTTTATCTACAAGCTGCTGAAAAAAAAAAAAAAAAAGAATCAGGGAGGTGGATGTCTTGGAGCGCCCCCCTGTGAATGCGGTTCATTTAGAACCAGATACTGAGAGGGCAGTGAGTACCAGCAGCTTATGAAAAGTGCCAAAATGGAAAAAGAAATCACAACAAAAAGTAAAATGTGTAAGTCTGAGTGTATACCAGCTCACTCTGAACACTCAGTGAATGTAAAAAACATTAGTGGGCTCAGTAGCTGAGCTGAAATTAAACACTCCACTGGGGAAGTGATGAGGGCTTTGGGAGCAAGTGTGTAGGTGTTTGTGGTCAAGCGATAAGGAAAGGTGGACCACACTGGGGACAGCTACTGGACAATCAGGGAATGGTAGAAAAAGAAAAGATTGGAGGTGGTTCATATGAGGAAATAAAACATAAAGATACTAAAATACAGTTGTGAGATTGGTGATTAATGTCAAGGAGAGTGCACAAGTTCAGACTCACCTACTCAAATGAAATGGAGAAATCTGTTGTTTGGTACAAAGGCCAGTGAGCAGGAACTAGTACTACCAGTGGAGTGGACCTCTGGTGATGGTGGAGGTTGTCTGTAATATTAATTGTATGAAAATTTGTGACTTGTGAAGTAAAAATTGTACAACAAATGACATACCCTATTTCAGGAAACACAAGCGTCTTGTGTTAGCCCCGTGTGACTTGACATTTGTGTGATTTGGTATGATGTGCACCAATTTTTACCCCACCCCCTGAAAGGGGAGACAAGGGGTATTGTTTTTGGTTTGTTTGTTTGTTTATTAATACTCTAGCAGCAGAACAATTGGTTGAATTCATACCAAATGGGGCTTATATATTGCCAATGACCCAGAATAGATTTGATTACATTTTTGGAACAGTAGGTCAAAGTTCAAATTTTTTATGCATTTTTAATTTTTTTTTTTCATTTACTTACAATGGGCTAAAATTTCACATGTCTTTAGCAGCAAAACTATTGGTTGAATTCAAACCAAATTGTGTTTATAGATTACCAGTGATGCAGAATAGATGTGATTACATTTTGGGAAAAGTAGGTCAAAGTTCAACTTTTGTAATGAATTTTTTTTAATTTTTTTTTTTCTTTTCCCATTTACTTATTAATGGGCGAAATTTCTCTATGCTGTGTATGTCTATACTGACATCAGCACACACATTGACATGATGACATCATCTGGATAGATACCAAAATAAGCTAAAATACATGTGAGGAGCAGGGTTTGCTGTGCCTGGAACCACTTGTTGTTTCTGCCATGCATTTATTCCACCGGTTTCCTAGTTGAGGATCGCAAAGTCTGCACTGATGATGATAAATGAAAGTGTTTTGGTTGTAAATTTACACAGATATTCACTAGATGAGCAAACATAAATCCTTCAGATAAGTGAAATCTAAAAAGATGATGAGGCTTACATGCATGACAGATCCAGGAACAATAATTTTTCTGTCTTTCAACAGTTGTCTGAGTGCTGAGCCTGTCCTTGACATCAGACCTGGGGAATCATTTCAGTAAATTCAAGTAAACAGATTTCGCCTATCCTGTGTGAATGCATAGAGAACCTAGAATATTTTTTTTAGTCAATGAGCCTATTTACATGACCATAAAAATACAATAAATGGAGGTAATCAGATAACTGTAAATAATTAGAGCTGACATGTTTGCATGCAGTTCAGAAAAACTCTAGTTTAGATGTTTCAGTCCATTTCCAGATTTCTTTCAGAGTACATATGTACATAGTGATGATAGGCTCAAACTTCCTGTTATTGCCTTCTGCTTATATTTGTCTACATGTGTTTTCTACAGTGTTTTTTTGTTGTTGTTTACACATGCACAGATGTAAAAGAATGTATACATAAGACATCTGAATATTGGGGAGAAATCCAGGTGTGTTAATCTGATTCTTCATAACCAGATAACCACTGTTATCTGGTAAAGCATATCAGATTATGCTATTTATATAATCAGTTGAATAATGTAATAACTCCATAAATCAAAAAAAATTATCTTAGTTTTAGTGTACATGTAAACGTACAGTACAACTGTTTAATTTGTTACTATGTTTTAAGATGTGTTGTTATGGTGTATAAAACATTTGGGGTTTGCTGTTTAAACTCAAACCCAAATAGAAAAACAGGCTGTTCACTCTTCCAAGCCATCACAGACGACAGCTTGGTCATGAGCCCTTAGTGTTGCCAGTTTTTGAGATGGCAAAGAAACTACCAAGTTTTGTTTGGCATTGTTTCAACAGTGTCACAGCATTTATTTGGACACATAATGTTGCTGAATCAAGACCTGATCAACTGAAGCAACCCCGGATCATGACATTGCCTACACAGGCTTGTACTGTAGGCAACTAGGCATGATGGGTAATCACTTCATCTTCTTCTATTTTCACTCTGGGACAGGATCAGTCTGGACTCATCAGACCATGTGAACTTTTTCCATTCAAACGCAGTCCAGTCTTTATGCTCTCTGTCAAACTGATGGGTGTTTGAGAAATGAGAAGCTGGGTACTGGGGTGGGGACCTTGTTTAATTAGTGGGGTATTGTGGGAGAAGTGATGGGTCAACTGTGGACAGTAGGAGATTCTTTTATATGTTCAGATTAAATGACCTGATGATCAGAAGCAAATCTACTCTGTGATACTGAAAACATACTGAAACAGAAGTCGCTACCTCGCTAACTCCTTAATCCTTCTTCATGGTACAGGCCTCTGGAAACTCCTATGAAGTCACACAGTAACCAAACAATGGCATAAATCACTAAATGTAAACATGGACTAAACTAGAATCTAGACTAAACTAGATCATGGAAACACTTAATAATATGATTATTTAAAGCTGGTGTGTGTTGTGAGTGAGTAAAGGCTCCTTTTGTTGAAGTTGAACAACAAATCCCGACTGTATAAATGTGAAGCCAGTGAACCGACACTGATAAACATCAACATAATGTCAAGTGTTGTTTACGTAACTTATTGAAACAATGCAGCTTAATCACTGGATTGTCTGTAGTCTTTTTTCCCAAATCAAATTTTCCTCAGGAGAGCACGTCACAGAGCAGAGTGAGTCATGAGAATAAAGCTCCACGTCCCCAAAATAAGCAAAGATTGATGTTTAAACACTTAATATGATCGATGTCTCGATGAGTAACAGTCTGAATGACAAACATGAAGAGCTGGAGAAGTCATTCCACTGATGACCTTACATTTACCTTCATTGTGAGGACGTAATGAAGTTACATTGTTTTCCTTTGGGGGCAGTAGGGGATTAACTTCTGGATGCCTGTGATGTATATGAAACTTTGCAGACTGTCTGCATTGAACACTTGACATTATAAATTCCTTTGACATTCACTCGGCTCACATTTAACATAAATAGAAGATAAATTTTAAAAATGTATACACTCTGAGAGACATTTCTCTTGGTAGAGATGGATTGAATGACTGACCTTTGCCACAGAGTAAATGTTAAAAGCCAAAATCTACAGTAGCTTAAAGAGCTGTTTGCTTTATTGTAGAAACAGTAGCATTGTTAAGGTTGTCTCCTGTACTCTTTATCTTTCCTGTTCATGTAAAAACACACAAACCATAGTTGTTTTTTTTAATTTTTTAAAATCTCTTTTAGTGAGGTAAAACAGCAGCTACATATGGACGAGAGAAACATAGAGAAAAATTTTGCAAAAATTCTGCAAAATATCTGTATCAGTGTGGCCAAGGCATTAAACCAAAATATGCCTTGTTCTTATTCCTTGATAATAAACTGATCAATTACACTTTCCAATCCAAGATGAAATGGCCAAAAACCCAAGCTTTTAATATACTTTGTTTCATTTCCTCCGCCAAGGAGGTTATGTTTTCATCGGGGTTTGTCTGTCTGTCTGTCTGTCTGTTAGCAAGACAACTCAAAAAGCTATGGATGGATTTTGATGAAATTTTCAGGAAATGTTGATACTGGCACAAGGAACAAATGATAACATTTTGGTGGTGATCCAGATCACTGTCTGGATCCAGGAATTTTTTGAAGCATTCTTTATCATTGCAAGATAGGGCCAGTTTCAACATATGCATATATAACTCCACAATATAGATAATATTCATCTCCAAGTTCTTTTCTAGTTTTATTTCTTGAACATTTCATTTGCATGTGTTGCAAAAGTCAGTCATTTAATCCATATCTATCATGAAACATACAAATATTTTTTTTAGTTTAGCCCATGTCTATATTTACTGTATTACAGCTGAAAAAATTTAAGGTAATTTGTGGTCGGTAATTTTGGAACTTTCGCAAAATGTAATGTAATTAATGAATTTTTAGTTTTGTTGGTACACTGAAAAAAACATGAACATCTTCATTTTCAGCCTCATTTATTTTCAAACAGTCGCAGTTTCTTTTTGCTCATAACAGTAGGCAAGGAAATTTGGCAAAGTTGTACCACAGGAATGTTTAGACTACGCAGTCAATTGACCAAAGACAGACTCAGCTTTAATGTAAGAAGCGATAGAGTCTCTGTTTGACTCCGAAGGACTCTAGTCACTATCTCACTGCCTGGTGGTTCATGTGGTTGATATGAGATTGACAGACTGGATAAAAGCAAAGGACAGTGAACAATAGTTGCAGCTAGTGTTTTCATAAAAATACTTGTGAAGCAAAAATAGGCCTTAGTTTTTCAATGATTTATAGTAAATGTCTGTGTATTGTGGTTGAATAAAAGTCTCAACCAGACACATGTTGGTGAACAGACATTTTCATTTGCAGTGTTGTACACAAGAGTTTGTAGAAATAAACACACTCCGGTACCAAATATAAACCCATTGACTGACAACTCAACAAGAAAGTGCCATGTGATGTAACAAATTATTGTCGGAAGGAGGAGAGAAGAACAGGAGACTCAAAGACGCTTGTATGTAAGAGTCCATTCAAATGAACACACATCCAGACTCAGAGAGAGACTTTATACAGACGCACAAACAGGGACTGACATTTTTTTAGTCACCGGTGAGGAATTCAAAAGAGAGTTTGTGCAGCGATAAGATTTCATTCCTTTGTCCTGAGGTCACTGTTTCTGTTCAGAGAAGCTGAGGTGTGTATGTGTGTGCTTCTCATGCCATCATGCCTCTAGTATTTTACTCTTACACACTAAAATTTTGAATAAGGCACAAGTTGTTTCCAAGCCTTGAGGCAATGTTAAATACTGGTATGTAATTTACTCTGTCTTCATAAAAGTATGTATTTATTTTAGATATTGTAGTATTTCCTCCTCATCATCTTTGCAAAAAGGTTCATTAACATATACTGTAATATGCTTTTGCAATGATAAGAACTTTTTATTACAAACTTGAGCAATGGTGCATGTTATGTCTGGTGCTGTAAATGCTGTTAGTAAAACAAGCTGACATTAAATGTTACACTTTGCAGTAAGTATGAGTAAGCTGTTTTAAAAAGTGTGTCTTAATTTTGTGCAAAGCAGTTACTGGAACAAAAAGTAATCAATACTTCATTTAGTTTTTATTTAATTGTTCATTACTGAATGAAACTTGATTTAACAGAGCTACAACAAAGGATTACAGTACAAGAGCCAATTCTTCTCAGAGTAAACCATTGCAGATAATCAATCAAACATCGCCACAACTCATGCCGTATGCCCACGCGCCAATAACATAAAGAATGAAAACAAAAAGCAACTGGAAATCTCATGGTCACACTTCTCCTCTTACAGCACATTTCACTGATATTGTGTTTGCAGATTTAAAAGTCAAGGTCGCTGAATGGGCACAAATGGAGATTGTGTTTGTGTGTGTGTTAGTGACAGAAAGAGAGAGTAGCATCCTGAGAGGCGTGCACGCATTCATTATCTTTCTGAAGGACATTTAAACAAGGATGGATTTGTCTTCCATTCAAACACATTCTGATAATACTGTGCTGTAGCAGAAATCCATTCAGTGAGTCAGTAGTCAGCTGAAGGCAAACACACACCCACTCTAAATTACACTCTAAACCACAAAACATTACTTTGTGAATGAAATAAACCCTTTAAGGCTTTGGAAGGCAACGCTGGCATGCAGTTGCATTACATACAGTATATTACAGGTTTGTATAGGTGTGTGTGTGTGTGTGTGTGTGTGTGTGCGTGTGCGTGCGTGTGCGTGTGTGTGTGTGTGTGTGCATGTGTGTGTGCGGTTAGTGATAACAGGAAGCTGACCCTCCACACTGACAATAACCTGCCTGGGTGAGCGGCCAATTGAAATAAATAAACAAACATTTGAGGGACCCACATACCTCGTGAGCATGTCCTCTGTGAGACTAAAATAAGAAATGCTGAGTGCTCAGCGGCATCAAACCCAAACAGGAACACCTGCAGCTCAGCCCTCTGCTCAGCCTGTTGTCATGACAACCAATTGCAGCGCTTGCAAACAGTTTACAGTAGGATAAGGATCGGTGGGAAGAGATTTTGCAGATGCCAGAGGGCTTGAGTGGATGAGCTACAGCTGACATATAACATAGAGCGTAAAACTAGAACCACAGCAAAGACTGGAATAAAGTAAAAGAAACATAGGAACAGACAGACACAGGAGAAACAAGTATGTATTGAATAAAAAAAAAGATTTTAGAATTTTATCAATGTAATTTTTTCCTGTTAATACATTTGAATGTATGACAGTTGTTTGTTTAATGTCAGTTGTGCAAAGGAGTGAACAGCTTCCAAACCCAGTGGGAATAAAAAAATAATATTGCACGTTTCTCCAAATAAGACCTAACTGGTGGACTTTAGCTTTATGTTAGTGTGGAAAACAACTGAACAGGATATGTTTTTATCTCTCACAAATTAGCATACATATGCATACCATGGGGCGGCACGGTGGTGCAGTGGTTAGCACTCGTGCCTCACAGCAAGAAGGTCCTGGGTTCGATTCCAACCTTGGG
>JAPQRP010000006.1:24470371-24483771 GCA_037367295.1 Apogon hyalosoma | reverse complement strand
CACAGGTCTATAATTCAATACAGTAGCATGACTTTGTGCCGTTTATTTTTTCATTGTTTTCAGGCTGTCTTAGAGGCATGTTGAACGTATCTCACATGTCACAGACACATGTTGTCTGGATTTGTTTGGGACATAATGAAAACACACTGCATCTGAATTTAACTTAACTGTCACTATTTGTCTCATTTACATGCACTCACAGCTCTCTGTACTTTATGTCCACAGGTGTGCAACAACAGGTAAGACACAAACTCCTATTCATACTGTGTCTGATTTAAGAATATGTAGTGAGAATAGTGAGGATTTGATTTTGATTTATTTTGGTGTTTTGCTTGTAATTAAATATATATTCATTAAGAATACAATGTCTATTTGCATGTGCATCCAACAGACACACAATAGCTATTAACCCCCACGCACATACACAAAATATGAATGGGATATCATGACTTGTGTAAATATACACACCACTTTTAATTGCCGTATTATCTATACACATTATAAGCATGTATTGTTCACACCACATCAAATATCACACACTGAAGGTTAGGGTTAGGGTTATGTGAAGTGGGGATCTTGGCGTAAATTGACATGCGATCAAATGGCGTTGAGTAACACGCGAAAGGACGAAAGTGCATATAGCACACCAAATGCCATACAAACTAGCGTGACATACAACAGGATTTCATGAGATCCAAAATATACAATGAAATCTGTGACATTGTGAAGGATGTGAAATTTCAGGAATTCCTGCAATCCATTGTATACTTTTCTAAATAACTAACCTCTGTACTGTACATTTGTATCTTAAGTTACTTTTAGGACCATTAATCCCATTTGTTTGAGACTAGTATTATCAATGGTAATTCTATCAATTTATTGCTGTGGGAATCTGTGATGTTGGTATTCGATGAAAATTCCACTACAAACATCTACTCTACACAGCAGTCCTGTGATACTACGTATTAGTCTGGTGCAAATCAAAATCTCTGTTATTTGAAGTCAGTTGCACCATTTTTTTGTTTCCTTATGCATTTATTCTGCCTATTCTCTGGTCGAGAACCATGAAGGTTGCTCTGTTGAAGATAGTTCAAAGTTTCACAAGTGTTGAAGCATTCAGGAGGTTCATGTCCCAATATAGCATGGAGACCTACTTGCTGAAAGAGCAAACTTAAGTTTTCAGAAGACAAATCTCAAAAGAAGATGAGATAGATGGATGTTGATGGTACATGGCAGCCTATAGTAAGGAGCATTTCTCTATTTTCGTCAGATTTAACTTTATCTGTGAGTCATTGCAATGCTTTACATCAGATCTGAGAAATAATAGCAGTAAATTTATATGCAAAGCAGACTTGGCTTATTCTGCATGAATGCACAGCACAAAACACAATCATAAGGGCTTAATTTTAAATTCGCCAAAGGGCTGCAGGTTATACTAGTCCTGGTCAAATAGGGATACTGATGAACAATAACGGAGCATATCTGACACGTCACTGTGCTTTACTTTACTTTTGTTTTTATTTAGAAGCCAAGACCTCAGCTCAGTTGGTAAGTCGTGTCCACACTGAAGTATCAACAACAGTCCATCCTTGAATGAGAATTTGCAGTTCTGTAGTGTAAGTTAATGTTCATGACATGCAGCCTTTTAACCTTCGTCTTTTCACTCTCCTCAGCACTGAGCCGCACACAGCAGTCTGTGGGTCAACATGTTACAATCCGAATCTACTTGACTGCTGTGTGAGAAACAACACTAAGCCTAATTGTGAAGCCTCAGGTATTGCTGTGTGTGCATGTTTGGTGTGTTATGTGTGGGTGGCTTTTTAACTGATAACTGGTTGTTGGAACAATACTGTCACTGTGTGAATGCCAACTCGACCACAAACTAGACAAGGATCTGATTGTGTTTGTATCTGTTAAAGCTTCAGTGTGAGTAAAAATTCCATTACAGTCTATGAGCATTTTGTAAATGTGATATGTTCTGTGGTATTGACTAACCACAGGCATTAGAGATGCACAGAGATTAATAAGTGATTTATGGCGCTAATAATTGATGGTTGTCAAGACAATGGCTGGTATGTACTCTGTGGCTTGCCAATAACACTTTCAAAATCAACAAAAAAGGGAGAGTGTACCTGGACTCAAAGATCTCTCTAAGATGTGTGACAGCTTTAACTACTACGTAGAAATGCTGAAGGAAAATCTGATGCAACAGGTTCAACTGTTAACTGTCAAAAACCCAAAGAACCACCAGCACATAAAAGCAATTACTGATCTAAAGTGATTAATAACTTCTAACTCACTAATCCTATCATAAATATTTAAATAATTTGGGTAAAATGCAGTTGCTTAGCTTTTCAGCAGCATCCAATGAGTCTTTCTTGATCATTCAGAAACTCTGTCATGATCATGAAAACAGCACCATATCTGCAACACTGATTCTCCAATAAAACCAATGTAATTTGACAAAATGAAATGAGGTTTTAGCTCCATCTCCATAATCAGTAAATTGAATATAGAAAAATACCAGAGTTTCACTGAAAAAATGCAAAATGCAGAGGATAGTACTATAATAAATGGTAATAAATCACTTAGGAAAGGTTAAATGTTGAAAAAAATTGTTTGCAAGTCACCACAAAAATAGCAGTAGGTCTTCAAGTATTTAATAGCATTGTGTGATCAAGGATACTGCTTAATTTATCCCCTTTTTTTAAATCAAAATGCAAAATTGGACTGAATTCTCTTTTGTAATGTGCTAACTGAGTTGCATCTTGGCCCTACTCATCAAAAAGAGGCTGTAAACACCTAGACTTGTGAGTGTAAAAGCAAAACATGCAGTGCTTGAAGGTGAAGTTCAGAACAGACTTTAAATCAGGGAAAAGAATGTGGTCGTGAGGTAAAGAAAAGAATGTGGATTGGTTGGGATATGGAAAACCTGTGTTTCAAGTTATGTACTTTGTTCAGTCATTCATCCGCGATGAACTGTTCCCTGGAAGTTCTGCCACAAATTGTACTTCTGTTGTTATTCCTGAGAATCAGTCCTGACAGTCATAATTCAGGCAGCCACTAGAGGTCAGGTTAAATGACAGTAGATAGGCTTAGGATGAGGCATTTGGTCAGTAGAAGATGTTGACATTTACTAGCTGCATCATATTATCTTCTTCTTCTCTTTTCTCTCCAAAAATTTGTGACTTTTTACTTTTTGTAGCAAATAGCAACATAGAGTGTAAATTCAGCAAAAGTCAAATAATAACCAAATATGCTTATAGACTGAAATCTCTCTCACTATAAATAATTACTGCACATAATAAAATCATTGTCAAAACTTATGTGTCCCCCCAACTGACAAAAAGATAAATACATAAATAAATAAACAGCTCTAGTTTGAGGCTGTGACTGTGGGAACATCTTAAGTTAAAGCTTTTTCAGTCACTGATGTTGATATTAAATTTTATGTTTACAAGGTTGAAATCAATAGATCAAAGTACAGTGTAAAGCTTGGTTAAAAACTCAGGGCCTAGTAATTCTTGGAAACAAACAAACAAACAAACAAACAAATGCTGGCAAATGATCATTTCCACACACCATCAGCTCACCAGTAGCAGTACTTACCTGAAATTATAAGTAACGTAGGGAAATATGATTATATAGGTCCTCCCCTTCTCTCTCACTTGCAGAGAGTGAATCAATCACATGTAGGTAACTATTCTTAAGAGGGTGCATTCTATCAAACACTTTGTCTTATAGTTTGTGAGAGATACAAGTGATGGTCCTTTGTTGATATACAACAGAACAGGTAATTTAATGGTACAAACTAATACATAAGTACAGATATTGGTAGAAAAATCTTGATATTTATCAGAGTGTCCCTTTAAGCCCCATTCAACTAGTACTACCTGTGAACTTTATAATAATTGTGGAGGTCATCTGTAATCTTACTTCCATACAAGTCAGCCCTGTCTTCAATTTGTACATTTAAAATGCCATCACAAATGACCTACCCTATTTCAGCAAATACAGAAGTCCTATAATAACATTACTCCTCTGTAATTTGATATCCCTGCATTTTGATTAGATAAGCATCTATTCAGCCTATTTTATGGTAAAGACAATAGATGCTGAGCTGGAGATGATAAATCAAAGGTTTTTTTTGGTGGAAATTCAGTAAGTTTATGTTATAGTAAAGCATGGATGTTTAATGAAAGAACAAATAAATCTTTCAGAAGAGAAGCATCTGAAAAAATGAATAGATGACATGCACAATATTAAAACTGGGAAATAATCTCAGTAAATTCAAGTAAAAAACAATCTTTACCGATGTGGGGGTTAATTTCCAAATCACCTAGAGATCTACAGGTTAGACTATGTGAATATTAGAGGACATCCATGTAACCATGTTGTGTTCTACTTCACAGGTGTCTGTTTAAACCACATTTTGAGAAGATGTTAATTTACTTATTATGAACCATATATGTGGGGTGAATAACCTATAAATGATAGCCCCTTTTACACAGCACTTCTGTTACGGGAATATTTCACCTTTATTCTGGAACAATAACTGTGTAAACAAAATGGTGGGATCATTTGGTCCCACCTTTATTGTGGCTCTGTAACGCCTCTGGAGGTGGTAACAGAGCCGTGAAAAAGGTGGAATCATGATTCCGGAACGCTGTGTAAAAGAAACACCTCTCGTTCTGCAACCAAAGTGTGATGTTTTGATGACAAATTGCATGTGTGATGATTTAAAAATGAGCGTGGGCCATGTTCAGTAAACCAACATATCGACATGACCAGAAAGATGTCAAACTGGGGAGACGCTGAGATCTGCGAGCTGTTGTAACTTTGGGCAGAGGACTCTATCCATGCTAACATTTGTTATTTGTTGATTTGGTGTCATTTGTTGACTCTGGAGAGGTTAGCAACACCACTATGCTTGGAGTATTTCCAACACGCAAGTTATACATCACACTATATGCTGTGCTGCGTCACTGACCCTTTGTTTCTGGAACGCAGGTCTGCTGTGTAAAAGTCCAGCCTGTCTCACCTCTGTTACTCCTTTGGCTTGGCTGTGGAAATTGGTCAATGGTAGAAAAAAGGTGGGATCCCCATCTCACCTTTTTTCTGGGATCTCTGTGTAAAAGTGGATATTGACAGAGTGAACTCATGTTTGATTTTTCAGTTCAGTTCAGTACAGTTCAGTATAGAAGGCATGGCTACCATTCCATTCTTCCACACCAGTTTTACAGCAACAGCTCAATGAGCCCATACGTAAGTGCAAGTTCCGTGAGGGTTTTTTAGACCGAAAATATTTGTCATGAAATGGTCTGCCCTGTTACCAGGGGCGCCACCACTAATTATGGGCCCCATGAAAGCGGAATCCCAGCTCTGGGATGGCCAGAAAGAATTATCCAACCAGCCAAGGATAACTGGGGCAAAGTTTACATGAGACTTTGAAAAATATTTTAGGCAAATATTTGGAGAAATTAACTGTCCAGTTAGAGTGTGTAAAACAGTTAGAGCTGGTAAGGGAGGATTTCTGGTTTAACTAAAGTTATGTACCAATGTCTGTACATTTGTTTATATATTTAGTTGAAATACATCTTCTTATTATTTGATTATCTAATAATTAAATTACTGATTATAACAATCCAATATCTTACAAAAGATGAGGTGTTTCCAAACTTTTGACAGACACTGTACAATGTTAAGATGTGAAGGATGCAGTGGTAAACATCCAACCATATGTTTAATGTGGGATTTCCTTGTTTCACTGCTAAGCTATCTAGGAGATGTGTTTTATCCAGTTGGCCAAACACAGATGCTGTCTAACAGTAACTGCTTTCAGTAACTGGTGTTGAGTAATACATATTTTCTTGAGTCACGCAGATGCAGATTTGTTTTCATAATGGGCTGACTACCTGTAAAAAAAAAAAAACAAAGAACAACGCTGACCTGTGCATACACATCCCATTCCAAATCTAATCTGCTGCTTTTGAAATGAGAAATCAGGTGGAACAAACTGTCTAACCTCAAAAACAAGGGACTCTTTCATTCCTATTGACATCACTTTTTTTCCCAGGATGTTCTCTGCATGATCAGTGGGAATAACCGCCTTTGTTTCCCACAGTTTAGCCCCTGGAATCCTAAAAACAAGCTCTGCTCTGTGTTAATTTCAAAATGGGTGGGTTTGTTGAATGACATATGAAGCTTTTAGATGTTGGTGAACACCCTAAGAAATTTTACACAAATTTTATCCAAGTTTTTCCTACCTTTGAGTCATCTTACACACGTCAGCCACCACACACACATTCTAACTTCTGTTTCTTATCCACCCACCCCTCCCTGCCCATCCTTCTGTTTAGGTCACTGTGGTGATGCTGCTCCAACTGTATTTAACCCACGCACACATTTCTGTTGTTATGGCCACATAATTGACAAGAATCTGTGGATTGGTGAAGTAATAAACCACTTACTATTTTTTTTTTTATTCCACTGCTCACTGGTTTTACATTCCCAGTAATGTTTTTTTACCTGCATGCATTAACAGACAGAAGAAGAAAAACAAAAGCAATTACTGTCATGCCTTTTTTTTAACCTCAAAAATCTACTTGAGCAACATATTTTACTATAATTCATACAACAAATTATACAGTAAATAAAAAAAAAAATTACTACTTTTTTTCACTGTTATTTCTTTCAAGAGAAAACGTGGTGAGCTAGTGCGTAGCTCCACCCAGCTGTTTTTATACATTTTGTTGAGGGCGTTCAGTATCTAATAGATAAAGAGCCCTGCTTAAGTTGCCATCGTTAACAAGAACTGCATATGTGAAAGGATGATCGTGTTTATGTTTTTTGTTTTATTTGGCTTCTTTTTGAGTCAGAAGTAAAGGACGTATATATTTTCATGCATGTACCTGTAGCTGCATGTGTGCATTGTCTTGTGTCTGCACTGCTGCACTGTGTTTTCTGAGAATCTTCAAGTGCGGAGGGGACATTTTAAAGAGAATATATGTTTCCCTCAGTTTCCCTGCTCACCAGACAAGCACTGCTGTGGAGGGAAAGTCTACAACCCTGAGACTCACATCTGCTGCAATCAACACAGGTAATGGAATATGAATGTCTACAGCTTGTCTAGAAGGAAATGAGCATCAGACAAAGGGGGGCATGTAAGAAAGACAGATATCTACTGTAAGGCAGGAAAGAGCACAGACAGGAGTTTGAGAAAACATTTTCTGCTGCTGCTTTCCGACAGGGGCACAGGCAGACAGGCAGACATTCCAGCAGCTTCTCTGACTCCACTCCTAATTTGTTTTTGGCTACTTTTAAAAACACACCCAGATACTTAGATGAGGAATGTGTCTGACTTTTGCAGCCATTCTTCCTTTATCTCACTTTTAAATGTTTTCTTTCTTTCTTTTTGTCTGAATCAAGAGAGGACCAGGTGATTTTTTTTTTTTTTTTTTTTTGGGGGGGGGATATGTCCCAAAATGTAAAACCATAGAATTCATAGAGGGTGCATTTTCCTCTAGTCATGCCTGTGTCTGTCTCTGCTTGTCTTGTTGGAATGTCTGACCAGATCAGCCTCATAAATAATAATATTTAATTTGGAGTTCTTCTCCCTCCATTACTTTCCATTGTGAGTCCAGGTTCAAGTCATGTCTTAACTGTAATAATGATTGTTTTCAACTGTCTAGACACTTCTGATGTAAAAGCATGGAGCGTGTGTCTAGACAAAGTGTGTAAGAGGGTGCATTTTTTCAGGGTGATGAGCCCACAGTTGCAACATGAAATGTCTTTTCTGGTTTCACATATTTTTTAATATATATTTCTCCACTGCTAGTAATCTCTGAAAATCTTTTCAGCCATATGGACTATTTAACCCATGAAGACCCAAACATTCACCAGTGACTAAAACCATCTACTGATCTAAACTGTGTAATACCTGTTGATCCACTAATTCTATCAATACATGTAAATAATTGGTGTAAAATGCAGTTATTCATATTTTCATGGTCATCAGATATGACCCATTTGGACATTCAGAGGCTCCGTAGTTATTATGAAAACACTGTCATCTACAACATTGATTCATCAGTAAAATCCATGGAGTTGGATCAGTGACAATGGATGGACTCACTGAGTTTATGTTCAGTTGATGAGAAGTTGGACTGAAAAAGGCACTTTTTTTTTTAGTTTTCTCTGTTTCTGTAATAATAACTTTCAACTTTAATCTGAGCTTTTATGAACATCTATATGATCAGTACATTAAATATAGGAAAATACATGATTTTTACTGGAAAACCACAAAGTAAAGAGGATAAAATTACAATAAATGGTGATAAATCACTTAAGAAATGTTAAATATAGAAAAAAAATCATTTGGGAACTGACATAAAAGTAGCGCTGGGTCTTTATGGGTTAATATCCAGAGGATTAGATAAATTATTCACTATTTGAACGTAAAATGACCTGAGTATATTATTGTCTTCTTACTCTTCTCTCAGGTGGCACAAAGGAGAGCACAGTCGTTGTTGTGGCGCTGAAGCCTACAACATTTCAGACCCACAGATGAAATGCTGCGCAGGAACACTGTATAACTTGAGGTCCTTAAATCAATCTGCACATGAGGCAAAATGCTGTGGATCCATTCTGCTGCAACAAAATGTAGGTTTGACTCATTCCAGTCACAATCCAAATATATTTCTGTGCCCAGCTAATAATATATTCCATGACAGATGTGTTTTTAAGAAGAAACCTTTAAAAATAAAACAGTGGAAATTGATTTCACAAAGTCAGATGCAAAATATTAGTGTATGTGAGCACTGTGCAGTGTTAAAGTTGTCAAAAACAAGACTTCAGTGTGTTTTTGATTGTACATTGCATCTACTTGCAGCCTTTATGCAAACACAGCTTGGCTAATCATGTAATATATTAACTAATTCACCAGGATGTTTGCTGTTTAAATGGGGACAAGGAGTTGCTCTACTCTGCTAAGAAAGGATTCAGTTGCTGCCGTCACCTCTATTACAACACTTCTCTGTGGTCGTGCTGCGCAGGGAAGCTTCACCCGGTCCAGCGACGAGGACAGAGCAGCTGCAAGATGTGTAAAAGTTCGTCATGTGCAGTATTTCCTAATGGCCCATAATCATAGTCCCATTTACCTGATGAATTATGCAGTTCTGTACCTTCCCAGTGTAATGTGGATTTGTTTTTAGTGTCCAGACTGCTGCCAGTATACAATCTGTCAAAAGGTCATCTTTGTGAAAAGGGTAAGATATCAGTCTAGAATTTGTATTTTTTTTTTTAAAAGCCTGTAAGCGTGTAAACATATCAGTGCTGAAGTATTATAATGTACTGTAAGCTTTTATGTCTCTGTTTAGTGAAAGTGGGAACTGTTCAAAGTGTGTCCAGGAAAAGTGTTGTGCTCATCAATGTGTTAGAAATCAGAGGAAAACACACCACTGTGAAACCCCTGCCTGCTCAGGTTGTGACCTGGAACAAAACCTGCAGAACATTGAACCAAAACCCAAAACTGATCCCCGGTCAGATTTACCTCTTTGATGATGCTACTGACTTCTTCACTGATTTCAACTATGACTCTTTACATCAGTCACTGCATTATATTCTTGACAAGTGCACTGTCTAACCATATAGATGGTGTTACATGTAACATTGTTATTTGCTAATATTTGTTGATACAGTTTAATCCTAAATGGAAGATGCAAGATTAAGATTAACAAGTTCAGCCTGTATCAGAAGTTCTGACAAGTTTTGGAGGTTCATGATGCTATAGCCCTCCTCTTTTCAAAAGATTAGCAGCTTCAGGAAATTAACACGTCCCGAAACAACAGCTGAATGCAAATAAAACCCCAGATCTACTTCTCAGCAGTAGAAAAAGCTGTGTCCTCTGCTATTTCTATTGAAAATAGATAACTTCTAAGCTATCATTGGTGCAGAATTCATTATATAAGCTAAAGTCACAACTGTTTTATGTGACTTTGAGTTATTGGTCTGAAATAGCTAATAATTGGCAACTGTTTGCACATATTTAGTATGTTGTATGTTTAATTGTTAAGTTTCTAAGTCTTTATTGGTTAAGCTAACATGAATAATTTCAAAATTACTAAACTGAAAGCTACTGTTTGAATGTGAATGTAATATATGTACTGTAGGTGCTGGATAAAAGTACACCTTTACAGTATTGTACTGTACATCACTCGTCTAACAGTGAGGTTATGTGAACGCCATGAATTCAAATAGAAACCTAATTTTATTTAACATAAATATTTAGTTGCATGTCAATGCAGAAGCATAGCAGATATATGACACTTGAACAATGAATGTTAAACCAGGCATATGATAATACATTCACTGTTGATATATTCAACAGCACTTTGGTGAGTGTGCCTTTCTCTTGTTTTTTTTTTTTTTGTTTTTTTTTTGTTTTTTTGTTTTTTATATACCAGATAAAGTATGAAATAAATAACATTTAAAGTAGTTATGTGATGTCTTACTTTTTGCTCATGGGGTTTGGGTTACATTCAAGATTCAAAGATTTTTTTTTATTGTCAATTCACTACACGCACAGGACATAAAAGACCTGAGACGCTATTTCTCTCTCACCTTGTTATTAAAAAAGAGGTAAAAATTGAAGAAGAATAAATAAGAGGCATAATGAATAAACTATAATAGCAATGGTTATGAGGTGAATAATGGATAAAAACAGCAGCAGATATGGTAATAGTACAACATTTGAAATAAAGTGTAGTAGACCATCAGCAGCAATGTGAGAATATTACAGAATGTGGTCGACTGAGTCTCATCTAAAAACAGTTGAGGTGAAGTTTTTGAATAAATATGTGGGTGGGTTACAGTCCAGGTGTGTGTGTACGTGTGTATGTGTGTGTGTGCGTGTGCATGTGTGTGTGTGTGTGTGGGGGGGGGGGGCAAGTCCTTTGCTGTGTAATTCCAAGGCCAGGGCCTGTTGACAATATCACATGAACGAACATACTAATGGACAGACATATTTAACTAAAGACAGAGAAAGATGGGTTGCTGCGTCTGTCCATGCCGCCTCCATCTCACACTGTATTTGCATCGATAACCAAACGAGCAATAGTAGAATACCACAAAACTTCCACTTCATGTGATTTAGAGTCCATCTTCCAATGATGGACATTTTTAAATGTGTGGATTATTGTGGTGCTTTCACTGACATTACCACAGAGTAGAAAGACCAAGAGGTTGTTTCCCATCCTAAGGAAACAGCTGCATGGTAGATATTTTTTCCATGAGTGGGTGTGGGATTTAAGTTGTCTTAATAGAGTGTGTGTTCGCATGTTTTCTACATTGCATTTTTAACAGAATATGCAACAAAAGAGAGTAAAAAAACAAACCCAGACCTTGCCTGAAACAACTCCCTGCTCTGTTTCCAGTTAGGCATTTAGAAAAGACATGGTAAGAGTCCAAACTTTCTCACTTGTGACTGTGAGAATTGTTCATTGACAGCAGCAGTATTGAGAGTTTAAAGAGCAGGGATCAGTTTATTAGTGAGTGTTTAATTGCTGGTCATAAATTATAGGATTACATTTCTAAATAAAAGCATTGGGTCTCTCATGTCTTGAAAGTGTTGTGATGAGGCATGTGTTTTAGTTGTGTTTCCTCAAATCCTTCTCATTGCATTGTGCAAATGTATGGTCATGTTTAACTGTGCTTTAGAGTAAAAGCGCTGTGAGACAGTGAAAAAGTTTTGCTTTGTTTATCTAACGCCACTCTCGTTCACACTTTAATTCACTAAGTGAGAAATGTTACATTTCACAGCTACTGAATTAGATTTAAGAACACACAGTACTGCGTCTTAAGACCATTTCACCAGCCTCGTGACATTAGATGCAGATCTCTGACACTAAAAAAATGCATTTAAAAACATCATGGTTCATACCAGTCAATACACTGAAATTCATGAAATCCTGGAATGAGTAAATTCATACATGTTTTGAGGAAAACACAATGTTGGAGTCACACATACATCCTACAAATAAGATGTGGAAGTTCTTTGCTTGCTTTTTAGAAGAAGGTGCTGGGTTTGATTCCAACACCCGTGGACTTTTCTGTGTGGAGTTTACATGTTCCATCATTCAAATACATGCCCTTAATCGCCCATAAGTGTGAATGTGAGTGAATGGTTGTTTGTCTGTGTATGTCAACAATGGCAACACTTCCATGCTGAACCCCACCTTCACCCAAATAGGTGCAGGACAGCACTTCCATAAACTTTACACTGAATAAGCAGTTCAAAAAATTGTTTGTGTGATTAAAGATAGTGGGGAAGATTTACATGCTTTCATTGCTCTCTATGCTATTGTACATTTGAGAAAATTCATGTTTGCCTTGGGGATTATATCCTATTGCCTGACCATGAGACTATGAATTGTGTTGCAGTTAACAGTACTGATATGATGCTACTCTTGTGTTTCCAAGATGCAAACAGAAGTGCAGAAGTTAACCTGTCCCTGGACCCTGAAGGACAAGACATGCAACCTTATTCTGTACTAGTTGAAGTTTGTTTAAATCTTTCTTATTGACATTTTCTTATATTATCTGTAAACAGTCCTGTTATGAGAGAATAAGAGTATTTACGACAAGTTTATATAATACACTTGAAGTAGAAATGAAGATTACTTTGATGTAGACTGTTATCTTTATGGATCAGAGATAAGTTAGAGACCAGTGTTCACCTAAATCAACAACAGCTCCACGTTTGACTTAAGTGCAATGAGGATTAAAATAAAGATAACAAAGATATCTTTATTACCCTTGGCTGTCTGTCCATCTGTCTGTCTGTCTGTCCATTCAAGGACATTATCGCATTATCTGAAGAATGCATTGAGATATGTGCACCAAATTTATACTGTGGATTCATGGAGCAGAAGCACTATTGAAAACAGGTGACTTTGACCTCCTTTTTCAAGGTCCAATGGCCTTTTGCCTTGTGCAGTTATAATATCTGAGTACTTTCACATATAAATATGTATGTAATAAGTTTTACACAAAGACAATCTAAATTAAGGCTGCAAGCAGCATTGGGTGGGACCTCACACTTTGCGTTCTGCCTCCTGCGCAATCCGACTCCTGTGACCGTCGACACCTCAGCTCAAGTCACACTTTTCCATCATGACACCAGCCCCCACCCTTTTGTGTCCATCCTCTTTACATCCCTACAGAACACCAGAGCCCCTCTGCTGAAACCACCACCACCTTTTAAGGAGGCTTAATGAAAAATCTGTTTGTGTGTGTGTGTGTGTGTGTGTGTGTGTGTGTGCGTGTGCGCGTGTGCGTGTGTGTGTGTGCGTGTGTGTGTGTGTGTGTGTGTGTGTGAGACAGACTGAGTGTTAATTAATTGA
>JAPQRP010000006.1:24447309-24465119 GCA_037367295.1 Apogon hyalosoma | reverse complement strand
TCAGTATTAATTGTCAGCCTTGTAAATCCAAGCTGAACTGACTGTACATATCCTGACCAAGGAAAATCAAATTCTCATTTTGTGCAGTAATCTACACCTGGCCTTTCTGCCTCCGTCCATAATAATATACATTATATAGACTAAATGTCATCTAAAATAAAGATTTATTTGCAACATAGCATAGTGAATTATTGCATGATCAAAATAAATTAATTCTAGCCAAAAAATATCTCCGTTTTGAATGTCTGAGGTTGCCAGAGATTTGTGATATTAAAATGGGGTCACGAACCAAAAAAGGTTGGGAACCACTGGTATAACCCCTTTAATGTATACGTGGAGACATTATGATTGAGCAAAAAAATGACAATGGACATCGTTGCGCAAGACGCTTTTCATATTCTTATTTAAACTTGTGTGTGAACATTTATTAAGTAGCGGAAATTACTTGATGTTATGGGGTCATCTCTCATTTTCACGTATTTCCATAAAGCCACCATCGTGACAGCCATCTTTGACACTGAAGTTTACAAAGCAACAGGTAACATCACACAGGGACTGTCCATTATTTATATACTGTCTATAGTAGTGTTGTAGTCAAGAACACCTAAATTGACAGCAAGTCCAGACCCAGACCAGTCTGGACTGGTCTGGGTCTTGGACTTACACAACAAAGGGATTATGGGAAACAAATATAACAGATAACAGTATGATATGACTAAAACATTATGTTGGAACCGTTCAGCAGGTCATGAACTTCCAAAAAGGCCAAATGACTAATTTCCTTTGAGGTTCCTGTCCATTCCAATCCAGTCATTAAATTTTTTAAGTAAACAAGAGTGATGGAAGGAAGCCGCATAACCTCCGCTAGACGGAGGCAGCTAAATTGAACTCAGATATCAGACTGATCTGCCCACACAAGGTCAGGCTCTCAAGGGGTCCATTTGTTTTGTGGTATTTTAAATACATCCTTAAAACATGTTCCTAAATGTGTGCATCCACTCTAAGCCAGCTCCTCTGATTTCTTTGTTATAGGTTTTGGAGTGTCAGCTCCGTCTACCATCACAGGAAAGGTCTTACTTGTTTTCTATGGTTTGCTCGGCTGCTCTGCATCAATACTCTTCTTCAACCTCTTCCTTGAGAGAGTCTTAACTTTTTGGAGTTTTCTCATACTCTGGTGGCACAGGAGGAGGGCCCAGCACAGCAGATTGGAGGGCAGAGGAAATGAAAATGATAGCAATGAAGAGCGGAAGCTGTCTGTTTACCAAGTGACACTCGTCCTGTTTGTTGCTGTCCTGGTGATTGCATGTAGTGCAGCATCAGTCTATTCAGCCATGGAGGGCTGGACTTACCTGGAGTCGCTGTACTTCTGCTTTGTAGCTTTCAGCACTGTGGGGTTTGGAGACTTTGTGAGTGGCCAGAGGGAACATCACGAGGACACCCACGCATATAAGATTGCCAACTGTCTCCTGATGCTCTTGGGAGTGTGCTGCACTTACTCTCTCTTTAGTGCCATCTCTGTCATCATTAAGCAAGGACTGAACTGGATGCTGAAAACACTGTCTTGGATGTACAGCAGCATCAAACAATACAGGGTGCAAGTAAGACCACTGTTCAAACTCTGTCAAGAAGACTGTCTACATAGACAGAATGTGCAAACAGTTCCCAACTCAGACCACAACCTGCTGTGGCGCTCCTGTGTTCCTAATACTGTTACTAAATGCCTTTGTAATGAAGCTAAAGTGGAAACAGTGTGCCACAGACACCTAGATAGTGTCAATGGTAGGCCCACACCTGAATGGTTGAACTTGAATAATACTGTAAATACTGTCAAATAAAACAGAAGCATTACCAATGTTTTCCCTGCTAAAGATATATTACCTCTTTCAGATAATTAATCTACCAGCAGAGGTTTATTTCTGAGGACCCACATTTAAGAAATGAATAAACCATTGCGACCCAATACACAGATAGCCCTTATTTTTTCAGTCATGAGAAAAGAAAATGCATGTACACATTCCTTATACACTTAACAGGTAAACCAGCCATTTAGAGGAGATGTTATTTAAAATAAACAATGACCAATTTTTTTTCTTACTTATCTGTAAAATAAAGAGGATGTATATGACTTACATACCGGCTTGAGCGTTTTGTAAAATTATTAAAGGAAGACAAACATTCACTTCTATCAAAACATGCTTCTTGTCAAATGCATGAAATGCACATTCATTTGATCCAAATAAAACCTCCTGCAAATCACAAGTGAGTCCTGGCCCAGTCTTTAGGAATGAATGTGTTGACGCTGTGTGTTTTGTCCACCAGCCTTTATGGGGTCAGCTGAAACTGTCATTTATTTCACTCAAACCAGTTTTGGTGCAAAGTGTACATTTATAATGGGTATACAAAGAACAGAATAGGGCAGGGAAGCCCAAGGTAACATAGGAAAGCATTAAAAAATAAATGCTCAAAGTGAAAGACTCAGACAGAAAAATATTTTAGTAAAATAAGTTTCAAAAATAACAATAAAATGAAATGTTAATGTATAACAGATTTTCCTTCCATGTCCATAGGTGTATAAAACCAAGCACCCAAGCATTCTACAAGCGTTTCTACAAACGTTTGTGAGAGAACGGGTCAGCACTCAGGAACTCATTGAATTCAAGCATGGTACTATGATAGGATGCTACCTGTGCATTCCTGAAATTTGCTAAATATTCCAGTCAACTGTTAGTGGTATTATAATAAAGTGGAAGCAGTTGGGAACAACAGCAAATCAACTACAAAGTGGTAGGCCACATATCACAGCACACGCTGAAGCACACAGTGCACAGAAATTGCCAACTTTCTGCAGTGTCTATACACATTTCCAAACTTCATGTGGCCTTCAGATTAGGTCAAGAGCAGTGCATAGAGAGGTTCATGGAATGGGTTTTCATGAATGAATGTTACACCACTCAAGACCAAGGTGTAGAACGAGCTCTTTATTACCTCCAAACCGCACTAAAATCAGTTTACAGTGCACCACATTGTCTACTTCAAGCATACATCCATTGTTGTTTTTTTCTTGTTATTTGACAAACACTTCCGTGGGCTATACTGCTACATTTTGGTTTAGGCGTGTAATGGCATAATGAACTTAAACCATTGTTTTAACAATTATAAGTATAACAAAAAGCTTATCAATAACAGTATTGACAGTTTTTATGTTTTTTCCAGTTACCTTATTCAAGTGCCACATGAGCAGTCAATTAAAGTACTAGACTCTAGAGCAGTGGGCACTGTTCTCTGCAGGGATGAATTATGAGTCTGTCGGGCAAACCAATGGATGTGTCTGGTTTTGGCAGTTCCAGGAGAACGGAAGGGTGGATTATGATGTGACATTGTTTTTCTCAGTTCCAGTTAAAGGAACTCCCAATGCAGCGGCAGATTAAGACATTATGAAACAATGTCTAGCTCCCAGCATTGTAGTATCAGTTTGCTGATAGCTGATGGTTTGATGTAGAGGAAAGAATTTGTCCTGCATAGTTCTGACTTCATCCCAGTAGAGGCGGATGCCGACCTCACCAATGCACTTCAAACAAATGGAGAAAAATTCCCAGAAACAATCTCCTAAACCTCATGGGAAAGGCATTCCAGAAGAAGTGAAGTTGTGATTGATAAAAAGGGTGAGCCAACTCCACATTAAACCCTACAGATAAAAATGTTATATCATTAAAGTTCACGTGTGTAAAGGCAGTCATCCCAATACTTTTGCAATATATTGTACAGTAAAAGTAGAAGCCAAATCCAAAGAGAAAAAACACAGTAAAACACTACTTTCACTTTTTATTAAATAAAGTCTCCTGTGCAACGCATTTGTTTTAGGCACACTAAGAGTTTTGGTTTGTGGTACATTTCATTCATTTATTTTCTGAACCCGCTTTATCCTCACTAGGGTCACGGGGGTCGCTTGGAGCCTATCCCAGCTGCATATGGGCGAAGACAGGGTACACCCTGGACATTTTGCCAGTTCATCGCAGGGCTGACATATAGAGACAAACAATCACACTCACATTCACACCTATGGGCAATTTAGATTAACCAATTAACCTATCAGTGCATGTCTTTGGATGGTGGGAGGAAGCCAGAGTACCCGGAGAGAACCCACGCAGACACGGGGAGAACATGCAAACTCCACACAGAAAGGACCCACCGACTGGTGTGGGAATCAAACCAGGACCTTCTTGCTGTGAAGCATGAGTGCTATCCACTGCACCACCCTGTCGCCCGTTGTGGTACATTTAAACCTTGTAAACATTGACGTACAAGGTTTAAAAAATTGAAGATGTGTAACACATAACAGGATATGTGTGGGAGTATGATGGATCACCCTGACTTTGATGTTATGACATCATCCTACAGTTTCTAGTGACTTCTGGAGGAAATAGAGAATGGAATGATGCCCTCTACTAACACTATACTGCTAAATACAAGCCAATACAACTACAGTTCAAAGAGAAATAAATTCCCCAAATAACTGTTGTCTTTCTCATTTGTACTGTTTATATAAGTCATTACATTCCAAACACCCACACTGACAGGTGATTTAAATGTCTTCAGGGACAGGCACTTCTGTCCAAGTATTTAAAGCATCCAATTTGGTACTTAAGTAAACACTGAGTAAACACAAAGATTAAGACTGTCTGTTAAATGCAACAATGGAGAAAGATAATTACTGCTGCATGCATTCTGATCAAATCATCCTCCTCAAGTTTTCCATCAGTTTGAGAGCCAAAAACCAGCATTTCACGGAGGTTGTAGATTGTTAGTATAGGGTATGTGAGTGCATAAAGTTCTGTCATAGTGTCTTAAAGGCCTGTCCACCTCAGAAAAATCAGGAGATAGTTTGACTTGTACATGACAGGTCAAACTGTGCTTGTATTTTTCAAACTGTTTATCATTCAGCAATCCACCAAACATCAGTTTTTGTGTCCTTCAAATCTCTTCCTAATTTGTGCAAGTATGTAGTCGATCACAGCCCTGTGAGGGTCTGGTGGAGCACTCTGCTGTCCCACCGCTTGTGTGGTCTCTTCAAAGATATCACTGTGACTTCATCTCGCTCCTTCTCGACATTCTAAAAAAACTCACTCTGCAATTCTGGCCAGACTAAACAACATATTTAGTGTCTTGCTTTGTAAAATCCCAAAGAGCACATCAACAATGTCAAAAATACCGGTACAGGAAAAAAGAAAAAAACAGAAGTAGAAACTTTTTAACTGTACTTGTTGCACCATGTGTCTGGGTCAAGTGTGAGTCAAGTATATTTTGGAAAGTTCAACCAGTTCAGTGCAAACAATTCCACCTCAGCTGCGTGATGTGCAGCAGTTGTCTTTGATTAAACTCATCCAGTAGTTTGGTACATGTGGGAGAGTTAAGTGAAAAATGCAAATAAGCCACTGAGATTTGCAAAAGCACCTTGCAATCTTTAACCCTGTAAAGGCTGAACCATTAAATCACTGACAGAAAATTCCAGTTCTTTCAAACCAGAGCCTTCATTGGTCCTTCTGAACAACCACAAAAAAAAAAAAAGTTTTTTCAAATAGCAATTTCCATGTATGTATTCAGTTTTGTATCATACTTGACACATTGGGTCTCAGTGCTCAAACATTATTATTTTTCAACAAACAAAACATAATATAACACAAACATGCCTAACAAATTGGTAATTCCTTTTCAAAATTGGCAAAGTTCTGCCTCCTGACAATCTTGTCCTGTCACTGGAAAGGCCTCTGGTGAACAAATTCCTCCCCCTGGTGGATTATCCATCTATTGCATGTATCTAATTGTATACCGGTACATCAGATTTTTCAAGAAAAAAAAATATCCCACTGATCATAGAGGGCTAAAACTCATCTATCAAATATGATATGTTCGGCGTTATAGGGTTAATATTTGATACTCCTTTACATCTCAATAGGTTCAAAGCTGATTTACAATTGTAGCTCTTCTGTAGATCCAGAACCAACCCTACTAGACCCTGGATTTATTTTCTTATCTATAAAATCCTCAAACTTTAAAAACCTCTCCTTTTCCCCCATTTCAGTCATATACCTGAGGACATATGAGAGCTGAACTGATAACTGAACTCAGTTATCTCATTGACCATGACTGCCAGAAACTTTGTTAAATTTATTCTTTGATTGGATCCTTTATAATCTCAGCCACTACATTTATTAGATCATTCTGAATTTTTCCTGATTTCCCTGAAAAAACTAGGGCTGTGGCAAGATGAAGTCAGCATCATGCTCAGCAAACAGTGCTGACAAACAAGTAGTTTGTTCTATTCAGTGAATCTCCACATTCATCGTGTCAGAGATAATTCTTGTGGTCCCAAAAAGAGGATACAGTCAGTAAGGTGCTTCAGGATGTTCCAGGCCTTTCTGTCACTCCCATTATTAATGTTGATTTCACATTCCCTCCACTGCTTCATTCACAAATCCACCCAACATTCATCCAATGTTTCCAGATGCACTACTCACATTATAAAACACTCAGAGCCTCAGTGTTTAAGAGCTGCCTTGGTGAAGCCCTTTAGACCCCAAAAGCCAGAATAATTTTATGTCCATGTCCTGTACTTGTATCAAAATGTAAACATGATCAGCAAAACAGCTTGTTATGCTTGGGTCTAGCTGTAGCCATTCATAACATTCAGTTACCATCTGTGTTATAGTGCACAGAACATTTACTGACCTTTTTTTTAGTGAATCTAGTTTGGGTAGGTCTTACTTTCTCAATTTTTTCTCTTTTTAAAAAAGTTTTTCTAATATATCAGCAATAACTTCTGGTGTAGAGGTGAAAGCAGATGCCATTTTACATTTCAGACTTTTATGATGAAAGTTTGTAGCACGGGGCCCAGATAGCATCATTTAGCATCAAAACATGACTGTCACTGGTACTTATTGCAAATCAGATGTGCAGTCTTTCAGCAAAGCCTAGTATTAACAGTAGTGCTGGTCCCACTGAGCTGCAATCACTGTGAGGTGTTGGACTGACTTTTTGGATATCACAATTCAACCTCAATAAATTTAACTATAAGTTGTTTTGTGGACATTACACTGATGAAACTAACTAAATACACAAAAAAGACATTTTACACACATTTTTCATTTTTTATTGAGCCTGCAGGGACGTCTCTGTCTGCAAAGACAGCCCACCGCTTCCCTATAAATATTTTATTTCGAGTCCTTTGGCCAGTTTTAGGTGCTAACATTGTAGATAAATGTCTCCCTCTGCTGACTATTTTGTACCATAACATGCTGAATCTCCAAAAGGTAACCATTCAGGTTATACTTACAGGTTATACTGTTCATACAAGTAATAAACTAAAAACAAAAATCAGTACAGACTTTAGCTATGAGTTCTCTGCATGCAGTTATTCATACATCAATCAGTTTATCAAAGTTATGTTATTATATTCTCACCTCTGTCTACTGGTCCGAGTTTAGAGAGTTGAAATAATTTGTGTTTATACTAAATTAGAACAAATCCTTGTAATTTCCCACTCAAAAAGAAATACTTAAAAATAAAAAAAATTTTTAAAAAACTTATATAATGATATAATATTTTACATATGTGTTCCTGCAAAACATCTCAAAATGTCCTACACATTGTATTAACCAGTAAGTAGTAGTAGTAGTAAGTAGTCCCAAACAAAATACTGAAGCATAGTTTAGTCATTCACATTGGGAAAATTATTATTATTATTATTATTATTTTCTGAGGGGTATGGTTCCCCGATAGTTTCCTTAAAAATGCTGTGACATCATATTAAGCAGTAATATTATTGGATTGGACTTGGACTTTCTGAGGAGTTTTCATCACAAGGGCAAAAAAGAAAAGGACAACAGACTCGTCACCTTTGACACATCACATTCCATATTTACTACTTTTTTCGCTTATTTTTTCTTGTACCAGTGTCATTTAAAAATATTTCTCTCAAAGATGTGCATGCATGGATAGATGAATGTACGATTTTATATGAATGCTGTGCGCTTTTGTGAATGCACTAATACATACACACACATATATATATATATATAGAAATGAACTGAATTGGAATTTGCATAGAGGGAAATTGAGATACAGTCTATTAAAGTAAATTCCATTCATTTTAGAATTTAGCACATAAAATGTAGCCTAATATATAAAATATGAACCAGTTATGACCCTTGGTTCTAACAGGTTTCTTGCAGCAAAACATTAATTTAACTACAATCTGCACAGGCTCCTTTATGGCTCAGGTGAACAAGTTCAATTAATTTTAACTGTAACTACAAGCAAGTGATACATAATGAAGCAAAACACGTGTTGGATCACCACATGGCCAATATTATATATAAATACACTATATCAGTATGAGTAATTTTTTTTTTTTTTTTTTTTTTTTTTTACGAAGAATGAGGTTTTTATCTCAATGAGCCACTTGTGTCATTGTTAAACTTCTGACATGAGTACCTGCTACGGTGATAAGGTTAATATCGCTGCGCGTCTAGGTAAATAGTGCAAAAGAACTTGTGGTTTTGCTTTACAAAAAAATATTAGGAGGTAATGTAGGCCCCTGGTTATTAAATGTGAGTAATTACTACAACAATTAGCCGCATAGTGGTTCTTGTTTTGGTAATCCCTTGGTTGTTAAGAGGATGTCCAAAGCAGCGGAAGGATATAGGATATAGCACCCAGAACGGGGCGTAGTACACCCGGCGTCTCTGGATTCCAATAAGATTTCCGGGCAACTCTGCTACACCGGGATATAATCTCAGCAGATTTGCAGATACATTTTGCAACAGATCTCGATTACTTTTAAAGTAGCACTGCAAGTAAAGTGTAACATTAGACGCCTTTTTATCTACGTGGAGCTTGAAAAGTAAAAAGGATAATGGTGAGTATAGGATGGCTAACGTTAACGTGTGTAGCTTAGCTCGTTTTAGCTAACTAGTTAAAGCTACTGTTAGCGTCGTTTTCACTGCTTTTGCACCTTTGAGTAGCAGCATTCACGCAGCCTTGATCCAGTAGTTCGCATTAATTCATATACATTTAAGAGTCATCCTAATTCGAAGGAAACCTTTGTAAAACTAACGCCAGGGGAGCTAATATTAGCTTGCTGACACGGTTTATCAGCTGAAATCTGCAGAATGCTCCGCTGCTTGTGTGACTCGTGAAATAATCTGCAGTCAAACTGTAATTTTCGACTAATAATTTTCCGTGTTTTTAATATTTAATCAAGAAAAGTGGTTTTGTGCTAATGAAACAGTCAGCTGCGTAGCATTGACCTCGCATTATGGGAGGAACCAGTCCTGAACAGGGATCTATTTCCTGCTGTAATGTGAAATTTCCATTTAGTTGATTTGCGAGTGTTAGTACATTAGTCACATTCGTTGCATTCCATTTGGTTGAATCGACATTTGTAGCGGGGGTTTTTAATCATTAGCTTTGTATTGAGAGTGGGCGTGGTGAGGTGTAAAAATAGATCTTCCGGTGTTAATGTGGACTCCTGGTTAACGCTGCAAGACAAATATCTAAAGTCTATTATCTGACATCGAACAAACAGGTTTCTGCAGCATTGGTTCCACATGCAGGGACATCATCGGATTGTTTTGAATCTAGGGTGACATGCGCAACAAGCGGAAAAGGTTGTAATCTTCACTAAATGCGATTACATAACTTGACAGGTAGTAGTATGTTGCTAACCCTTAGCAACAACTGTTTCTCAGATGGTACGTGGGGTTTCTGATGGTGACGGTGCAACATTCTGGACTATGCATTCTTGCAAAGAGACACCATGACAGCATCTCCTTACGTATTGCGCCATAACGTTGAACCGCATTCTGCTCATGCTGAATGATCCTCTTTGCCACCCCTCCTTCCGCGCCTCCCCGCATTGAACCAAACCATGCTTGGTGCAGTAGGCTGTCAGGACCCGCAATGCACCCTCCAAAATGGGAACTAAATGTATCACAAAGCCATGTTGTGACACCACTTGCTGAATCTCTGTATTGTCTGTCAAGCATCCTTTTTCTTTGTTGCATTAAATTAGGCATATCTGTAAAAGAGATTGCCATCTGCCAAGTGAGAGAACTTGGAATATTATTGCACAGTATCATATCCAGCCACATGCAGCTCAGACAAAAATTGTAAGCTTTAATGTCAAAAGAACCCCCTCATAGCTTCTTGTTTCAGCATGAGAATATGTGTCATTATCTCCTGTTTACAGACAAGTTGAAAGCTATTGATACTTTTTTGCTAAATGCTTCTCAGAGCACTAGTATAAATCCTTATGACACACAACTGTGCTGTGCTCTGATCCAGACACTGCTTGCTTCAGCACCAGCGTATTTGTTGACAGTGGGCAGAATGGATACTCTGCAGTTGCTCCCCTCTTTTTATCCCCCACTCCCCCAACCTCGGCAGTCAGTGACTCATTGAAACTGACTCGAAGACCACATGGCGTTGCCACCCTGAGCTACAAAAAAGTGAGATTTAAAGTGTTCAGTTTTAAGGGGCTCTGAGAAAAGAAGTTAGTCTTCACCTGCAGAACAAGACCACAGGGAACAGTAGAGTATGAGAACTTTATCCTGTAACTCTGTATGGCATGAGTTATTTTTAGTTGAACCTATAACATATCTGTTCCCAAATAAACAATAATAAAACTACCATAACCTCATCCACTAGCTAACGTTAATACTATTTTATTGGGGACTTCTAGGATTTGTTATGTGCAGCCTATGATTTCCTGTTATCTTTAATTTTACTAGTTTTTCCCCAGTCTTGATAATGTGAGTACAGACAAAAAACAGCCATCACTGTCAAGCAACAGTTGGCACAGGGGTTAGTCTGTGATAATGAACTAGGCTTCACATCTGTTCAGTAAAAACATAAAAAGAGCTGGTTAGTTGCAGTGATATTCAGTGTGTGCTACATTGGCGACCCTGTTCGTGTCTCACTAATTATAGCATGTGTGTGTATTTCTGGCTGTGGAGTATTTATACTTGTCCCTCATCACACTTTCTGAGCCTGAAGTGGGCATGTGGAGTGACTTAGGCAGGTCTTGTAAGACCTCACGAGGATGGCAGAATGACATCTCAGACTGAGATAAAAAGACAAATTGCTGTGTGAACACAGCCAGCTCATGTCATGTTCTGTTGCTTTAACCAATTTTACAACAGCAGTGAAGATAACATTGGCATTCAGATCTGTCTGTCGAACACGGTTTTAATAATATAAATAAATAGACTGATAAAGATGTTGTAGTGTCTAGACACATTGTAAGTCCATTTAGTCTATGATTCACCTCCAGTAACTAGTCCAGCCTTGATTTCTTATTAATGATAGTTTTAAAAGATTAAAACACTCGAGAGCAAATCCATACAAAATTGAGCACTCTTGATTTTGATTTGAACAGGGTTGCCTTCTTTGTGTTTGGATCTTTTTTGAGCAGGGTCCAGGTGTCTGATATTACCTGGGTTTAATGAATATGTTTATAGTGCCTTTACATATTCACAGATCTGTGTATGCTGGTTACACTGTGGAGTCAACAACAGATGTTCCACAGTAGGGTTAGGGTTATGACGGTGTAAAGTCATTTCTAACCATTTTGACTGAAGCCAAACACCATTCTGAACCGGTTTACGAACTGTGTAGAACTGGTAGAAATGTGGCTGAATGAGAGTGTAGTGACTCCAGTCCACCATTTAGTGCTAAAGCTCCTTTAACCTGGTTTGACAACTGCCGGTAAATGACAAATGTATGAGAAGAAGCAGCAGGTGTGAAGTGGTGCAGGCACAGTTTGAATAAGGCGTGGACACTGATCTGGCTGTGCAAGGCTAAAACAGCGCCTTGATCAGTTTTGCAATGATTTTTGATGTTTGTGCAATATTTAGCTTTCTTTAAGACTAAAGTTACCACTTCTCTCTTCATCACCCAAAAACCACACTTTCTAGTAAACAGACAAAATGTACATCGTAAGCATTTTCCCCTCCCTCTTCCAAAATGTGATGTTCTTAGTGTTGTCGGCCCCAGTTTGACAATAAGTTACACATATCTCATGAGAGATTAGCAGTTCCATCAGTTACTTAAGTAAATACAAAAAATGTTAAGGGAGGAAACTTGAAAGAATGCTATTTCCAGTGTAATACCTCAAACAGTCAAAGATAACTTACCGGTCACTATTTTTTACTTATCTCCTGAGTCCTGGCTAGTTATCCTAACTTTGTCTGATTTAAGGTGTGGTATGTTGTTATCTCAACAGTGGGGAGGTTAGTATTGCATATTTAGTTTATATAATGCAGAGTAAAGCTGTGTGGTAATTTAGGTTTAGCTTCTTAATACTGGTCACCTTCTGAAGGCAAGATAATTGTATCAAGTTACATTTATCTGTCAATACCCTTCAATAAAATCATCTAAAATCACTGACAAAATTCAGCTAAATTTGCTGTTTACCTCTGGTGCTGCTGTTAAGACATTGGAGTTGAACCACAGAGATTTTCTTTTTTTAATTAATGTGTTACATCCATATATATACTCAAGTATATTAATATTTCATCTCATGTCTTATTTGTTTCTGAACAGGCTGATCAGCTGACTGAGGAGCAGATTGCTGGTAAGTGTATATTTTAACCATCTTCACAATCACAACCAAATTCAAGCTGTGAAGTCAACCAAACCAGAGGCAGATGTACAGTTGATGGTTGGTTCTTTATTAGTCCTGATCATGTCCTACCTCACACCACTGTTTCTCTCAGGTTTAAATCAGATGCAGTGATTTGGTTAAAATGAAAATTACTGAGACTATGAGTCAGGAGTATTAGGATAAATAATAATAAAAATACATAAGAGTGTTTACAGGGGGGTAGGTGAGGGTTCATTAATCCAGCATGTCACCTTTTAATGCCTAGAAAATAAGGGAGAAAGATAGAGCCATCAGCATGTCTTTCTTTCCAGGCAAACCATTTTTTCACCAAATTTGCTGCACTTTATCAGTTATATGTTGAAGTCATGCCTTTGGTCTTCTGTCTGTTGTCATGTCTACCTGTCGTGTGTGTGTGCATAATTTAATGATTCAAGTTACCATTTTACTGACTCCTGCTGTGAAGGAAAGTCAGGGAAGCTAAGCTAACTTTAGTAACAAGAACCTTGTGTACAATTTTTGTGGAGGCCAGGGTGATATGCCATGCTTTGATGGTTCTTGTTTCTCCTCCTAGTGTCTGAAAGGCCATACATAGACCAATATTTACACTTAAAATGTAATTTTTTCCTGAGTCCATGAAAAGCTGAGTTTTGAGGGTCTGATTTTGGGTTGTTGTTTATGCTTTTGTTATTTTTGTAACGTGCAGAGTTCAAGGAAGCATTCTCGCTGTTTGACAAGGACGGTGATGGTACCATCACAACCAAGGAGCTTGGGACTGTGATGCGCTCTCTGGGACAGAACCCAACTGAGGCTGAGCTGCAGGACATGATCAACGAGGTGGATGCTGATGGTGAGGTGGAAAAACAAGAAAATTAAAAATGAATTTCTATGCTTAAACAAATAAGAAAGATGTCATTTTCAAGGTACTGCAGAAGAGAATTGCCCAAAAAATGGCAAGACAAATGAACAGTGTTCTTAATGCAATGAGCACAGGAATATAGTGTAAACCTGTTCTTTTCAACACATTTGAAAGAGGAAAATGTAAGGTTTTGCTGTAAGTGCACATGTTGGAGATGTTGAGCAGATTTGAACATTATTAGTAAAGATACATGTACTTATCATTTTTATTTATCAATGACAACATGCTGACCTCCTCCATCTACTAGATTATCCCAGTCCAGTTACATATTTGACAGAATGTGTGTACTGGCTAAACTAAGATATAAGGTATTTTTGTACCTGCAGCCAGTAGTAAAATAGAAAAAAGAGATGGAGCACGTAAGATAAAAAAGCCATATGTATCAATATAAATGTGTGTATATAAAACAGTAGTATGTACAAGCAATTGACAGTGTTGCAGATGTGGATATGGTGCATATACAGTGTTCAGTGTTTCTCCTTGTAGTCCTTAATGCCTTAGTGCATTTGTGCTCATGTGTCTGTTCAATTGGTGTGACCACATTTTGTCAGTTTTTTAGTACGATTGCTTGTTGACAAATTCTAACCATTACACTCCCTTCTTTTGCTGCTTAGGCAATGGTACTATTGACTTCCCTGAGTTCCTGACCATGATGGCCAGGAAGATGAAGGATACAGACAGCGAGGAGGAGATCAGAGAAGCCTTCAGAGTCTTCGACAAGGTATGTGAGAAGTAAAGCTGTACATTTGCCTTCAGAAGCACCTATTTGAAGGTGAACTGCTGTTGAGAGGAAAAGGTGATTTTTTTTTTTTTTTTTTTCTTCCCAAATCACAAATAAGCTTTGGCTCGAAACACTGAATAAATGCTTTCCTCCCCTGCAGGACGGCAACGGTTACATCAGTGCAGCAGAACTACGGCACGTTATGACTAACCTCGGTGAGAAGCTCACTGATGAGGAGGTGGACGAAATGATCCGTGAAGCTGACATCGACGGTGACGGGCAGGTCAACTATGAGGGTGAGATGCTCTTTTTCTTTTCTGTAACATGTATTTGTCATTTTAGTACGAGCAGTGCAGTAGATACAACCTTTCAGCTGCTCGAAACCATAACCCTCCGCTCATATTCTCACTGTCATGTTTAGCTTGTGTTAGTACTTCCAGAGACACCACAAACTGCCTTAACTTGACCAAAGTGTCACAGTGTCATTCATCATTAAAGAGTTTTTCTTCTTCTTTTTTGCAGAGTTTGTCCAGATGATGACTGCCAAGTGAAGGGAGCGTTGACATTTCTCTCAATGTTGCTTGTCCTCTTAAGATTATTGTCTTTAAGAACAAAAAGGAACAATTAAAAAAAAAAAAAATCATGAAACTCCCCCCTAAAATTATGTAATTGTAGAACTTTGCAATATGTGCTTTGATACATCCAACTACTTCTAAGGTATCTGTCTAGCAAACACCAACAGAATAATCCCTAGAGAAGTTAACGGACCAAGCTTTAAGAGGGCTGAAGCCCCGTACTTCAGACCAAGAGTCTGCTGAGTCACCCAGCATCTGATTAATTTAGAGGAAAGAGCAACACTGAAAAGGCAGAGGGATAGGAGCCCATGCCACAGTTCGTATAGAGAAGCTGGCTATTTAATTCTTTCCACTATGTTTCAACAAAGAAAATTGACTCTTGCACCAGTGGCAGTTGTGATTCTCTTCATACTAAATTGGGTTCTAGTACTCTTCTTGCATGCACCCTTTCTGTGGCGGTCTCTTGTCACAACAAGGTGGCTCTGATCCCATCAGAGGTAGTGGTCAGATTGTGTACACACTGGAGGTATATACATCACTATATAGCTATATATCTGTAAAAATTTGTGTAACTATTGAGTGTCGCAAGAGCAAATAGTTGCAATGTAGGGTGTTCGTTGGTGCTCAGATGGAAATGAGCATTCTTAAACCTTGAAGAGTTTGGACAAGAATGAGAGACTGAAAAAGTACAAAAGGTTTTTTTTTTTCCCCCCTATGGGATGTTATTTTGTCTTGTTTTGAGTCGTGGGCTTAACAATGCCTGGAGCACTGACTGGAGGCAGTAGTGTGCTGTATTGTTTCAGGGTGATTGTTGTGAAAACACACTCGAGGACTGCAGTTAATACATTTGTTCTGCAAACAGATAACCTGATGATACAATATTGATGTAATGCTTTATAAATGTGTTCTCAAATATTAATGTATTGATGACAAACTTTGGTCACCAAATATATCTATATATATTAGTGTATCGTAAAGTTTGCATTGCCTATTGTTGTAGTAAATGACCTGTGACCTGTTTTCTCTTTGGTTTTAAAATGTGCCATAATACTCTCAAACGCCTCAACCTTCTTGCAAGACTCGTAGTTAATTAGACTATAATAAAAGTACTTAATATAATAAATAACATTAAAATACATGCAGTTGAACATATTTGCACTTTGGTATGAACTATATGGATATTTAAAAGGTTTTGTTCTAAAAAGAAAAGAAACCAAATTTCACTGTTGCTGCTGCTATAACTACTCATGTTTTACTCATTTTTCGTCTTTGTTGGTGTCTGATCTTCAGTTTCTAGTCCGGTGATTCGATTTTCAATCTGCTTGCTGTTTTACTCAGAAAACATATACTGTATATTCACAAATACTACTTGTGGTGGATGGTTTATTTGGGTTAAGAATTAGAGATGGGGTTGTAGCACAGAATTGAGCTTTAGATGCAAAATCAGCTTCAGTGATAAGATTTTGAGCAGTTGGTTAAATTCAAGGAGCAGGTTAGTGGGGGTATGTTAGGATTCCTCATTAAACTTAAATACTGCTATGTTTGAGGTGTTTTAATTGGTTACCTTTAATCTATATGCCAGGAGGTAAATGGTTATGGACTGTTAAGTTATGAAGGTATTAAACTGTAAAGATGTGATATATTTTCCATAAATCAATAAATTGACCGAGCTTTACTTCACCTGTATTTCCCTGTCATGTTTGATCAAATGTGCATGTTTGATGCTGTTGATTTAAAGGAATGACTGAAAAATAAATCGTTGTTGGTTCTACTGAACACTTAGTATTATTATTAGCTGGTATGAGTGTGTGTTCTCTCCCTGCTAGTGTCCCTGAGCCAGAAATGCTAATCCCATCCAGAAGCAGACAGTCTCTGATTGGGTCAGGGCAGGTCACCCTAGCCGTTCAATAGAGAAACTAACCCAGGCACAGACTATTTTTAGTGGCTCATGGGATTGCTGCAGGAGCATTTTGTAATCCAGGTCAGGTACTGTCGTGACCTCTAACCCCGAGAGTCCAAATTCAGACAAGAAGCATTTTCATCTCCAATGGACGAGATCAAGAGCCAATGAGATGAAGTGCTATGTGGAGCAGGTAATTGTCGCTGGGTGTGTGTCCACATGCTAATCTGGTTGCTGCAGTTAAGTAGATAAAGTAAACGAATTAGGAACTAGGAGCACACTCAGCAGGACAATAAAAGCTGCACTGTCACAGGCAGGTGTGATTATCCCTGGGTTTGTGTAATGATGCAACAGTGGGAGGCTCATGTAACGCACACAAAGAAAGTGGTTTCATCAGGTGCATTTTAAATAGACTATAAACCAGATTTGAGAACGTGTGGTTTTTGCTAATAACCAGAATTAACTTTTATTTATTATGAGATATTTTACAAGACCGTGAATCTGCACCTATATATCACATTAAAGATGTGAAAATTACACATCATCATGAACCATCTTCTACTTCAGTAAAAGTGGCAGTGTCAAGTCATAGTGTACGAATATTCTACTGCTGCTTTTCCCAAACTGAGGTCCGCAACCCAAAATGGGTCACAGAGCTGTTTTATTGGGTCGTCAAGTGGCACAGTCAAATACATAATGATATGAAATCATCCTGAGACCCAGCAATGCAATTTTATCCTCTGTAGGGGATGAAAGATTCACAACTTTATTTAAAAAAAAAAATCAAACGCACTGTCCAGTTCAAAGGACGTTTCATTAAAAAAAACAAACAAACAAAAAACACTAATCTGACAAAAAAACCCCAAAAAACTGTTGCATCATGCTGTTTCCAATCAAGGCTATTAATAATAATAGTAATAATAATAATAATAATAATAATGATAATAATAATAATAATTTCTGAGGCAATTATTTAATGTTAAAAAAGCCAAAAGTTTTACTTTCCTGGGTCTCAGGAGGATATGCGAGTTATATGA
>JAPQRP010000006.1:24408428-24432175 GCA_037367295.1 Apogon hyalosoma | reverse complement strand
TCCAAATGTGTCATATCTGATGACCATGAAAAGATGACAAACTGTATTTTACACCAATTATTTACATGGATTGATAGTGGTTTTAAAGTTATTCAACATTTTGGATCAGTCGATGGTTTTGGTCACTGGTGGATATTTGGTTCTTTATGGGTGAAAATAGAATAGAATAGAATAGAATAGAATAGAATAGAATAGAATAGAATAGAATAGAATAGGTGTTTATGAAAATCAGTTTAGCAGCTCTGTTTCTGTTTAGCAGCAGATTCTTAAAATGCAAGAACACAAAAATTCTACAAAAAATACTGACAATATGCAAAATTACAAACACTGCAGCGTACAAAAGTTCAACTCTGTATCACAGATAGAAGAAATACATGCAACATATAAAGGGTATATGCAAGGTAATATAGGAGCACAGATTTCACCTGAAATCCATAACTGCATGTCTGTGGGCTGGACCAGAGCTTCCCATCTTGTTACTAATTATGAATAAACAACATAAACTTACAACTCAACCCCAGCAGCTTTACTGTAAACTGTTTGCACTTTGTATGAAGACCTCATGAATCATAATAAAAACGTGTTTGTCAAGTGTTAATATTGTAGTGTCATGATTATGTATGTTCACAAACTAGCATCTTGCTTTTGGGATGTGCAAGTAGGGCTTTGTTTATTTTAATCATCTGTATCTGTTGTTTAAAAGCTGCCAGCCTGGTTTGTTTTATGGGGAATGCAACTGCAAACACCCCATGCCATCTTCCCTTTGAAGTGGTTAAATGTAGGCTACTGCACACGACAGACTTGTTTTTCTGAGAGGCAGTAAAGACATAATAGATGGAAGGAATCTGAGAAGAAGACAAAAGACAAGAAAAAAAAGTCTGATCTTCTTTTTAATGCAAATATCAAACTCCTTTTAACAGGCTGGGCCAGTAAAATATTAGCATAATAACTTGTAAATAATGACAACTCCAAATGTTTCTCTTTGTTTTAGTGCAAAAAACTAAAATTACAGTATGAAAATGTTGATGTTTACAAACTCCTTTCACAAAAAAATGCACATAATCTGAAAAACCATGAACAAACTGAAATTTCTAAAGAAAATTAAGTGCAATTTTAACAATATTATACCTCAGCTTCTCATTTACACATGTGCATTACAAATTACAGTGGATCTACAAAAGCATAAAACATTCTGTAACAGACATTTAGAACTGAGAAACATAACATCTAACTTCATGATCAAAACAACACTCAAGATTTAAAGACATTCTCGACTGTCAGTGTCTTCTGCGTAATTTCTATATTTTGCAAATTCTTTCTGTTGGCCAGATCAGACACCCTCGAAGGCCAGTTTTGGCCCACGGGTCATATGTTTGACACCCCTGGTTTAACTATATCACACTGACACAAAAACTACTATAGCTGTGTGATCACGAACACACTGATAAGAAGTAATGTCAGGTCCATTAATTTCACTTTATCACTCTACTGTTATTATTACACTATAGGAGGCAGCAACAGCAAGGATGAGTGGAAATGAATGAGTATATTGATTAGAAAATGCATTCTATTAGTTAGTTGTTAGTTGTAGTTAGAGTTATTCTCAGTGCAAAGCATCTATGTCTTGTGAATCTCACCATATATTTCCACAGCAGGTTGTTGTAGCTTTTTGTTCTGTTTATCTGAAATCAATGCTGAAGTTATATCTTTAAAGATTTGTAAAAAAAAAAAAAAAAAAAAAAAAAAAAAACAACGCCCATTGCCCATATTATAGCTTATTTTGGCACTGATCCAGCTGATGTCATCATGTCTATGCATGTGCTGATGTCAGCATATGAGTTGCCTCTATATATGTGCCAAGTTTGAAGTAAACTGAAACAAAATTGATGTTTTTATAGACATGTGAAAGTAAATGGGAGGGGGAAAAGATGTTTTAAAAAAAAAAAAAAAAAATCATTAAATTTTAACTTTGACCTACTTTTACCAAAATGTAATCACATCTATTCTGGGTCACTGGCAATCCATAAACCGAATTTGGTATGAATTCAAGCAATAGTTTTGCTGCTACAGACATTTGAAATTTTGTCCATTTTAAGTATATGGAAAAAGAAAAGATTTGAAAAATTCTTTAAAAATGTGAGCTCTGGCCTACTTTTCCCAAAAATGTAATAGCATCTATTCTGGGTCACTGGCAACATATAAACCAAATTTGGTGTGAATTTAATCAACAGTTTTGCTGCTAGAATGTTAACAAACAAAGACACTAAGAAACAAACCGAACCAAAATCAATGCCCCTCCCCTTCGGGGGCGGGATAAAAAAAAAAAAAAAGTAGAATGTGAATGCTTAAATTGTCTATAAATGATCAGCCAGTGCACATAATATTCTTTCTCATGAATTATCTGGATCCTTAGGGTAGATTTGCTACACCTGCTATATGTTTTATGAGTTTTAATTGTATTTTAAGATTAAGTTTTCTTTGTCTCTTACTGTTGTCACACACATTAAGTTGTTCAAATATTTGCCAAAAGGAATATTCAAACCTCCCAGAACAAAATGGGGGCATTCATCCTCCACATTTCACTCAGTTGGATTGGGATAAACACTCTTTCATCACAGGTATTTCACCAAAAGCAGCTTCCAGGATATAGACGGAGACCAAAGAGCGCTGCTTCTCGCTTTCCTCGCTTGAGTGAGAACCAAAGGCTGCATGGAAATGTAAACCAGCTGAGATTAAAGCTATTCAAAACACCTTTTTAAAAACCAAAGCAGGACACAGCCAAACCAAATACTCACAGAAAGTGACTAATTAGATTACATATTTCTGAGCAAGCCAACACTAACCAAACAGACGGTATCCAAAATGTTCTCAGTTTTATCTAATGCTGTATTTTAAGTCGTTTGTTTAATTTCTGCTGCAGTGGAATCGAGTACCATATGTTGTTTAGTTCAATCCTCACTTGAGTTTTTGCTTCAAATATAAAGAAAAACTGAATTATGAATTATTATTATTATACAGTGCATTTACAGTACAGCTCTAAATAAGGGGTTTTCTATTTATTTCCATGGTTTTTTTTCTTATATATCAGTCTCCTTTCACAAGTACAGATATGTTCTTAGTTCCTTTCAGCACTATATGATGTCACATGATGTTCTGAGACTGTGGTGTCCGTGGGAGCGTGGGTATAGGCGCACCAGTGCAGTGGGTGGGACCATGCGTCAACTCGGAGGCGGTGAAAGCGGCCAAAAGCGCACTTCAGCGGGGCTCAGTCATTCTGCGTTTTCGTGAATTCACTGCTTACATGAACATGACTAAGACAATTCGGTGCCGTTGAGTCTAAGGACTTTACCAGAAAAGCGGCTTTTATTTCAAGAAAGAATAATAAAAAGCAACAAAAGAGGAAGTGACAACTCTTGCTTTCCGAGGAAACCAGTGAAAGGTAAGTCACTATTAGTCAGTACGAGTTTAACAACAGCAACAATTTATATTGTATACATTATGCTGTAAAGAAATAAGTGTGTTAGGTCAAGTGTTCTGCCTGAGTGAGCACTAATAAGTATGTTTTTTCTGGTTTTCTGGTCTTAAAGATTGCTGGATTGGTCTGCCCCACAGAAGAAAGAAGAGACTGTCAATCATGTCTTAAGTCAGTGCATCATCATGGGTCTTCATATACATCCCTGCCTTCTTTGTTGCCAAGTAATGGTACCAAGAGGTCAGGAAGTGTTAATCTTGTTCTCCGGAAACTCCTTGTCAATCCCTCACTGAGAAGGCATCTTTTTTCTGCAAGTCCAAAACACATAGAAGCATGTTTCCGAACAGATCATGTCACAATATCAGTGATATCACCCTCATTGTGAGTAAGGATGGAAAGCCTACGACAAGCATCATCATGTTTCTGGCTGGGGTGGTGGGAAACCTCTTGGCTCTGTTCATCCTTCGAGTCCACCAGAAGGAGCAGCGTTCCAGGTCTTCTGTCTTCTGCGTCCTGGTCACTGGACTGGTCATCACAGACCTGCTGGGCACCTGCATCCTCAGCCCTGCTGTGTTCATCTGCTATGCACGCAATTTGTCACTGATAGGTATGGGAGGTGAACTTCTGTGCAACCTCTTTGGCTTTGCAATGAGTTTTTTTGGCCTGGCACCCACGCTCATCCTGTGCGCCATGGCTGTGGAGCGTTGCCTGGCCATCAGCTGTGCTTACTTTTATTCTGGACACATCCGCCGCAGCATAGCCAAGTCAGCCCTTTTTGTTATATACCTCTTTTCTTTAGGTTTCTGCCTACTGCCGTTCTTCAGTTTTGGCAAGTATAGACAGTACGCTCCTGGAACATGGTGTTTTATTGACATGGATGCAACAGACAATGTCACATCAGCTCTGGCCTTTTCTGTGACCTACTCTGTCATCATGGCAGCGTTGATCTTGGCTGTGTTTGTTTGCAATGGTTCAGTAATTGTCAGCCTGTGTAAGATGCACCGGAGTCAGATGATGCGACGAGGCTCAGTTGGGTCAACAGGAAGAAAAAGAAAAATGAGCCTGGCCTGGTTCGGACAGGGTGAAGAAGAAGTGGACCATCTGGTGCTGCTGGCGCTCATCACCGTCATCTTTGTGGTCTGTTCTCTGCCACTCACTGTAAGTTCACATATGTCCTTTTTTAAGAAGTATCTTTGAGTGGGTGTGACCTCTGCCCTCTGTATGAGTGCATTTTGTTCATGTGGCTTTGTGTCTCAGATATTCACACACTTCATATACTCCACACTCAGCATTTTTTTTTTGCCACTGAATCAACCTCCTGTTATATTTTCAAATGAGAAAGAGCTGTAAGAGAAACACCCTTGATGTGTCATTTATTCACTTCTCAAAACTTGAACCTGACCTCTTCTGTAAAATTAAGACAAGTATAAAAAGAGAAGTGGTATAAGTTTACATTATTATGAAATAATTTTGCTTTTAAGTGGAATAGATGTTAAGGCTTCCAACCTCTTGGGTCTGCTCTAATGACATTATTCCTTCCATAGATTGCATAATCGTAATGTACATTGAAAGCCCGGCTGCCCTAGCGACCGTTGGTGTTTTTGTTACACTGGTATGTGTTGTTGGAGTCTCCCTAACTGTAACACAAAGTTCTCTGCAGGCTGCATTAATATAAGGTGTGCCTCAGAGCGCAGCCTTTGCCACACAAGGCATGCTTTACTGTCTGTGTGTGCATTTGTAAGCTCAGCTCCAAATCTGTTGCTGGGTGAGAGGAGTGTGTCAAACCTGACAGCCGAGGACTGGTCTGGCCCTGCCTTCCCCTGAGGACTGAGCTCCTCTGGCAGGAGGCCGAGGTTCACCAGCCTGTGCCACTGAGCACTTAGCACAGAGCAAGAAAGGCCCCAAGACAATTCAGTTAGTTACATAAATACATCAGCGTTTGTTGTATTTATATTAGCACTTTTCACAGTAGTGGTCTGATAATCAAGTAATTTACAGGAAGTGTTTGTACATGCGCTTGCTTTTCATCTGTCACTAATTGTGTGCATGTGGAGGGTTTGTGGTGATGGTTAGTTTAAGGATTTGACTAACACAGAACGCACACATAGGTATTTGCTTCAAGTTGTGGTTCAGACGCCCCCCGGGGGTGAACTGCAATGACAGTGTACTCTTGTCAGCAGTGAGTAAGATTTCAGGAAGTCAAAACCTTTTAACCTTGCCACTGTATGTGATTAATATTTAAGTTCACCAGCAACAGAATAAGTACAGTGCACTCATTAAGACTAAGGAGTTTTATACTGACATTATTTAATATTTGTTGTCCGTAAAGTAGGAATAATTTAATAATTTAATCCATTTCCTTCATCTACTGTTTATTTAACTGTTGTTTGTTTTCATATCCAACTAATTCTGTAAAGCCCTGTGAGGCAACATTGTTGTTATATAGTTCTCTAGAAATAAAACTGAATTGAATTGAATTTTGTTTTTGGACACATTCCTCTTTTTTATTCCTATTTATACACATCAAAGATCACCTTTGACCACATTCAGTGATTGCATACTCAGTCCCAGCTACACTTTATTTATCAAGAATAAATCATATTGTCACAATCATTTCATGAGAAGTAGAAAAAAAAAATTTCAACTTTATGGGCAACAGTGGATAAAACTATTTTGTCACCTGAACTGAGTCTGTTTTTATGAGCCTATTATTAGATATACGTATCAATTCTTAATGTAATCTCTTCGATGAGGTATGATTAGTCACTCCCAAAGAGAGTATAGCAAGCTGAATAATTCAGAGCCCTGTAATTAATGGTTTATGTGTCACCTCGATAGATTCATATGTGACTGTGTTAATATTCTTGTTTGTTCATGTGCTCGTGTGTGAGTGTTACTGAAAGTACTGAGACAGCGGAAATATTTTCTTCGAGTGCATTGTAGTCCGCCTGAAGCACAGCAGATGTTTGTGAAGGCGTCTGGTTCTGTGAACAGCGGTAGAAATACTATAATCCACATATTTATCTGTTGCTGCTTTCAAATCCGACACGGTTCACACTAATTCAAATTTTCATTGTATATGTACAGTTGTGTTCATAAGTTTACATACTCTAGCAGAATTTGTGATTCTTTGGCCATTTTTCAGAGAATATGGATGATAATACAAAAACTTTTCTTTCACTCGTGGCTAGTGGTTTGGTGAAGCCATTTATTCTCAAACAAATGTGTTTGCTCTTTTTAAATCATACTGACAACAGAAACTATCCAGATGACTCTGATCAAAAGTTTACATACCCTAGTTCTTCATCCTCTGTATTGGCCCCGCCCCTTTAACATCAATGACAGATGTTAGTCTTTTGTAGTAGTTGTGAATGAGGCACTTTATTTTCTCAGATGGTAAAGTTGCCCATTCTTCTTGGCAAAACACCTTCAGTTCCTTTAAGAATTTGGGTTTTCTTGCATGAACTGCATGTTTGACACCTCCCCAAAGTGGCTCAATGATATTAAGGTCAAGAAACTGAGATGGACACTCCTTCACTTTCACTATTTTCTGCTGTAGCCAATGACAGATCAACTTGGCCTTATGTTTTAGGTCATTGTCATGTTGGAACATTCAAGACCATCCCATGCACATTCAGTCAGGGTATGTAAACTTATGAGCACAACTGTACAAGTATTCAAGCTAGTAACATTGTGCCAGACACAAACTCACAAGCATTTGTTTCCATTTAATCTGGATTTACCCAACGCACTTTAATGAAACAGTACACCATGGAAAGGAATGTTTTCAGTTTGCTTGGGTGGATGTGAAATTCAAAGCTTGACCTTAAAAACATTTCCTTCTATCACTGGAGTGTTTTTACCCTTTTAGCAGATAGAAATGGAAAATAATATTAGACAACAGGGATTGAAGACTGCAGAAAGTTTTTGGAAAAAATGATGAAATAAGACCTAAATTACACATGTTATTGTTTTTCACTGTCATAAATAGGATTTTAGACCCTGTAATACAGATTTACTATATGCACATACTACTGGCTGGCTATTTTGAGATGTTTTTAGGTGGTGTTTTGTTTTTTGTTTTTTTTGTTTTTTTAGAGTAGGTTTAAAGTTATTCTTGACAGTTTTAGTTCTGCAGTCAAGAAGTGTCTTAAAGGTGTTGCAGATAGAAAAGGAAAGTTATTTTAGTGAAGTAGATAAATGTTTAATGTTTAAAAGGATCCCCATTAGCTGCCACCAAGGTGACAAACTAATCTTCCTGGGGTCCACACAGAAGGACAATACAGAACATATCAATACATGATATGCATGACAATCACAGTTCACATTATTAACAATGCAAATCTAAAAATAATTTCCATTCTAAACATCACTAAAAAGATAAAACATCATCAGAAAAATATGGGACTAGTTATTACGTTCATGAGTTGCATCCATCAAAGAAACTAACATACACTTCTCTCTATTCAGTACTCGCTCAGGTATTTAAATAGTGCCTTCTTAGGTGATACTTGAAAGATAATTTACCATTTAATTTATGTACGTTCAGGGGCCAATTATTCCAATGATTGATGACACGATAAGTGTCCTCTAAAAGATGCATGTGGTGGGCTAATTTCCAGCATGAATCCATTAAGGTTAAATGTTTGTCTTCTTCACTCCAACCTGAATCACTCTGTTCTCTTCCCTCTCACGCTCCCATGGCCTTAACTGTTACACATTATCATGATGTGAACCACAAGTACATACTGTGCAGTTTCCACAGACACCTGAAGATAAAAAAAAAACAAAAAAAAAAACAGCTGCACGTCTGTTAAAGAATGATTGATTTCTTGAGGAACCATGAAACATGATGCTCCACTTCTGTTTTAGGACCATTGGCCATTTGCCATATGGAACATATGTGTACTGAATTTTACTACACCTACAAAACCAGTATGTATGTAGTCAGAATATCCTCTTCTGTATCATTAGCTGGAATATTATGTTATGTCGCACCTTCAAATTTACTGTTAAAGAGAAGTTAAGATCAAATTTGCACACATAGTATTTATTGTTAAATAGCTGCTTAAGGTAATTTCTAATTCTAATCTTCATTTTGGGAAAAATAAGATGTTGTCGCTATTTTTTCCTCAATATTCTTTAACTAGAGACATAATAACATGGGAATCAGTTTTCCAAATAATCTACAGATGCAACTTTTGTAAGAATTATTACTGTGTTTTACTGGGAAATATTCTTTATTATTTTGTTCATAGCCTGAGAGTTTTTCTGGAAAGTTAATGACTTTGTTCCTCATTGTGCTGTCATCTTGTTTATAAATGAGCAATGATTTTTTTCTGCGACGTCATGCACATGCTGATAGCCTGTTACCCATCACACCGACGCCTGTGGTTCCCATGGGAACCACTTAAACTGCCCAGGGCACACATGCTGATCAATGCCTGAATCAATACAGAATGACATGATCTACATTTAGAGCGAATTTTTTTAAATAGTTAAACAGCTTTTACAGACAAAGTTGTGCTGTGGAAGGCAAGGAATGAGTTCATTTTTGTGTGTTTGTAGAAATCTTCACAGAAGTTGGATGCAGATTAGAATCACGCTTTAGCTTAATGGTTAAAGGTTTCTGTTAGTGTAGTGTCATAGTCACCTGACTAATATTTACTTGCACTCTCTGTCTCATAGCAAAGTTCCATAAACAAAAAAACATGTTGGAAAAAAAATGTACTAATTTGCATCCTTGGCGTTACTGCACCAAATTTCCTCTGACACTGTACTCACCAAAGTAGAGTATCAAATGTTGGTAAATTAGAAGACAAACACCGGTGGTTTTCCTTCATGTCATATTTTGAAATCATAATATCAAAATGTGGTCTGTCAGAGTATGCATACTTTAACATTTATATTACACAAAGGCTGCAGCCAACTGTTAGCTTCTTCAGCGATTATTCCTTTTAATGTTATTTTGTCCCATTCAAGTAAAACCATTCAGTCATGGGATGCAGTGAAGAGGATCAGAGGCTTGCTATAGAAAGTCTTGAATCAAAGCTTTGAGGACAGAAGTCAGTGAGACAGAATACAACATAAAACATAACAGAACAGCCCATCCTTATACAGCACTGTCTAAGGCAGCCTTTAGTGTGATTGTTTTTGCAAGGTTGTAATGTGTGTGTGTGTCTTCCTTTATAACAAGAAATATGCAGGAAATAAGTGCACAGTATTTGCACACACACAAATCACAACTAAACAGCCTCTGCAGGTAAATTCAGTAATTACTGTGACCTCTATTTGAATTCAGTAAATCTCTCTTGTTTTGTCTGTCTGGGTGTTTTTTTCAATAATCTTGTGTTGTACAGTATTACACACCTTTGGAATGTCCCAGAGGCTGTCATTGTCTTTTAACATTTTTTTTGGCCAGATGATCCCATATCGTTTCCACAATATTTGTTGTCTTCCAACACTGCAAAAATCTAAATCTTACCAAGTGTACTTTTCTCAGTTCTAGTCAGAATATCTCATCACACTTAAAATAAGACATAATCACCTATAGAGTAACTTTTCTGTGAGATATAAGAACTTATTTTTAGACAATAGATCTGGAAAATCTTATTTCAAGAAATCTTACCAAGATCATTTTCACTTGTTCCATTGGCAGATTTTTGTGCTTGAATTAAGCAAAAAAAATCTTGAATTAAGTTAAATTATCTTGGTAAAATTTCTTGAAATAAGATTTTCCAGATCTGTTGTCTAAAAGTAAGTTCTATATCTCACTGAAAAGTTACTCTATAGGTGATTATGTCTTATTTTAAGCGTGATGAGATATTTGGACTAGAAATGAGAATAATACACTCCGTAAGATTTAGATTTTTGCAGTGTGCAGGAACACACCACACAGCAGCAGGCTTGCCATAGCAGGCATCCGGGGAGCAAACAAAAGAGGGGGGTGGGGGGTTAATGTGCCTTGCTCAAGGGCACATCAGCCAACAACTTTTTCTGCCAGTCCATGGAATCAAACCAGCGATCCTTCAGTCACAACTACTCCCATTTGGATGATAAGATGTTTTACAAACTTTTGGTATTGGTATAAACTGGCCAATAGTTGATATTAGGCTTCTCAACTGGAATTACTGACTCTGAAGAAAAAAGAGAAGTAAAAAGAAACATTTTGCCACACATTTTCAGATTTATTTGTTACTTTGACATAGAGGTTTAGTTTAGCAGTTGTCCGGTTCAATCAGTCAGTTAATCCTATGCCAGTCGTCTCTAAAATGTAAGTTTAGAAGCAGCGCTGTGTGGAAAGACTACAACTATTTCCTCGATTTTGGGCAGTTCAGAAAAGCACAGTATGTTGTGTGATTTAGAAAAAGGAAAATACAAATAGCAGAACTCTTTCAATACCTCAGAGCAAAGTGGGCAAGAGTAATGATTGTCAGAAAAAGATAAACAACAGTGGTTAGCTTTGACACATTTACTGTCACAGCGTCATGCCTCCAAGAGTCAGTTTAGCACCTCATAAATCTTGGCTTTTTGACAGATTGAGCAGAGGGAGGGAAACCACCCTGAAACCAAAACACATGTTTACGCAAGTCAAAAAACAGTCATGAAAAGCTTTAACCAAAAGATTGTCTGCGAAAGATTCATCATCAGCCTATTCAGTCATGCCTCATCATTGAGTTGAATTTTAGTTGAGACGATTAAACATCAAAACAGAGATGAATCCACAAGCATGGGATTAAATCAACATTACACTGACTTTAACCAGGAGATCTTTAAATCCCTCAATAAGCACAGACCCCACTAAAAATATGTGGAATGGCAGCATGATGATCACTTAGACACATCCCATTGAACAGCTTCCAGAGTGAGTAAATCAGAATGACCAAAGAGGGGAAACCTAAAACCAGACATATCCAAGATGACTCAAAGCTGTTTTCCCTGTAATTCCCGCAATAGAAGTCTCAGATGTATTTTAATTTTTCACCATGGGGAAATGTGGAAATAATGGTTGCAGACTTTGTGATGGATTCCATAACCATTGAGTGAGCTGTCAAATTCAGCCCTCGGACATGAGACGTCTGCATTAAAATTAGAGCCATTATTTTCTCCCAGACTATTGTTCTTTGAAAGGCGCTGCAGGTTTTACCCTGAGAAAAATGTTATTATCAACGCCATCCAGGTTTCTCTATGGAAACATGAGTCTCTGCTGATTATAATCGACATTTGGGTTTGTGGACTGAACAATGCGGATTCCCCTCTGGTAATAGGTGAATGAATGAATCTTCCATTCAGTCAACACAGCACAAATATGCCTGAAGCTAAAGGAAACACACAAAGACACAGGACATGAGCACATTTCAGTGTTTGGGTCCATTCTTTCTCCTGGTAGCTCCTATTTTATCCCAGCTCAATGTGATATCATGAAATCATGTAAATATACACACCACTTTTAATTGGTGTGTTATCTGTACGCATTATAAGCTTTCCGTGTGTATGTTCACGCCATGTCAAATATTATGCACTGAGGGTTAGGCTTATGTGAACTGGGGATTTTGGCGTAAATTGACAGGTGATCACATGTGAATAACATGTGAAAGGATGAAAATGCGTATGTATAGCACACCAAATGCCCTAAGAACTGGCGTGACATACAATGCGATTTCATGAGATCAGTCTCCTCAGCTAATGTTTTAGACCAGGGGTTCCCAAAGTGGGGTACATGTATCCCCAGGGGTACTTGGAAGAAGCCCAGGGGGTACTTGAATTTTTTTTTGGAAAAACACATTAAATAAGTCATCATGTACTGAATACAAAATAAAAAATAATGAGAATTAATGTTAAAAATATAAAACACAATGAATACATTAATATAATAGTTTTATTGTCAATCACCTTGTTTAAGCTTTGATAACATTTTAAGAACATTTATATTTTATATTATTCCAAATTAGTTTATTTGATTAGTCAAGTAATTGTTTTTTGTTGATGAAAGATTCATTTATTAATTAATGACCAATTTATTATTAATTTTTATATCAATGAAAGAGGGCACTGTTCAGTTTATATTTTACACACAAAATTTACTTAAAAAATGTGTTAGTTTTTATATATTAAATTTAAATTTATGTTGTTTGTTTACAAAGTTTTGAGAATATAAACAGACACCTTTGGCACAGGAATGAATTTTGCCAATTTTTTTTCAATCAAAAATGCTGAAGCGAGAGTTGGGGGTACTTGGCTAAAAAAGTATATTTCAGGGGGTACTCCACTGTAAAAAGTTTGAGAACCATTGTTTTAGACTATGGCACGCAGAACAAGAAGAACACTTAGTTTTATCCCATGTAGACTTCTGTTCTGCACAACAGGGCATTAATAAGATCCAGCGCGCTCAAAATAGAGCTGCTGGACTCACCTTCACTGCCCAATGAGAAGAAATGCGGATAACATGTATGCCAGGCTGTCATGGATGACGAATGAAGAGAAACTGGCACACAGTCTGGTTCATTTCTGAGAAAAATTTGTCTTAAAAAACAGCATAGTTTTATAGTTCTCAGTCAGTCCACACAAATGAGAGACACAATAATAACATCTGATATACCTTTATGGGGATTTTTGCTTTAAAGAAAACTGAAGTGTATGTGCTAACGTGGAAAAATCTACTACTACTAGAAGACCTAAACAGCTATAACCAAAAGCATCTACTGTTCTGAAATGTTTAATAACTGTTGATGCACTACACCTATTAATACATTTAAATAATGCAGATAAAATGCAGTTTCTCAATGGCATCAGATATGACCCATTTGGATGTTTATAGGCTCTTCTAAAACATTCATTTATCAGTAAAAACCCATGTAGTTTGATAAATGACAGTGGTTGTAAATGCTTGTTTTCATGTTCAGTTAATGATGTATTTTGCAGAAAAAGTCACCCTTTCTTCAGTTTTCTCTGTTTCGATATAATAACTCTTGCATTTGTATCGAACACTTCCATGGTCAGTAAATGACATGTAAAAAAAAGACCAGATTTTCACTGAAAAATGCAAAATGCAGAAGGTAATACTTTAATAAACGATGATAAATCCCTTAAGGAAGGTTAAATGTGGTGAAAAAGATGCCACAAAAAATAACTCTGGCTCTTAAAGGGTTAACTCAGTAGCGAGATCATCTTCAAAAAGATCCGCCTTTATTCAGAAAGAGCTCAGTTTAGGATACATATGGTTGTGATGGAAGTGATGTTATTGACTAAACACTGTAAACTAGTATCCACAACTAGTATCAATGACTTATTTTAATGATGTGGTTGTTGTTAGGTTTTAATGTGATTTTAACTGTGTATGAACTAAATAGGTGCATTTTATGTTCATTTGTTATTGTTTAGTGTCAGTTGAGTGTCAGTTTCTGAATGTCTTGTATTTTTTTGTTTGCTTTTGTGATATGAACTGGTGTGAACTACATATTACACTTAATTTTTTATTTATTGTCAGTTGTCAGTAATATTGAAATGTCTTACCTGTTGTTGTATGGACCCATGACGAGTAGTTGTCGAGTAGTTGTTTCTGTGATAATAATTAAAGAAGATCCTAAGTAAATTAAAAATAGTTAACAGCAAATGACAGCAGTCTGTAGGATATTGAACCCCTGAAATGTGTTGATGACATGGGTTAAAGAACACGTCCTCTGGCTTTGTTCAATGGACAGTAAGAAGGGAGCAGGTGCAACGATTTTCAGTGGATGAAGCACAGATGAGGCGAAGATAGATGAGGAAAAACCACTGGAGACAACACAACACATGTTTTGTGTTATCCAAAAAAAAAACAAAACACATGCTTAACTGCTTCAGCATGTGCCCACTGAGTTGTGCAGCATGATTTGCATGAATTTTGTGGCTCAGATAAATTGAACCACATCACCTGCTGGCAAAATCCATGGATGTATTGCCTTAAAAATAGTCCATGATTTTGACTATCCCCAGTGTAACAGCTTTACACCACAGCTATGAACCATATCCTGTTTGGATATTCACATGTGCATGTATGATGCATTTTTATAGTCTGTCCCTTGAGTTATCTCTGTCTCTTCCCAGTCCAACTGTTTACCACATGCTCAACATTCTCTGAGCTCCATTTGGAAAACATTAATGGTAAAATAATCTTATGGTTTGTCCCTGTACTGAACTTTTGATGTAGAAGCCAGTAAATGCACCATAGATGCTCAGAATAACTGAACGTGAAATCCCGGTAGAAGCCTGATATTTCAATGAAATGACGCATATACGAGGTTATTGACTCAGGAGGTAGAGCGGGTCGTCCAATAACCGAAGGGTTGGCGGTTGGAATCCTGCTCTGTCCCTAGTCATGTGCTGTTGTGTCCTTGGGCGAGACACTTCACTCTACTTTGCCTCCAGTGCTGCTACTCACACTGGTGTATGAATGTGTATGAATGTTCGGTGGTGGTCGAAGGGGCCGAAGGCGCGAAATGGCAGCCACGCTTCTGTCAGTCTGCCCCAGGGCAGCTGTGGCTACATGTGTAGTTTACCACCCCCAAAGTGTGAATGTGTGAGTGAATGAATAATGGATCCACTGTACGCGCTTTGAGTATGCGTTAATAGAAAAGCGCAATATAAATCTAATCCATTATTATTATTATTATTATTATTATTATTTTTATTATTAAAAAGAATGAACTGATTTCATTATGTAAATTTTAATAAGGAAAAGCAATAGAAAACTCCAGCCAAGTCACAAGTATTCTACTCACAACCAACTTTTATTTCCTGTCTTACAAGTGTTCAGTGTGGCCACCACCTGCAGCACGGACATCAGTAAGATAAGAGAATTCCTCCCAGACGCGTATCAGCATATCACGATCCACTAAGTTGATTGCTGTTGTTTTTCGATGTTAAGAGCCCCTGTGGCAGCCATTCAAGACTTAGAAAAGTCCTCTTTCAAAGGGTCACTGACTCATTCCATGATGGTGCTTGAGAAATGAAGCAATGTGTCATGAAATCAGTTCATTCTTTTTGAATAACCCTATATATCCATTGCGTGTCTATCAGTAATTACATTTTAGAAATATTGGAAACTCCTCCGAACCTGACAGATATACACACACACTCCAGTTTTCCCAATATGTCTTTGAGATCCATCACATATGCCTGGTAGTGTTACTAACAGGTGTGTCTGTTTCATACGGTGGTCCTGAAGGGCAAACCACAACGACAAATCACCAAGCACACAAGAAAAAGAGAGGCCCACAAACAAGAAAAAAAAACACACAAGGAAAAGAAAAAAGCAAAAAAAAAAACCACAAGAAAAAGAAAATCCCCTAAACAAAAAAAAAGACACACACACACACGAAAGAAAATCACTCAAACAAGAAAAAAACAGACACAAGAAAAAGAAAAAAATGCAAACAAGAAAAAAACACACAAAAGAAATTCACACAAGCAAGAAAAAAGCACACACACAAGAAAAAGAAAATCACGCAAACAAGAATTACACACACACACACACACACACACAAACAAAAGAAAATCACACAAACAAGAAAAAAAAATGCATATACAATGCACATAATCTGGCTACCTGACAAAAACTGGCATAAATCTGCCCTGCATCAAAACAATCCCTGATCATTTCTTCGCTGGTAGCCATATTGAAATATAAACTCCCGGTTTTTCCACCTGTCAGGAAGACAATCCAATCAGCATCCAGATCCTGGTCACAGCAGGTACTGTACCTACCTTTTCCAGTTTCTTGTTTGCATAATTTTCTTTTTCTTGTGTGTAATTTTTTCTTGTGTGCTTTGTGATTTGTTATTGTGGTTTGCCCTTCAGGGCCACCATAGTTCCAGCATCTTATTATTTATAGATGGTAAATATAGCTGTCTTCAATACATGAAAAGACAGATAGGAGCTGTATTTGCCTTGTGTTTGGAGGTTTTTGTGAGGGGTTTCTCTATTGATTCCACTAAGTTCACATCAACAGGAGATGAAGAATAAATCTGTCATAAATCTTCAGACTTATCCATAATTCAGATGGATTAACTGTCATCACTTTAGAGCCATGTGAGTATAGGTATCATATAACATACAACAGGTATCATAAATCAGGTGTCTTATAGGTGATAGGCTTTAACCAGGTACCACATTTCACTTGATTTATTTGCTTCGACAAACAATAGACTGTTGAATAACCCTCAGAACTGTGAACAGTCTGTGAGTGTTATAGAAGTTTGTACAGAAATGCACAGGTTTTGTTTGCGGCGTCTGATTTTTAAGGATTTGCTGCCTTTTTCACAAAACTAAGAGTTATTCATAGGGTTCAAATAAGTCAAAGCGGTGACTATGGATGTAGTGATTGCAAAATTTTGTCCGACAATGGTTACTGATTCCAATATTGCATTTGTTTACTTTGTTTTTGTTGTTATTTAACCCCCCCTTAACAATGACATAATTATAATATCATTATGCACACAGACTCAAACTTACAAATTTAGGATAAAACCTTTAATATAATGCATCACATAAATATCTGCTGCTGTCATTGGTGAAAAGACTGCTGATGCTGATACTGATATTGTAATACATGGTCTGGTTTGTATAGTGATGTATCCCTAGTGGTTAAACTGCTGTGTTTGTTTGATATAATTTATTGAGTTCCAGAATATCTCTGATCTCTCTTCTCCTTTTCATAGATCTTTATTTCTCTTCAGTGCTGCTGGGACTAGAAATGTGTTGATCTTTGTGCAGCATTACAGCCCTTTTATAAAGTTTATTAAAATAGTATTTCAAAGTTCATTTGTACTTCTTCAAGTTGGTTGTGACTGATCTGGATGAGTGAAGAGTAAAATGAGGACCTCTGGAAGTAGATTTTCCTTTGTCCTTATCAGGGCTTGTGTTTAAATATGATGTATTATAAATGATCTGTGATTTATCTGTGACGTTTGTTTAAATATTTGCAAATGTGGAGGTATTGCCAACACATACAGAAAGCACTTGATCATTTCTCTCTTGCATGTATTTATCATATCTACAAACACATTATTTAATGTACAGTCGTTTGCTTATCCATCAGCTCATTCATTGTTCACACAGCGTTGTGTGAAATGTACCCAACACCCAAGTGTAGACTTTCTCAGCTGGGCTGAGACCCACAGTGGGATCACATATGCAGAAATGGGAGCATTTCAAAACTGCAGGAACCCAAATTGAGGTCACGGGGATGTTCAAATCCGGTCCTCGAGGGCCGGTATCCTGCATGTTTTAAATATTTCCCTCTTCCATCACCCCTGGAAGCCATTACATTGCTATCAGGCTTCTGCAGAGCTTGATGATGAGCTGATCATTAATTGAACCAGGCATGCTGGAAGAGGGAAATATCTAAAACATGCAGGATACCGGCCCTCGAGGACTGGATTTGACTACCCCTCTAGGATCTGAAGACACACACTGTCTGTCTGCAGCTCTCTCCCCTCAGTCCAAATAAAAAGACTAAATGTACACTACCAGTCAAAAGTGTGGACTCACCTGGTGTTTCTTTATTTTCATGACTATTTACATTGTAGTTTCTTACTGAAGGCATCAAAACTATAAACACATATGGAATTATGCAGTTAAAAAAAGTGTGACATAACTCAAAACACGTTTTAGATTTTAGATTCTTCAAAATAGACACATATTGCTTTTATTAATGCTTTGCACATTCTTGGCATTCTCTGGATGAGCTTCATATGGTAGTTAGTAGTCACCTGAAATGTTTTCCAACAGTCTTGAAGGAGTTCCCAGTGATGCTGAGCACTTGTTGGCCATCTGCGGTCCATCTCATGCCATTTAAATGAAAAGGTGAGACCAAACTTTTGACTGGTAGTGTAAATACAGATAAAAAGCTTCTTCTCCACACTTGAGACACAGGTCGCATTTGAAGGGATCTGATCAGTGATTGGTTATGATAGCTGTCAATAATGTTCAACCTCCCTACCTGTGACTTGTAATGAGACAAACACCAGGGTGATATTTAAATGTATTGATAGGATTAGTGGATCAAAGACATTATGGTCAGCTTGTACATAAGGTCACCCAGGAAGAATTATCAGTTCTTTGTAATGTGGTGATAATTTAATAATAAGTATGTGTCCAGAAAGAACAATAGGATTCGTGTTTTGTCCACCTGGGCTGCAGTGTTAGGAGATAAATGACTTAATAAAACTGTCTGAGACCTGCGGTGAAATACAACACCCTCACAAAAAACAAACTGTAAGTGAATCACAACGTAGGCAATCATCTGATGTTATGGGATATGTTGAGGGGAAATATCCAGTTCAGTTCCAAGACAAAACAATCAGGAAAACCCAGCACATGTTTTAGTTAATGCCAGATGTGTAACATTAAATCTTTCATGATGTAACCGAAATGCCAAGTGGACTTTTTGGTCCAGTCATAAATTTGCTCATAACCGTTCCATGAAGTTGACTTCAGCTGACATTGGGTTGTTGTGATTCAGAGGTTTTAAACCATTTCAGATGAGCAGTCACGGCACGCAGAGGAGTGGCCGGATGTCCACTTTTCACAACATGAAAACAATTTTAATAAAAACTGATTAGACAAACTGCATGACAACACAATGAATCACACACAATCACAATGTAAAAACAGCACAACAGCAGAAAAGTCACTTTTAGTTTTGGCAACAGGGCATGTTAATTCCTCAAAATGATTTCTAATGCACTAAGAAAAATTTTTTTTCTTTAAAGAGCATCTGATCCAAAGTAAGCAGACAACAGGGACCATACAATTTCATCATGATAATTACAAACAGGCCGTGGAGACAGATTCCTTGGTTTGGGATTTAAGGGTCCATTGAACTTAATCTGATGTTTACTAGTACTTTGAGCATGAAAATGTCTTAAGAGAACACATTCCCATAGTCTCAGCTGCTCGAAAATAGACTATTTACTGCTCTAAGAATGTAGTGAGTGATATTGGACATTTGAGAATAACTCTGGAAGGAAGTATTTTGGATTGGCTACTGGAAGAAAGCAGATAACAAAGACTAAGATAAGATTTATTCCTATTTCCTATCTGTATCCATCAGTAACCACCTTTGACCTGATTTGAGTACGTACTTACCTACTGTATCTATTAAGAATAAATCACATTTTGTACCAGCATTTTTTTTAAAGCATTCAGCCATTTTTGTAAGTCAGTGAGCAGTGCTTTTCATCACTTGTTTTGTGTTTTTATGTGCGTATGTGTTTTTTTTTCCATCCAGTTTCATCAGGCAGTTAAAAACACGTTCAAACAAATGGTGCCAGGCATAACAAACCCCGCCCCTCGCACGTATTGTAGCTTATTTTGGCATCGATCAAGCTGATGTCATGTCTATACATGTGCTGATGTCAGTATATCAATTGCCTCTATATATGTGCCAAGTTTGAAGTAAATTGAAACAAAATTGATGTTTTTATGGATGTGAAATTTCACCCATTCCATGGAAATGGACAAAAAAAAAAGAAAAAAAAAATCATAAAAATTTAAACTTTGATCTGTTTTTCCCAAAATATAGTGACATCTATTCTGGGTCACTGGCAATCTATAAACCAAAGTTGGTATGAATTCAATCAATAGTTTTGCTGCTACAGACCTTTGAAATTTCGTCCATTATAAGTAAATGGGGAAAAAAAAGATTTTAAGAATTCATTAAAAAATTGAACTTTGACTTGCTGTTCCCAAAATGTAATGAGATCTATTCTGGATCACAGGCAGTCTACAAACCACATTTGATATGAATTAAACCAATAGTTTTGCTGCTAGAGTGTTAACAATCAAACAAACAAACTGCACCAAAAACAATACCCCTTCCCTCCCCTTCAGGGGGCGGCGTAAAAATCATCTTTCAGATTTTGATCTTGTATTTAATATGTTATGTTCACCATCGTTATCATACCTGGTTTTCATTTTCTTAAGGTGTGAATGTTCTGACAATGACATTTTTAATTGGAGCAAAGGTTAAGAGTTTACCTTAAAATACTTTTATTGTTAAATGTAGTGATAAAATGTGGAATAGATAACAAAAACATGGAAACTCAAAGGGGTGTACACTACATACTTGAACAGAAAGATGCAACTCAACTCCTCAGACAACCTCAGAAATATAATGATGAATGACATGCATCTAATTACATACAGTACTATGTAAAAGAACGTGGCCAACATTAGGTTTGTTGGTTTAGTAAACTTTGAGTGAGCATACATATTTATTTGTGTCTGAGTGAGAGAGTGAATTAAAAAAAATCTTACCTTTACGACTCTACATGTTTATGAACTATATGTTATGTAACAGTTTGAGGAAATGTGGCTGACATCTACAGATTTTCACTAATGTAGCTCAGTTCCACACATGGTCCTCAGATGGCCTTTATGCACGCTGGTGTTTACCACTGCTGATGCCCAGCAACGAGATAATAGTCCCACAGACGACACAGAGACGAACGCTGCATACCCACTGTCCTGACATGGCATTTTAATCTTCCAAATTACAAAGAATAATATTAACATGCAAACAAGTGCTTTCTCAACAACAATCACTTAACAGAGCAAGAGGGAAAGGGGAAGATGATTTGTTGGACAGATTATGCCACCCTGCAGCAGTGAATCAGCCTTTTTTTTTTTTTTTTTTTTTTTTTTGCATCTCTGTATATTGAACCTGTAATACACATATTACATCAGCTCAACATGTACGAAGTTGGCGTGACGGCAGCATTTACCAAATCAAACCAAGTTCGGGACGCCATGTTCCTGACTTTGGATGTTGGTGCTTTTGAAAATCTCAAAACATGTATGCAAGAAACAGTTGGCTTCAATATTAGCAGACAGTCCAGGTAAATGTAGTGTGCATCACAACTTTTATTTATTTTTTTGTTGTTTTTTTTACCTATAACATGCTGCTGATTGATATGTTCTGTGCATGCCAAAAGCATTTATCTCAGATGCCAACTTTAAAACCACAAGTCAGAATCACAATGCATCTAATTAAAAGACTGCAGGTTCTGTATAAATATTTAATCAGGATCTTCGTGCTAAGTTGTATGTTCTGCACCTTTGAAGACGTTAAACGACAGGTACAAGTTGACTGTGGCAGTGTTTTCACTATGAATGTAGGTTTTGTTGAAATAATTATCGCCGTGATGAAAGCTTAATTGAAAAGTGATGAGATGATATGAACATGTATTGAAACAAAACATTTATATCAGTGAAGGAAAGTATGTAGTGCATATCTCATCAGATAAGAGTCACATATTTGGTATGAACACACTTTCTTTGTATTATTAGACACTAAAGACGCTACCAACCAGTGCAGTAAGAAATAAAATAGAACCATATAAATAGTTTGTAAAATCCCCATCAATATGTCTCAGGTTTTAATGAGCTGACATACAGTTATCACATTTTATCTGCAAAGTATGGAGTTTATTTTGACAAATGAATAATGAGAAAGTTGATTCCCATAAAGGAATAGTCTTAGTTACACACCAATCAGCTATAACTTTATGACCAATGACAGGAAACGTGTTAATAATATTGATTATTTCATTGCAATGGCACCTTTCACTGGGTTATATATATTAGGCAGCAAGTGAACATGTAGTCCTTGAAAATGATGTATTGGAAGCAGAAAAATGATCAACACAAGGAACTGAAGGACTTTGACCAGGTCCATATTGTAACAGTGACGACTGGGTCAGATCTTCTCCACGGCTGCAGGTCTTGTTGGGTGTTCCTGGTCTGCAGTGGTTAGTACCGACCAGAAATGGACTAACTAAGGACATCCCAATATCAGGACAATTGATCATCTGTGGGAGGTGTTGGACAAATAAATCTGATCCATGAAGGTCCACCTCTCTACTTCTAGGGCTTCATGGATCTGCTGCAAATGTCTTGGTCCAGATACCACAGCACACCTTCAGAGGTCTGGTAGAGTCTAGGCCTCGGGTCAGAGCTGGTTTTATGGAAAAGGTGGACCTACACAATATTAGACAGGTGGTGATAATGTTATGATCCCATAGATGCTCCAATGGTTGAGATCCGGTTATTGTTCTTGAGACACTTTTGGTTGGTACTAACCACTTTACATGTGGAATGAACAGCAAGATCAGGAGACTCTGACCCAACGGTTTGACCATCATTATTTCTCCTTTATCAAAGTTGCCCAGATCTTGACTCTTGCCCCTGTTCCCGTTTTCAACACATCAACTTCGGGGTCTAAATATTTACTTGCTTCCTAATAAAGCCCATCTACTGACAGGTTCCATTATAATGAGGTAATCAATATTAAAACCACTTTGCCTGTCAGTGATCATAATGTTATGGCTGATCCATGTAGTATGTCACTATAAAGAGTTCCCTATATTGTTGCACATTATTACTATCTTATTACACACAATATTGCATAAAATTGCATCCTAACAGCACATACTGTTTGCATTGTTACTGCATTGGACTGTATATACTGTATTTTACATTTTCTTCTATATACATTGTACATAGTCTTGATACACTAATTCTTTAGTGCCTCTCATATTGATGTACATATTCTTGAGTGTTTTTACATTATATTTTCTCTTGTTATTTGTATCTAGCCAAGAACTACCTCCCAGAAAAATTTCGTTATGTGCACATAATGACAATAAACATTCTTGAATCTTGAATCTTTAGGTTCAAGTCAAACCTAGCTGTATTACTGATGACCATTTTCAGAGCTGTATTTACTTCAACTCAAACATACAAACTTTTATGTTCTCATTTATTTAGAAGTACCTCTTTCTGTAAAGTATCACTGGATCCATTTTTTTCCTTTTCTGCAATTAGATAAACCAAAATCTTTCCAAATTTAGACCTTTAAATGAGTTGTACGTAGGATTGTGGCCAAAATTGGTACTGCAATCACATTAAAAATACTGTAGAGTGTGTATCCCCTCCACCTTCCCCCAGACTAGGAGTTGCCAGATCCAGCATGTCTACTACAAGGAGCTACCATGGCAAGCGATGAGTCCTACACCAGTATTTATACGGTCCCAGGCCACAGTCTCTTCATCCAAGGCCGGTTTCGGCTCTCTGTGGCTTTTACCAGGTGGTGAGACCATGGGCCTGGGCCTTGGGAGACCACGGTCTTCAAATTCTTCTCCACTTTCAGGTGTCTCCTGTCACATCTCCGTCTTTTCTGTCATGACCCTTTGAACTCTGCCACTGCTCATTAGTGGATCACATTCACCTGTGA
>JAPQRP010000006.1:24374551-24408190 GCA_037367295.1 Apogon hyalosoma | reverse complement strand
CTCTTCGCCTGCCCCCCGACTCTGCGTCTGCCTGCTCCTCGTCGGCTGCTCGTCTGCTAAGGACATTAAGGACTTAGGTGTCTTTTACCCTGTACCTTTTGAAAAATAAAGAACCTATCAACTGAGAACTGGGTCTGTGTCTGCACTTGGGTCCTCGGTTATCCTGGTTACAGTCTCCATGTTTCAAAAGCGTCTCCTATACACATCCTTGTTTTGTTTCTCCCTTTGTCACAATGTATTTGGGAATAAAAAGAGGCCTTTTAGGTTTAGTAACATCAGAAATTTGCAATCAGAAATGGTCCAGATGCAGCTCGGTGGGAACTGGCAACCTGGATGCTGAAACACTACCGACTTTATGATTGGGAGATAGGTGATGGGCGGAGTATCAGACCAAATCACAGAATGACAATATACATTATTTAGGGGCTGACACAGCTTTTCAAATGTGCCTATTCTGGCTGGACTACTACTGTCAGTGAAATCAGTATTTGAAATTAACATGATTCCTTAATGTTTGGTGACATTCAGGGCCAATTTATGATTACGTGGAACATAATTCTTATATACAGCTCCTTTAAGTAGCAGCCTTCTGAAATTACACACTGATATTGCAGTTAGAATGGCAATTTGATCAATTACGCCAGTATGTGTACAGAGCGTAACCTGAGAAATGTTAACTGATCATCTTGTTATTTAACTTTATCAGTACTTTATTAACATATGCTGTTATCACATATGTTCTCACATTGTGTTGATATCTGTAGAAAAGAACTTTGGAAAAATAGGAACCAGGTATTAAGACAAGACAAAAATAAAAATGTGCTTCATGTTCAAGCACTGGCTGGTTGTAGGAAAGAAAAATTATGAAAATTGATTTGTTTTGGTTTTAACTGTAAAATGTAGGTGATCATTAACCACACTTTAACTTCATTGTGTAAAAGTGTGCCTTTTTGTATCACTGCTAAACCACCTCTAGACATCTGAAACTTCAGTTCCACTAAAGGAATCTGACAGTTTCATCTGCTGAAGAGGAAGTGGGGTGAACGCCTTCTGAATTTCTGTCTGTTGCAACAGCTTGAAGGTTTTGTAACCCGGGTACTGTTGCCCTGTTCTTACTATATCAGCCATCAAGTTGAAAGCTGGGTTTTCACCTAATTGCAATTATTTCCACTCGATACTTTGTGGAGTGTGGTGAGTGTGTTTCCTAGTTAGCACTTTCTTTTTATCAGTTGACGGAGCTCATATTCACAATTCGAGTTTGTTTTAAATTCTTTAACTTGAGGAAAAATGAATGACTGCAACCAAAAACAAAAGGTACAAAAGCAATATATATATAGTCAATATGTTCCCCCAAACAGATATTTTGAATGCATTCCCCGTGTTGTTTAATTTATACAATTTATTTGAGTATTACCTTATACTTAATCTGCAGAAACTGACTTTACTCAGTGCAAACAACGGCACATGAGCGCCTAAAAAAACCTTATCCTCTACATTTTGCACTATGATCATTTTCTTTTCGGGATAATGGACCTGATGGAGTTTCACGGGAATGACTGACCTTTAAATGTAACCTCAACAACACTCACTGAAGTCAGTTTTGTGCAAAGCTAGTTAAAGGCCTAATGGCATCAGGTAACTCCCTGAGACACTTATGGACACTCGGACAGTGTAATTCCCCTGAGCTCACCCATTTGAAGATAAACCCACACTGACTTTTGTCTTTAACCCATAAAGACTGAAATAGCAACTGGTATCCAGAACCATCTACTGATCTAAAATGTTTAATACCTTCTGAACTATTAATCCTATTAATCCATGTAAATAATTGGTGTGAAATGCAGTTTGTCATCTTTTCATGGTCATCAGATATGACCCATTTGGATGTTTAGAGGCTCAGTAGTTACCATGGAAACACCGTCATCTTCTACAACATTGATTCACCAGTAAAACCCATGGAGTTTGATAAATGACAGTGGATGGAGACACTTGGTTTATGTTCAATTAACAATATATTTTGTTGAAAAAGTAATTTTTTCTTTAGTTCTCTCTGTTTCTGATATAACAACCCTCAATGTTTATCTAAGCTTCTATAACATCTACATGATCAGTAAATTAAGTGTAGGAAAATGCATGATTTTATTTTTTAAAAAAAAACCCACACAAAATATAGGGGATAATATTCTAATAAATGGTAATAAATCATTTAAGAAAGGTGAAATCTAGAGAAAAATTCACTTTGGAACTGCCACAAAAGTAACACTGGGTCTTTATGGGTTAATATCAGTAAAGATGTTTCTTAGTTCCTTTAGGTGAAGTCTCTGTTGCTTTATACATGAGCAGTAAACACAAACATATGGCCTTGAAGACAGATATGTATTATCAAAGTTGGAGAAGTCATTAAAAACAGCTGGAAGAGAGTTAAAATAATGGATATTTACAACACATTCACACCAGATGCTCATAAACCCTCCAACCAGAGCACGCCCACTCATTCTTCCTCTCAGAAGATCATATGACACAAACCGCCTCCTCACTTACTTCCCATCTGACAGGAAAATTCCCCTTCACTACAGAAACATACAGTTTGTATCTCCTGACCTTTGTCTGACTCACCACCAGCCTATTGATGAAATCTGTTGGAGGCATCAAAATGGCACACACCCTCAGGCAAAACTTGCATCTAATTTTTGTTGGACTCATAATACGGTACAGGCGCCACATAGAAAAGGTTTCCTTAAAAAAAAATGAAAATGGAAAATCTAATCAACTAACCTTAACCCTCTAACACTCCTGTGAATTTTCTATCAGTGCACTTTATTGGACAGCTCCATGTTTTCTTTATTACTTTGAGCAGCAAAATGCAATACAGACATACAATATCTGTATGGATTTATATGTGTATGTGCTCTGACCTTTATTTGATCCTCCGCTACATGTGAAATGTCAACTTTAACACAGGAAACTTAATAAATTACTAAGGAGTGTCTGCTGTTTAATCTCCAAAACAAGGGACGGACCAGCAATTACAGAAGTATTATTTACTTTGTTACTCCAAATGAGCACATCAGAATTCCTGAAACTGAGTAAGACATTGGTTTCATGGGTATTTTCAAGCTTTAATGATCTGGTTAAACAAAAACAACTAGGCCCAGTTATACATGCAACATCCCACAGTCTTGTCCATCACAATGAGGTTATCAGCTTTGGTGCTATGACTACACAGACAGTATTATTATAAACAGTTTTTTTTTTGGTCATGATGTGCCTTAAGAAACACCTAAATGCCATTTTGAAACATTTGTACAGACCATAGATATGTAGATGGATGCATGTTACGGCTGTCAACAGCCTTCTCTGAAAGGCTGGTAATCTCAGCGCTTCCTCCTCTCATCCTTGTGTAATGACCCGTCAGTGAAACAGGATCAGACTTGGTAACAGTCCTCCAGGACCCAAGATGGAAAATAATGGATCTCAGAGTGTGTACATCCATTATGCAGCCTGCTGTTTCCTGAAAGTTGTAGCATCATCAACCCCAAATAGCATCTGATGAGTTTCTGCCTGCACAACATTCGAACTAGGTCCAGGTACAAGAAGAGTCTCAGTCCAGGATGTTAAATATGCAAAAGAAGCAAGAAAAAACAGCAAATGAATTACTTTACATAGTGTCTCCAATTTTGATGAGTTATAGTTTTAAAAGTTTAAGTTTTGGGGATGAATACTTTAAAATGTTTAAGAAAATGGTGAGTTATTTAATGATTTCTAGACATATTCTCTAATTTCTGGTGCAGTTTTCCAAGCAATAAATATTTGTAAAGAAGATTGTACATGTATGTTTGCAGAACATGTGAAAACATTATCTTTTACTAACACATTATCATATATTAACATAAAAGTTAATTTATTAACATAATATATTCTAATATATTATCTTTTGCTAGTGTTTCTAAGGTAAAGTGAAGAACAATTAGAAGTATTACATAGGTTTCAAACTAATTTAATGCCAAATAAATCACATTTAAGCAAAAAATCAATTTGTGTTATTCATGGAACTTTTGGCCATGAGTGTACAGGGATGAGAATATTTTAGCTTTATTTTTGTTAAACAAATAATGACACGATGGATTCTATTGCATGTGTCTGTACATTAAATGTTAGATTTAAATCATTTTAGAACTAATTGAAGGACCAGATGATTTTTTTTAAATCATTCCCTGAAACAAACAGGGTGTACTTTCTTTTTCTCTTATGTTTTTACTTTCTGCATCAGGGCGACTCACAGTATTTTCACAGTCCTCAGCTACCTCTGGGAGGCTCTTTAACAGCAGCTGATACATTAATATGCTCCTGTTTAAGGAGAGTCTGACACACCATCAGTTTTGGCCCCACAGCCTGCAGTGCTTGGAGAGGACGGCTGCTGATTTGTGTCCTTCTTTGCAGGACTTGTGGTCTGCTGAGAGGACCATAAGAGGCAGGGTGGCATGCAGAGGCAGCAGTAAGGGTGAGGGTGAGGGTGGTGTTGTGGAGTGAGAAAACAATGGCAAGGATAATAGCAGAGCTGAAATGTTTATGGGAACACAGGATGATAGATAAAGTGTATGATAACTACGCGTGGAGCATGGGAGACATTCATCATTGTGTTGTTAGTGTGTTTTATGCCAACAACATTAATTTTTACTTCAAGTAATAAGTCAAAAAATAAATTGTTGCCAGCATTATGTCTTAAGGTCTAGATCTAAAATTTAAAAAAAAAAAGTGCTTGGTTGCTTTTAGATCAGTCTTTGATTTGTTGTTGATATTACTGACCTGTGTGCATATTCAAGAAATCACTTAATAAGGTATTTATAGTCTTTCTGCATAGTGCGGTGACAGAGAAAAATTGAATTGTTTGGCAAAGATCTGCCACTGGATACATTATGAAATCTTGACTAGTTTTCTTGTAATCGCTGTAAGAGCTGAAAAAAAAAAAAAAAAAAAAAAGGAAACATGCTATTCTGGGAAAGAAAACAGAAACTGTCACATGTCTGTAATTTTTACCTATTTTTTTTTTTTTTATAAACCACTTATCCTTCAGCTTTTCACATTCATTTCCCCATGTATTTAACCTCTTAAATCCAACACAAATAACAGTCATTGTGAAAAACATAAGTTGTGCAATTCATGATTTTTTTTACACAGCCTCAAATACCATGATAACTTCCTTAGAAAAACAAAACAAAGCAAAAGTCATGAACATCTGTAGGTTGTTTTGCTCATATTGAGTCTGACACATACAGATAACAAAATGTTTCCAAGGCTTTTATGAAGATGAAAAACAATCAATGTGGAAGAAGAGAAGTATGATGAGAAAACTGTTGTGATAGGGTTTGCATGTATTTTTTCCATCTCAGTTGTGGGTGTATCTGCATATCAGTTTGTGAGTGACCACATACAAGTGAGTTAAGGCAGATAATGAGCACACACAGTCCGTGATTTGACATGGTTCTGGTCTGGTCCCTCAGGCCTCTGTCATGCTGCCAGTACATTATTAGTTTTCTGTCCAGACCTTAGCAACAGGGAAACATTTACACCAATGCACAAAACTACTCATTCAGCACAAGTCATTAATTAGGCCACTGTTTGTTGGATATTTCGTGGAGGAAATGGAGAATTGTTGATAGAGAAGAGGAGCGAGGTGAGAAAGACGCTTCCTGGGCCAGCTGCTGTTTCTGTCCCCGTTCAGGTTGAATAAGCAGCCTCATGCTTCTGTCTGGATTCTGCTGTCTGCTGTGCATCATACTTTGAAGGTCAGTGCAAGAAAAAGCTGTAGTTTTGTCATGCAGTGGCGTCTCCATCATTATGTACTTCTGAAAGGTGTGATGCTCACCACTGTGAATGTGGTACCGGTGTGAGGAGACGGATGTTGACATTTGCCCAGTGCAACAAGAAGAACCACATGCTTAACTGACAGTGATACTAAACACAGTCGTGTTCTCGTCTGGGTTTAAAACCAAGGTGTCAACAACTCCACTATGTTCAGGTGTTTAATCAGGTTTAATTTGACTCATGGTTTAATCTGAGAGGATCCTGAAACTCTATTTATGGAACAGGCTGTGTGAAAATTCATGATTAATATTTTCCTTTTTTTCTTTTCATCTCTTTTATGTCTATATGACTCTTCTGTTTCCTTTGCAGCTTATTTACCATACATAAAGGCAGTTTTTATCACATGATCAACATGATTAATGTTCCATGATGCACTGAGGTTTTTCAGATTGAGTACATCTATTGAACTATGCCCTGATGAAGACTGTGTAGTCAAAACATGCTAGCAATAGCATCCCTATAGGTAATAAGTATATTTATGTATGCATAAATGTATGTATGTATGAATGCAAGTATGTTAGTATATATGTGTGTGTATGTATGTGTATGTGTATTTATGTATTTAAGAAAGTATGCAGTCATTTATTTATTATGTGTGTTGTGTTTTTACTTTTTGAAGGCTGATTGTAGATTTTTGTGTAACAGTTCTTTCGTCCATTTTATTTTTCATGCATTCTGCCCCGATTCCTTTCTATACATTTACATTTCATTTTATTTTACCCACTGAAGTGCCAACCACCATTTTTTTCTCATCTATAATTTGTATATTTTGCTTGACCACCAGTCTAACAACTGACATGATCACTTCATATGATCGCGTGCCTCACATGAAAGCAACAAATCCTTGACTCAGACACATAATCAAAATCATCATTAAAAGCTTGCCTCACAGTCTACAAGTTGTCTGAGCATTATTTGATCCGATTAGTCTGTTAGCTCAGTCATGCTTTGCCTTTTGTTAAGCAGCACAAGTCAGACAAGCTAAAAAAGAAAATAAATCCAGCTTTAAATGTGATTACACACTCAAGATCTTGCTTGCCCCATGATATCCATCCATCCATATTCATAAAATTCCTGAAGCACCATCAGATTGCCTAGGTGTCAAAGATTATTCCTGTGTGAACAAAGTGTGCTTGAGGAGTACAGACTGGTAGAAAGGCTCAGGTTTTAGAAGTTAGGCAATAAGGCAGGCTTTTCCACATAGGCCACTGAATAACCGCAGATAATAGCCATATCTATATACAGAAGCATTGACAAATAGTGCTCGTCACTGTGGTCTGGACTGTTGGTCTAAATACTTATACTCTGGACTCTAACCCAGACCTTCTCTTTCTTCAGATTGCAGGTTTCATCAATGCTGTTCATCCATTTTGTGATGACAGTAACAATCTGAGAGCCTTCCGCTTCTACGCCCTCAACCCCATCGTAGATCCTTGGATTTTCATCATCTGCCGCAAGTCTGTGTTTAAGCACATGTGCTCTGTGCTGAGCTGCCGCTTCAGCAAAAGAGCTGTGAAGACGACAACACGCTATGCAATGTCTTTACCCCTTGACAATCACATACAGCGCAACTCGCCTGATTCTGTGCCAGTTTCACAGTGCAACATGTACCCCAGTATACCCCTGTGACTCAACCAGAAACCCTGAGCGGTGCAGCGAGATGAACTGAATGCTGGAAGATGTGGGTTGAAAAAACAAGACATATAGAATGGTACGACTCCTGCACTCAACAACACAAGGCACAAAGATATAAAGACAAATGTGTCGCAATGGAAATATTCTGTGTATGGTCATTAGTTTTTTTAATGGACTAATTTTGGAAAAAGTGATTGCACTAGGTCTTAAATGTCCTTGACTGAGGAATGAAATGTTTCAATTTTGTGCCATAAAACAAATAGCACTGTAACTCAGCACTAGGAAACATATCCAACCATATCATGTCTGTGAAAATTATACTGTAATATCACAATATATGCACTTGGGTAAATGGTGTAGGTGAGTGCATCCTGTCCTGTTCTTTCTGTCAACCAAGTAGCTTTTTTTCTAAGAGTAAACCCCAGGTACCTCAGTGATCGGTGGTCTCCACATCTACCACCCTCACTGTGGTTAGAATGACTTGCTTGCATGGTTTGCTTTCATTTTGGATATCATTGACACTTCCAAAAAAATAAAAATTTTTGTGCAATTAGTGACAGGGTTGGACCATCCAAAAGAGAGATTCATTAAAATAAGATGTGTCACACTGATAATTTCATATTTTTATAGATATTGAACCAGCCAATTGCAAGGCACAGTTTAAAACTGAGTATAAACCATAATTGGGTTTTAATGTTGAACAATCAGGCATAATTGTATTGTAGGCTTTCTGAAACGCAGCCCTTACTGTCCTTGTCTATACAGAAGTCTGAGCTCCAGCTGTGCTGCATTTACATGTAATGGTTTTTGAAGTGCTCTTGCTTGTGGTGCTTGCTTTCAAAGTGTGGTTGTAAAATTATGTAACTTAAAAGCACGAAAAAGTATTAAGAGCTCATGTAAAGTTAACACTGCTTTTTTGAGCTGTAAAGCTGGGTATTATTAGCAAAATAGATGTACATCAGAAATATTCTAAAGTGTGTCTGATGTTTGAGTTAACTAGGGTAAAAACTTGATGTCCCGTCTGTGATGTATTGAATGTATGACTGTTCCCATCTCATCTGCCACTGCTTTTTAAGATGTGATTGTGTGAAACTCTTGAAGACCCTCCTTTATGCTCTTGATGCACTGTCAGAATTTATTGTTTGCTGTTGTTATGATTCTAAAGTTGTAACCGTGTTAATAGTAACTTATTTATGCTCCTTCACTATAAAATGTGGTCGTGCCTCATGGAAATTGTCTTTTTCTGGTCAACTTTGTAAAATGTTGATTTCGAAGCATAAGACAGTGAATCCAGTTTTAGGCCACATTTCAGTTTGGGCTTTATAGCCATTAATGCTCAGTCATGCTTGGCCTGACTTTAGACGATTTACCACTTGCAGATTGTGTTCTTTGAGGATATGTCTGTACATGTTATCCTCTACTCAAATTAAATATTACATTTACAAAAATGGTACACATTTTGTTCATGTTAAATAAAATATCATGAAGAAAAATTGCCTCAAAACCCAGAGAAAGTTTTTTTTGGTTTAGGTAAATATTCCAAGTCATGGGTTACACAATGAAATTAAATTCAGTTTGTTTTAGTAAAAGCTTATAAGGTGGCTTAGAATTTTGGGTTATGACTATATTCCCTGTTAAACTCTGGATTTCTACTTTCATGGTGACAGTTGAGAACAATTTCCCACAGAGAAACAAAAAAAAGTGAATTATGTGATGAAAGCCTAAAAAAAAAAGTGTAATTTGATCAAAGCATTATATTGGTTAAATCAAATTTCTGTTTTCTGACTAAAATGCTTCCTTTGGAATCTGTAACAAGTGAATGATCTCCAGCTAAATGACTGGATTACAACAGAGGAGCATTTGTTGCTGCAGCGCCCCTCTGTGGTGAACTAGTGTAACCTTAAAAATGTTATTGAACATCAGGCATTTGCTTGTAATAACAGCCAAGAAGCCACAGGGATTGTTTTTAAATCAGCACAACCTTGACTTTCTTGCCAAACTGCTTTAATCTTAAATTACACAACATACCTCTTGAGGGATATGAATAAGAATAACCATGCAAAATCAATTAGGCTGTGGCTAAGAAGTGGTTTATTTTATCAGAGTCAAAACAAGTGAATGACTAATTGCACTGCTCCAATGGTTGTTCCTCTTTGTTCTTGTTTCTGGAAAATGTTCTATTACATTTAAATACAAAATTAAAACATATTTGTCTGCACATCGTGACTTGAAGTACCAGTGAACAAAGTGGGTAGGTACATTCCTGAGAACAAATACCACACAGAAAATAGAGCTATTGTATAAAGTTGTGAGCACATCTCAGCTTTATAAAAAAAACTGTTGTGCTTGACTTTCTCCAATCCAAGTGAAAAAAAAAAAAACAATCTGGCAGCCAACTGTTGGCATGTCATCTGCTGCACAGAAGCTTTATGAATAACTTCCAACCTCAAACAGTTTGATGACTATGGCTTCTTGGGGTCGCAGTTCCAGTGTGTACAGAGATGTTGAGCCTACGCGGTCCATTTCTGTACTTGCTATAAACACCCCAGCTTCAGGCAGGCTTGGAGCCCAGGCAGGATCCAGAGGCCGAGGCTCAGCCCCAACATTAAGCAGAACGAGGAAATGGACGCAGCCCCAGGAACGCAGAAAGGCCAGGATGGGAGGGAATGAAGGAGACGGAAGAGTGGAGTTGGAGGAGGCGTTTGTGGAGGCGTTGAAGGGGAGGAAGGTGAAGCTGCCGTACAGAAGAGCTTCTTCTCTGGCTCTGGAGTGACTGAGGGAGGTAAACAGAGCTGCAGCTACATGCTGCTTCTGCTTGTCCTGAAGGGTAAACAGCAGATCATTCAGTAGTCAGGAATTATTAAAAAAAAAAAAAAAAAAAAAAAACTTATTCCAGCTCTTAACTTCACCTGCACTAAGGGGGCAAAGTCCATAAAGTCTCTTTACAATTTAACACATTTATTACAAAAGCAAATGAAGACAAATCTGTGGAAATTATTATAAAAGGAAAAGCAGATATTGAAGTTTTTCGCCTCATTTAATACACCTCTATATGGGTACCACTAGTTGCACGAAGCACATCCAGACGGTACTGGATTTCTTGCCATGTTGGCTGCAGCATAGCCTCATCAATGATCAGTGATCTTTTGCTTCAGGCCGTTGATGTCCTGTATCTTTGTTTGAAACCGAATTTCTTTAACATAGCCCAATACAGAGAAATCCAGGGGAGGGATATCTGGTAAACAAGGTGGCCAGGTCTGGAAATGTTTGATTTAGGAACCCACCAACATGCAGTCCCCAATATAGAGGTGCACCATCTACCTGGAAAATGATGGTCGGTTGAAGGTCATCCACTCATGGTGCCACATATTCAGTCAAAAGGTCATGGTAAACATTTGCAGTAATTAGTCTCTTGTTGAAGAAAAATGGACCAATGATTCGATTGAACATGATCCCACAATGATTAAAAACTGTGATAACCACTGAGTACATAAAACAAATCTGATTAATGTCTCAAGTGCTTTTGTAATACATTTTTTGAACTGGTGAAGAGACTTTGGACACCCTGGAAATTTCTCCAACAGTCGGTGAGATAAATTACTCACTGCTTGGGATTCTGATGGTTCACTGTCCTTATCTTCATGTGAGGAGGCAAGATTCAGCAAGGCAGTCTGTTCAATGGAAAGGTTTAATGCAGCAACAGAATATTACATGATAAATAATAAACTTCAGTCCCCAGGGAATAAAGCTGGGGTTTTCCTATGACGCACGTCACAATCACAAAAGGGCGTTTTGATATTCTTCATGGTATTCCAGAGTGTATTTCCCAGTCGGTGATGAAAAACGTGTTACTCATTAGTACACACCCTTGAGTGCACCAATTTTGTGTCCAGTGAGACGCTTAGATGAATTTTTATGTCCTGTGCCGAGGACCTGTGGTGGTTAAAACTTGTCACTGGGTTGTTATGGACCTTTGCTTCCGCTGACCAATCAGAAGAGCCGGGGCATTTTGGGAGGCAGACAGCGTCATTTTATTAAAGCTGCAGTGTTTCATAGCTTTAATTACCTTTCAGCATATTATAATTCAAAGGGTCTAAAAGGATGGGAGACTTCTGCATCTATAGTTTGTGTGTTGTGGAAAATCTACCCCTTGACACTCAGATTTTAGCTCTTCACAGGTGTTTTCAGGCAAATAGGAAGGTTAAATATGTGAATGTAATTACCACAATGCTAATCAGAATGGATTAGATTTTGTTGTTCTACTCTGTTGAAGCTCAGAAAATTGGAAAAACTACATGAAATAGTGTCAGGCTCATCTGCATTTATATTTAGTCTTTCGGTTTAAAGAGAATGCTGCAGAAGGAAGGCGGATATTTCCCTATTTTGGCATTTCCACCCCCCATATGATTCTGGCTTCTGCAGCTTTATTCATTTCATGGGGACTTTAAATTTTGTACAGAGGCTTTACCTGAGTTTGGTCGATGTCTGAATCATGCTGGATTGCAGGTGACCCGGGCAGAGTCATCGTCAAAACAAGAAGTAATTTCTTTAATTCATGAGAAGCTTTGCCACCAACCTGAACAAAACACATCATATAATGAAGCCATAATTCACTCTTAGTCTTCATGTAACAAATGGTAGATAAAACAAATGTTTATTACACAAGAATCGCATTAAAACATTCTTTATACTTCTGCAAAACTCAATATTTTTATCAGGCTTTCTACAGGTATCAGCAAATGTAATTTAATGCCACTTTAAACAATTTTAATGCCCATGTCCAACTGCAGATACAGTTTATATCTCCAGTCACTTCTGCTGAAACTTGCATTTCCCCATTTTTCTGACATTTGCTAATATTACCTCCGCTCTTTTGTCACAGCATGAGCCCACACACAGCATGTTGCATTCCAAGCATCCGGTGTTGTGACTTGTGCACTGGCTGTAAACAATAGCCAATTAAAGGGTTCTGCCTGTCAATCATCACACTATATTCCCGATCAAAATTATTAAATGTTCATATAATCAAAATAAATCGTGAACATCTTTTTTTTTCCTCCAAGTGTATTACATTTTTTAATGCCTCTGGACATTGAATTTAATGCCATTTAAGGCCTTAATTTTTGCAAACTGTACTTATGACTTATAATCCTTTTTAATGACCCGCAGAAACCCTGTATACTTAAAGTAAAAAAATAAGCTGGACAATTGAAATCCTTGGCTGGCAGCATTTTTCACACTCAAAGCAGTATTTCCAGATGTGTAAATCTAGAGACTTACTGTCCAGCTGGTCCATACATTTTGATCTACTGTATGCAGGTGCGTCTCTATGGCATCAGCCACTTCCTGGGCTGACAGGATGTGGTGTGAAGCTGGCAGAACAGACTTAATGACCACATCCACTTGGCTTGAGTTACTCAGAGGACGCAGAATGTCTTTTGTCTGTTTCACCAACACAATCCTGTAGAGACACAGAGTTAAAAAGAACTTCACAAGACCTTTACCTTCATGTCTGCTCATTATCCTGAGTACCTTTCCTCCTCCTCAGTGTTAAACTCTTTAAAGACATCCCTCCACTTCAGCAGAGTCTGAAATGGAAATGATGTTAAGGTTTTCCTGGAACAGAGAATATGGTACTGCTTATGAGAAAGACTAACATTAAAAAGGTGCCATTTTACCTTTTCTGAATATGCTTCATCTGTGTCACAGATGCTAAAACCTGCTACACCTTGATCCAACCAGAACCTGAGTGCATACTATGAAAAAAAATGTGCTATATTTCAATAAGATCTCACTGAAAATGTAGAATGCACCATCTTTATTTATTACAAAGTGGTTTTACCTGTGCTTTAGCTGAAGATTGTTCATCTGCATTTCCTGCTACATCCTCAGGTCCCTTCAGATTCACATCGCAAAAGTCCAACACTACTTTCAGATCTAAATCCAAGAAAATATTCAGTTATTCTTCCATATAACATCTATTTATTCTTTGTTCTTTTTTACTGACCTGCTTTGTTGCTCTGTTTGAGCAGATGCTGAATTTGAGGGATTGTCAGTGAGTCTTTATCAGTCGCAGTGAGGTTTAGAGATGCCTCTTTCTCAAACAGGCCTTCCATGATTAAAGCTCCTACACCCAGGGATCTGAGGAAAGGCAGCTGCTCACACAGCGCTACAAGAAAGTAGACTATTAGTAACACTAGATCCCAATACACTCATATTTAACATTTACAGTCAATCTGTATTTATTTCCTTTCTATTGTTGCCATGATGATTCAATTTTAGATTTATTTATTCATTCATTTATTTAACTTGACATGCAAAATTTAGTAGGATTGTTTTGTGTAAATTTTAAAGCCGCTGCAATCATAAGAAATCCTGCTATTGTTGGCACATATTAATATATGTTTTAGATCACAGTTTTCCTCTCTAAAGTGAAAAACATGTTCCAACACTTCCTAAACTTTGATATGATGGTTTGTAGTTTCAGGATAATAACATAACGTGCTGTGCACTTTTAAACCCCTCGGCCAAATAGTGTAAGATTCTGTTGAAAGTTACAGCCCTATAATTTAGATTGTCTTCATGTAAAACTTATTACATACATATTTATATGTGAAAATACTCAGATACTATAACTGCACAAGCCACAAGGCCATTGGACCTTGAAAAAGTAGGTCAAGGTCATCTATTTTCAAAAGGCTTCTGCTTCATGTCAAGATGCATCCACGGTATAAATTTGGTGCAGATATCTCAATGCATTCTTCAGAGAATGTGATTATGTTGTTGAATGGAGACAGACAGATAAACGAAACGATTACAATACCCCTTGGCCAAGGGGTAAAAACCTATAAACTTCACTTTTCCATCAGCTCAAGAAAACTAAAACAAATAAAAACTAAATTAACCAATCATCCGTCTGAGGTATTGTACAGTCTGATGACAAGGATTTTCTGGAATATTGAATCCTGCACCTCGATGTCATGCCAAGGCACCTTGTTTGGTTTACTCAGTCATTTCAAACTTAACACTGAGGTTTTGATGAATGCAATGAGACAAAGTTAATGTATTGCAACTCCAAGTTTAATCAGTCACCTGAAACTTGCATGGAAAAACAAATGCTAAAGCACAAACTAAAAGCAAAGTCATCTAGTGCTCGAGTCCAATATGGCACTTTGCACCAAACCACTTCAGTGGACCCAGTTTCTGCTATTTGATGTAGCTCCACATGTAAAAAAAAATCTACATCATCAGTGAATTGGACTCAAATGTTTACAGAGCTTGTCAGGAAGGTAGAGCAGAAAGTGTCTAAACCTCCTTTTGTCCTTTTCAGAACTCTACAGTCTGTTAGTGAAGTCTTATTGGCACATTATGGCACATAAATGTCATCATAAATAGGTTCTGTGGTATTAGTACCATATTCAGGGCAAGTCAGTTTATGCAGATGCAGAAGTTTTTATTGGCCTACATGTGCAATAAATCCATGCAGAATGACAGCCTGTAAAAAGCTTTAAGACAGTATTTGATTCCAGCTCAGTTTGTGGAAGGTGGGTCTCTGACCACCAGGAGGCGAAGGCAAAGTGACTGGATCTGGATTCATGGTGTATTGTCTAAATGCAGACATTTTAAAGTGATCTGTCATTTAATGGCTGTGTTATTTATTGGTAGATGTTTTAGTAGAACTGGTGTCCTTGGCTCACCGTTGATGCCCCCTGACCCCTCCGCCCTGGCCTCCATGAACAGCTGTGGCTGCAGCTGGTAGAACAGAGACTTCTGCCACCACCGGAGCGGCTGCGCCACGGGCCGTGGACTCTTCACTATGATGGCGATGGAGGTGGCGAGGATGGTGACCCAGGAGACCCAGAACAGCAGCACCAGGTACCTGCGCGCCCTCCTCCAGCCCGGACCGCCCGCAGCGGCCTCCAGCTCCTCCTTAGTGAGGGGCCGCCATTCGGGACACGAATCCGGGTCCGACTCCGGGATCAGCAGCGGCGCCGTCTCTGCGTCTGCGCCCACGCTGCCCGGCAGCCCGGGGCCCTCCATGCTGCCGTACCCGGGGCCCCCTGCGTTCAGAGGCATCCTACGTGGCTGCAGGTGAGTGACAGGGTGAATGCATGGGTTTGATCTGTGCGTGCAGAGGTCATGTTCTAACAGGCAGGAGTTGGCCAACTGGTGGAAGGCTCCAGGTTTGTCTGCACATGTTTGTTTGGTCTGTTTTCATACCGTGAAGTCTGTCTCCGAAGCGGCCTCTGGCTTCACAGCTGTGCGAAATACTAGAACATGAGCCCTGCTTACAACCACCGGCACGTTTTCTTACCAGTACCAGCTCGTTTTTGTTAATGATTAACTATTTCCACATGGGTCCCTTCAGGTGTTGGCCCTCTCTGGCATCTGATTGGACAGACCTGGTGTTGCCCCCAAACCAAACCCTGACTCAGAGACAAACAAGTCCGACATTATGTCAGGGGTATGCAACTCAGTTTAACACATACATGTTAAGATTACAGGCGTTAACAAGTAAATATTTGTCATAATAATCAATATATTGTGTATCATTCACGTAGCTTTCCCTGTTTTGTTGTATTTGGTGTCCCCTATAGGTGTTAAGTGGTAACTACAAGTTTGCTGTCACGTGTGACGTCATCCAACATCATCATCAGCTAACAGTGAACCTGTGTGATGTTTGTCTCTGACCCATGGACATGTATATATATGACGCTGCATTTGTATACATGTGAGCCCCTCGACAAAAGCCGCATATGACGTTAAATTCAAGATTATTCTGCTAGTGTAAGTAAGAGAATAATATAATTACACCATTGTCTACACTTTGTGTTTGTAAGCAGGGTTAATGCCACAAACCATCCAAACCCTAAAAATATAACACTGTGCAGGCATGGATCAATTTTTTGATTACAGTAGATTTTATGATTTTGTGCAAGATTGATGAGAAATGTGCATGCTGTCTTTTAGATTTATTTTATTTATTTATTTATTTTTTATAACAGTATCATATTTTTTCCCCCATTGATACACAAATACAAATAAAATAGATTTAATTTTTAGGTGGAAGTATTTTTCCAGGGTCAGAGGCTGACTGGATTTTTTTTTTTTTTTTTTACACAAAACAAAACTAATGCACAGAACAAACATGATTGTTTGTGAAGCAAACACACTTTTGTGGTGATAGGCTAATAATTTTCTTCTCTTAAACTGTAAATGAAACTGGCTAATATTCTGCTTTTTTCTAGGTCAACCATGGGCCCTGAGAAACGCCATCACCCCCCCCTTACGCTGGTTATAATGTAGGTAAGTGAACACAGCAACAGCTTCACATGTGTTTTTCTTGTTTCTTTTTTTGTATTTAGTCTCCTCAGGCTTCCCCTTGACTCATAATTTTGCCAGTTGTATTAGATGTGTCACAGGTATTGTATCATTATTTTTTTTAGAATGACTCTAGGTCCATATATTGCCGGCACCATCAGCATGAAAAGCTCTACTGTCTGAGTAAAGCCACTGTTCAGGACACTTAATGGTTATAACATGAATGTATGGATGGAAAGAGGTAAAATATTATAATAACTCACTATGAACTAAATGTACTTTAGCAGCTGTTAATATCAGTCAATCCCAGTAAAGTCTATGTGTGATAAACCCTGGGACACACAGTCTGCCTCACCTTTGTGTGATGGCTGCATATGTATGTGTGTGTTCAGGTCTTACATTAACACACAAAGTGAAACATCACTAGTCACTATGCTGATGAAACACACATCACTACTGTTTGCAAATGATGACACCCAGGTCATAACACTGCAAAATGCATGGGCTTTAAGATAAAATTATCAGTGTTTCATAAACTCAATCATCCTAGTTTTAACTGGTTTGTCGATAGAGAATGACTTAACCTGCTGTTGTCACTGCTTACTTAAACATTAAATTGGTGATAGTTCCATTGTTTTTAAGTGATTCCTCAAATAAAACTTTAGACTTAATTTAGTTAAGTTGAAATAAGACTTTTCAACTAAACTAAGTTAAAGTTAAACTCAGTGAAATGAGATAGTTCTGCATAATAGATAAATAAATATTTAACAGTATCTAATAGCTACACCTGAATTGTAACCACAACTCTAGTTTTATTTGAAAGAGTTTACATTTCCAGTGTGAATGTAGGAAATGGTCAAATGGTTGTAATATTATATAATAGACTCGCGCATACATTAACATTTATAGAGTAGTTAAAGTTTCTGATCTGGACCTTGCTGTAAAAACCTTTAAAACAGGACATTTCTGTTTTTTCCTATACATTTTTTACTGTCAGCTGCTGGTTTGTGTGCCCTCTGGTGGTGTCTGAGCTGAAAACAGCCTTTTCATTGGCTGCTGGTTTCTCCTGCTCTTCCTGACCAGTATGATTTTAGTTAAAGGAAACAGGCAAACACCCTCTTTGTTTTCTAACAACCATGAAAGCACAGTCAAAGTCAGTACTCACTCTTTATCTCCGAGGTCCTTTTTGTCTTTTCCAACCTGTTCTTCTTCCGTTTCTCAGCAAGTGTTTGCAGCTTGACTCCTGAGGTGAACATATGAGTGATCTAACTTGTTGGAAGTGAGTAGGTGAAGGAGTGCTCTTGAACTTTAAAAACTGTGCTGAGTTAATTAATACAGAGGTGCTGAGCGTCACCACACCCTCAACACATTCTGAGAGCCTGTGACTGCTGAAGGGAGCCCCTCTGAGCTCCCATGTGCTGTCTTTCCTTTATTTTATGAGTAATGTAATACTCTGCATGAATCGTGGAATCAAATGTGTTTTGATTTTTTATTTTTGAGATGAAACTCGGCTGATTGCTGCATTTTATCACCAGGTGAACCCATGTTGAAGTGGAATATACACTTGTAAAGTCAAAGTCAGCCACCAATCTGACATGTTTTTAGGGATAAAACTTTAATCCATATAATGTCAGTGTTTAATTTCAGTGTAAATCCGTCAGCCAAGCAATTTAATATGTGCGTAGAAAACCTAAAAGAATTAAATATAGACTCGTTTTATATTTAAATAAGGCGCTGTTCATGTCACAAAGATTAAATACTGAAGAACCACTTATTTGACCCTGGCTTTCAAGCTGTAAAACTGCACTACCATAAATCTTATTCACTTGAAAACTAAACGCTAATGTAAGACATCGCACATGCACTCTAAAATACCACCGTGCGCTCTTTTTAATGAGGTATGTGTGCTAATTCTCAGAAACAGTACATTTCTTAACCTGGTATGGCCCTCAGCCCCCTTCATTTCTGTCCCTCACTTGTGCATGCTATTTACTTTTGCATCTTTACCTCTGGCTTGCTTCATTTATGCCGTACATTTATGTTCTTGATATAACAAGTCACTGCATGTCACCTTTGCAATCTAACAGCATCGTGCAAAGTAATGATACTGCCTTCTATCATGGGACTCTCTGATACACATACTGTACAGCCTCATGTGTGAAGCCAGTGGTGTGTTTTGTTTTCACGGTGCGGTGTTATTTTTATGTCTGCATGATTTATTTCTGTGCAACAAGGAATGTCACACACATATACAGAGTGTGCAACATCAACCACATGTATAATGATGAACTGCCTTATATAGAAGACTCTAGTGCATAGAAGACGTCAATATCTACATAGACTACAAATATGTAGTACATTAATCAATACTCTTTGACACTAGATGTGGAAAGTATAGTTAACACAAACAGCGACTGTACATTTGAGTCGTCTTTCATTTTTATTGGCCAGACCCACCAGCTCAGTGAAATCATCTCTATCAAAGAGAAAATACAACATAAAGATTCATCATAAGTGTAGTGCTCATGCTCATCTAATGTCTCTCCTTCAAGCAGGGTTCCATGGAGATGAGGAAACCTTTTTTTCCATGGGCGGGGTTTCAGTTTGAGTCCTCCTCTGATCCTTCAATGTCCTGAAATGCCAAAGTAGTGTTACTAGATATTTATCCATTATGAACAAAACTATTGCTCATGAAGGAGAAGGTAACATGTGAGTGACTGAGTAAATATGTTAATGTAACCTACTGCAATTTAACCGTTAATATTATAATCCTAAACTTTACATGAGGCATATTTGTGTCTGTTGGTGGACTTTTTAATAAGTTATTATCAGGACATTAACCCATAAAGACCCAAACAGCCACTGGTGACCAAAACCATCTACTGATCTAAACTGTTTAATACCTGCTGATCCATTTATCCTGTCAACGCATGTTAATAATTGGTGTAAAATGCAGTTTGTCATCTTTTCGTGGTCATCAGTTATGACCCATTTGGACGTTCAGAGGCTCTGTAGTTACTGTGGAAACACCGTCATCTTCTACAACATTGATTCACCAGTAAAATTTGATAAACGACAGTGGATGGAGACACTTGGTTTATGTTCAATTAACAATATATTTTGTTGAAAAAGTATTATTTTCTTTAGTTCTCTCTGTTTCTGATGTAATAAAACACAACTTTAATCTGAGCATGGTCAGAAAATTAAATATAGGAAAATACATGATTTTCACTGAAAAAAAAAAAAACACAAAATGATATAAATCTGTGATCTTTTCTATCACTGTGTGTTGTGTCCTATTGTTTTATGCACTTTTATAGTATTTGATTAAACTGTTGTTATCATATCATTTGATCATGTTTTTAGATGTAAAGCACTTTGGTCTTCTTTGTGTTGTTGTAAAGTGGTATATTTTTAAAATTCTGATAAATAAAGTTTGATAAAGAACATGTTGGCACTGCAGTAACATTCAAAACTACATTTGTTTTCATTAAAATGGTACATTCTATCAGTGTAAACACTTAGGCCCATGTTTTCTACGTTCCATTGTGAGTGAATATGGATTCATGAGATTTGCAAATCATTGCATTCTGTTTTTATTTACATTTCACAACTTTTCTGGAATCAGACTTGTATGTAGGTAGTGTACTTAATGAAGAAGGATTATCTTGCATAGCATAAGTATCTTAATACACAAAGTCTAATACTGAACCAACAATTTACTGATAATGAATGGAAGTTAAGTGCATCAAGTTACAAGCGGTGTAAATGGAAAAATTATGTGGAAATAGTGTTAAAATGTTAGTTTTCCATAAGGCTGAATGGAGGTGATATTGTACTTCTACAACATAATTGCTAGTAGATCAAACTATTACAATAAGGTGATTATAATGATAATAGTGACAGGTTTAGTCAGTATGGCTGCATCTAATAACATCACATCTAATGATGCAGTTTGTTTCTCTTACCATTGGCTCCTGATTTCTTATGCCCATGATGTGTTTCTGATAAGCAGAAATGATACACTCTCGCCTGCAGAGAAAAAAAACAGTTCAGTTGCAGGGTGATTTTGTGTTTGCATTCATCAAAATTAACTGCACACAAAACAAGTCAGTGCTTTTGCTCAGACTCACTTGCTGGTAATGCCTCCTCCTGGTGGAAGCCCCGGCATTTCTTCTGATGCCAGGAATTTAATCACATACAAAAGGTCCGGGTCTTCATCTCGGGATCTCATCATCTGAATTATTTCTAACGATTAGAGGAATATATCAGTGATTGGGCAGATAGACGTTAGCATGTTTATCAGTGGATAATCAGTGGATCAATGGAAATCTTCAGTAACTGATCACCTTCTACTTTCATGTCAATCTGTCGCTCCAGCTCTGTCTCTTGCTGCAGGGCCTCTTGGGATACATGAGGGGCCCCAGGGAAGCAGATGATGATGATGCTGATATTGTCCAAGCTGCCCTGTAGAGGGAGACAGAATACACATTAAACAGCAAGTACAATAAGAGGAGTGTAGTTTTAATTCAGGGGCAGGCAACCTGTGGCTTTGGAGCCACATATGGATCTTGGGCCCTTTTCCAGTGGCTCAATGTGGCTTTGTCCAAAACCATATGGAAATGAATAACACTTCTTTTTTTTTTCTTTTTTTCTTTTTTTTTTTTTTTTTTGTACAAATTTTGCTATTATTGCCACAACCATAATGTGTTTCTGATGTAATGCAGTTGTAAAAATGTAGACTATACTCCAAATTAATTAAAAAAATAGTTGTAGTAATAGTAAAAGAAGACTACTTTTTAATCTTATGACACTGATGATATTCTGTTTGTAGTATTTACTGTAAAGAAAGCCTTCACATACCAGTTGATTTTTGCTGCAAAACAAAAATAACAAATACCACTGTTTTCTTTAGTTCTGTAAATGCACTGAAACTGTACAAACTAATCTTGAAGAGCTTCTTAAACTGTCACCACTATGAGGAGAGATATAAGGGTGTCTTTTGGCTCCAGACAGTGAAGTTTTTCTATTTCTGTCCTAAAGTGGCTCTTTAGATTGCAAAGGTTGCTGACCCATGCTTTAGTTCAATAGGAAACGTTTGGAAAATACCTGATATCTGCTTTAAGTTTGTTGGTCAGATTTCTTTCGGTTGATCTTATGGAAAACGTATGTGGTTTAATATTATATAATCTCAAATACACTTACATAAAATGCCTGTTTTTGTCAAGAAGCAACAAGATGATTAAGATCCATCCACGCATGTTGCTGTTGTCTGTAGCTTAGGGAAAAGCTGAAGCAGTGTTATCACCATTATCCCTATAGTCCGTTATGCGTATATTGTGGCCTGACGTGTACTAGAACATGTAATCTCAAGGTACAGTAAGTCTTTTTAGGTTAAATAAATAGAAGCTGTTCTTGGCCAGGATAATGCCTCTGAGCTGGTATGTGCTGAGCCATAACACGGAGCACCATCAACACACATTCAGTTTTAATCCCAGCCTTGTGTAGATTTTCTTCCCTCCTATCCCGCGTCCTGCAATGCCTTAATACAACTATTTATAGAGCTGGCCGAAGGTGCGTCAGTGTTCAGACTAACAAGCATTAAGAAGGCCTACTTGCATAACAACAGGAGCATAATACCTACTCACAGGGAGCTCCTCATAATGTGTACCTGGCCGACTCTTCTACACACTTGTCATTCATAAATAATCTGCTGGAATAGGTCGGTTTATATTCTAGAGAAAAGGCTAAATATTTGTTGCATAGACATACCAGATAAACAAGAGTGCAGGAGTTTGGGCTTCTTTGTGCACACAGAGTTCTAACTGTATGACCCACTCCACCTTTGTCCCATGGTGTTGTGTTTTCTATTTGACTACTAGAGTGTATTCATTTTAATTCTGAGTGTGAACGCCATTCATTCACACTGTTACATGCAATAATAATGTAGAAAGGTGCCATCTTATCAACCCATTTGCATCTTTTTGATTGTTCTTGATTAATTTTAGTGTGTAATTACTACTGTAATATTTTGTTGCAGTATTATTTTATGTTTATGTATTCGGAAAAAACCCAAATATAATCTATTTGTTGTCATATACGGTAAAGAATAGAAGCTCATTTTTTTGTGTGAAGATGCAAACTAGTTTTAGTGTCGTCCATGCATCTCTGTAAGGATGCAGCTATTGATCCCTATTTCAGATCAATTTTCTCAGCTATTTCTGTCAGATTGATGAGAAACCTTGGACGTAGATCACTGTAATTAAATTGTTGCTGATGCAAAGATACTAAATGAATCAATTAACATATGGCTGTTGTTTCAGTCTGGGTTAAATAATGATCTTAACAGTGATTATAAATGTTGTTTCTAATTAGAACTAAGCTAATAAGTCACACTCTTTTGTGCTCTATGGAAAAGCATGTTAACGCATGTCAAAAAAAATGTTATTGACAGAAGCATAGTTAGTACTGGTTCTAATAGTGTACATTTCCATGGCAAAGCGGGTTGTTTGTGTGTGTGTTTTTGTTTTTTTCCAGATTTTCCTTAATATTAGTGATCTGATCAGTTTTCTGTTTGCACTGATTTTTTTCTGTACAGTTTTAATGTTTCAGGGCAGAATTTGAGCTTATTGTACATTTGTTTTTGTTACATTTAATTGCTTGCACCATAAACTTTCCTCTTCTTTTTCTTTCGTGATTAGTTGTGGAGTTCGTTGATGTATGATCCATCTCACCTTGTAGAGGCAAAGATCAATGACCTGAGTACAGATCTCTCTCAGGTCATCGCACACCTGCAGACGGTTGCGCACAAAGGCACACAGTTCCTCATTTCCAATGGCGTCCCACACGCCGTCACAGGCCAGAATGAGGAACTCATCTTCAGGCGTCCTCTCCATCTCATACACCTCTGGCTCCGGTGACACTAGCTGCTCAGTCTGGGGTCTCCAGTCCACCTCCTTGAAGTCAAAGTCTCCCAGCGCTCTGGAAACAGCCAAGGAGCCATTGACTCTCTGCAGGGTCACTGAGCCTCCAGCGTTCTGGATACGCTCCTTCTCTCTGGGATTGAATGGCTTGTGGTCCTCCGTGTAGAAGACCACCTGGCCGTTATGGCAGAGCAGGGTGCGGGAGTCACCACAGTTGATGAAGTAAATGTATCGTGGTGAAATCATGACGGCTGCTGCAGTGGAACCACTGCGATCCCAGTTGTCCTGGCGAGCGAGTTTGTGCATGTGGCGATCAATGTCCAGGAAGCCCTCACGGACCCCCTCCTTCACCTGCTCAGGGTCCTCGGTTGCCTGAATGCCACCTGGAGACATTTGTTTTGTTTAGATGGACGTCATAGTCTGTAGCATGAAAGAACTGGTTGTTTATTAACACACATGGACTTTGCATATAGACTAGAGGATGTGTCTTGTGATGTAAACAAAATTGAATCGATTAACAGCGAACTCAGAGCACACGTTTGTCACAATCAGTGACATGAAAAGTCATGGTTTTAGGTTGATTTTAATCTGCTGTATTTCAGTCTCTAAATCATGAGCAGTGTACAGTCCAGAGATTTATTTGTAATAGCCCAGACTTGGATGAAGTACAAAATATTTAAAGGAAGTGTCTGTATCTAGAGAAACCTATGCATTTTATTTTTTTTTTTTTAGCTAAAGCAGAGGTATAATTTTCTCAACCCATAAAGTAACACATAACCCTCATTTGTCAGTATCTTAAATGATGACTCCATAGACTTGTGTTTTTTTATTGCACAGGATCTGAAAAGGTGAAGCTCTCAGACAATTTAATGGAGAGAGTAAAGTTAATTAAGTATATTTGCCTCTGAAATGTTGTGGAATGAAGTCAAAATCAGCATAAAATAAAAATACTTAAGTACTTGATTACATAACACCACTGATTTTCATTAAATGAAGTGCATTCATGGTACAGATACTTTAGTCCTGACTGATGTGAGTTTATGTTATGTATGTTTAGAAGAAAACAATCTGTGTCTGTATAAAAGCATCTTGACTAATAAGAATCTTAGTTATGACCTCTAATTGTTCTCATTCGTCTCTAATTGTTTTGTACCTGTTGCCAGGATGTGATCCAGCAGGTTTCTGGAGCAGTACTGTGCCACTGTGGTGCCTGCATGGCCATCAAACACAGCGAAGTATCCCCACTCCGTCAGCTCGTTCCTCAGCTCGGGCATGCAGGTGTGGGCGTCCTCCATCTGTGCCCTCCAGCCCTGCATACTCGCCACGGCGTAGTTCAGCCCCGACTGAGAACCCCCCTCTGACACGTGCTTCTCTAAAATCGGACGGTCCAGGTACGGGCTAGGCATTGTGTCCTCATCATCCAAACTGTCCTCCTCCTCAGGCCCTCTTTCCCTTGACCCCCCTTTGAAGAAGAAAGTCACCATCTTCTCCGTCTCTTTGACCAGCTGGCGGAGGAAGGAGGGCACCTCCACATTGCTGGCCCGCCGTGCTGTCCTCATCACGCCACGGAGCCTGTGCTCAAGCTTCCTGCTGGACCTGGCAGCCGCCCGTCTCCTCCTGGTGCCCCTCCTCCGGCTCTGTGTTTTCCTCAGCAGGTCCAGTGCAACAGCTAATCTGTGGCACTCTTAACAGGTAAACACAAAGCGACAAAATGAATTTGAGACGGTCCTGTCACATGAAAAACTGACCTGATTTTCTGTCAAAAATCATTTCCATGTCTCTGCCTCCCCGTAGAGTCCTGAAAGTCCTTAAATCCTTTTAATGTTTTGACACTGAAGTTGTTCCTGTTTCTGCGTATGCTTCATCCTCATCTCCTTTACCTTTGTATCAGCCCCGTCTCTATTGGCCCATCTATTTTTACTGAATTATCCCTCAGCTCTGCCTCCACCCACTGCCTCGGTCCTCATCCCTCCCACTGTCTGTGTCACACTGCTGGATAATCACCTGGCCTTGCAACCAGATGATCTGTATCTGCACACATACATGGATTATGACCACGGCATTTTACACAACGCAGAAGGCTCCTAGAATTAGCTCTACAAGTCTTTACCCATGTTTCTTGTCAAATTTGCATCAAGACAACTTAATTATAAAATAGTTCCCATAGAGTAATTGTTGCTAATATCCGCCAGCTCTGTCAGAAATTAGGAAAGATCCATTCACTCAGTGAGAATCTAAAACTAATTTACACTGTTGAGTTATTCCCGCTCTGCAGCCCAATGGTCTGTCAAGTTTTTTTTTTTTTTGCACAATATCCTCTATTTAAGTAAAACAAGTTATATGAGACTTTGGTATCCCCTTGTAGCCTGTTGTCGCAAATGTGCCTCAATATTGTACTGTTTTTGTAAAGAGGTGCTATTCAACACTCTTTCTGCATTTGTACGTGTTACTTGTTTACCAATGGTCCCTGATGTTCATGGATCAGTGCCCTGTTTCTATAATGGTCTTATTAATTTCATGACATTTGACTGATTTTTGGACCTTTTTTATTTCATTTGGATTGGTGACTGAAATTACTGATCAATAACAGCATCAATAAAACAATCTATATACCTGAGATTGGAAAATTTGTTTAATTAATTAAGTTAATTATTCAGTTGTTATAACAAGTATGCTAATTACCCCTAATGTCACTAATTTGTATAGTTATTGTAGGTGCTAAATTGAAATGAACAATCTCCATTTAATTTAGGATCTGTGTCACAGCAACAACACGAACTTTTTTTTTTATAATTGCAAATTTCTGGAGAAAATCTTTTAATACATTATAATAAAATAATTAGTTCCTTTTACAATAAGGCAATTTACCATAACTTTTAAAAAGGATTTAAAACAAGACAAGAGCTAAATTGTGTAGGGACTAAAGATGGAAATTAGCCTTGGCTATAATTTTGCATATTGGCACATATTGTGTTTATTAATATTCATTGTCCCTTTGGGAAAAAACTAAACAAACAAACTTCAAATTAAATCAGATGTTTGTTTACACACATTCATCCAAATCCAATGTACAATATTGTGTGTGACTTACAGATTGCATGTTTTCCTCTTTGAACAGTTGTGCATCTTAATCTCATTAGGGCCTATGCATTTGGACCCTTGACCTGTTTTACATATAGGAACCATCTATCTCTGGGTAGATTTCAGGACTATATGTGCTATTCTGTGTTCTTAGACATATAAGTAGGTCTAAACCTTTTATGTGCAGTGCTGTTGGTCTCTTCAGGACACCATCAGTTTTTTTCTGGTTGAAGTGTGTTTGTTTACGTTTCTTGATCCAGTTAAGACTAAGTATGCATGCCACAGCCAGGAAGTCCATCATCCCCTGACCAGCTTAAGGTGACTCTTGAAGGACTTTAAAATAGCAGCATAGCACAGTCACTAGAGGTCAACACACTGGGGGATTTTATAGGGTCATATTTTAATAGTTTGAAGCAGGAAAAAGTTGTCAGTTTTTCAGTTGATGTTGAACCATCCCTCCTCATCCCAGACAAAAAAAAAAAACACTGTTAAAAATTAGCAATATTTATTAGAACAGAGACAACTGCTAAAGTGAACGTCCAAGTCAAAGAAATAGACAGGTCAATAAATCTGGATAACTCAAAGTTTAACAAGACTGAACTCAAAAGTCATAATGTCCCAAACCTGGTACCTGTTCAGAATACAGCGGCAAGAAAAAATATACAACCCTTGGAAATTTTAGTTTTCTATGTGAAACGGTCATAAAATGTGATCTAAGTGACAACTATAGACAAACATAATATCCTTAACCAAATACCACTGAAACAATTGTCATATTTTATGCCTTTATTGAACACAGTTATTAACCTTTACGGTGCTTTTAGAAAAAGTAGGAGAACCCTTGTCCTGCTGCATCACCCAGCTTCTACTGAGCTTCAGCTGATGGATGACCGCCCTGACATTATCCTGCAGGATATGTTGATAAAAATGGGAATTTATTTTCTCCTTGATGATGGCAAGTGGTTCAAGTCCTGAGGCAACAAAACAGCACCAAAGTATGATGCCCCGTCTACCAGACTAACAGCACTGTGAATGTTTAATGATTGTGTTCAGAAATGACATTAAACATAATTGTTTGTGTGGTATTAGGGTTAAAAACTTTGTGTTTGTATATACTTGTAACATAAAGGCAGATCAGATCACATTTTGTGATCAGTTCATGCAGAAAATTAGGAAGTTTCAAAGGAGTCATATTTTTTCTTGTCAATATATCTAATCGATTTCCCTTTATATTAAATTTTTATTAGATAATATTCTTTTTTCTAAAACACTACACAAAGTATAGTTACATCTGTATAACCAGAAACACAGTTCTTAAAAATGTCTTATTTTTTTCTTCTTAATAAGATCAAGTCAAATCAAATTTTATTTGTATAGCGCCAAATCATAAAAAAAAATGTTATCTCATGACATTTTACATTTAGAACTGGTCAAGAACAGACTCTTAATAAGCCTGAAAAAAAGTCCACTGTACTTAACACACACACCATACGAAATGCCAGACAAACATGAGTGAGAGACTGCCAGAACACCACATTATCCATTAATATACACAACAAAACAGGGTTTAATGAAAAAAAAAAAAAAAAAAAAAAAAAAACCAACCAGGTGAATACCACATAGCAACACAACTCCTAAAGTGTAGTTATACAGCCTCCTGAAAATGTGGCTTCTGGGACTTTGGGAGATGGTTTTGAGTGTTTACAGCTGTTATAACAAACCTGTTCCATTTTAGGAGGTCATTAAATCATCACTCCCTAAAACACTGAACATTGAGAATCTGTTTTTCATGGGATGTAAAGGCTCCTGTCCTTTCAGATCAACCTGAAAATGATTAAACGACAGTCTGGTTGGATGTCAGTTCCATATTGTTTAGAAAACCAGATTTACTTTAAAACTCGCTCAGTACTGAACAGTGGCAGAATAAATTTGCAAGTGATCCTTCTACAGTACCACATCTGTCACACATGGAACAAACTGAATCCTGTATTTTACTGAGTTTGATTTTGGAAAAAACAGTCTATGGATTGAATTAATCTATACCTATGGTGGGGTAGTGGGTAGCATTGTCGCTTCACTGCAAAAAGGTCCTGGGTCGCCTATAGGTGTGAATATAAGAGTGAATGGTTGTTGGTCTGTATATGTCAGCCCTCCTGAACCATAGATCTTTGCCCATTGGTAACCAGGAGAGGTGCAGACCCTTTCAAGGACTAAGAGGTTTGGAAAATATGAATGAATAATCCATATCTAGAATTATTAGAGCAGCTCTGTATATTGACCCAGCAACACATTAAAAATTAAATACGCATGTGAGTCTGAAGCACTACAGGGGCGTACTATCCACTGTATAGTAGAATGTACGGGGTGAAAATGAATTGGATCCTATAACCTCAAAATTAATGTGTGACCAGGTCATGGTCAACATTATTACTTAGTTTGATCACCTTAGCTCTATTTAGTATTGAATTATGATGCAAAGATAAACACACAGACCATCAGTGCTTTGCCGTTGTGGGTCATAACCACTAAATCTGGGACTGAACATCAGATTTACTGTAGGTGGATTTCATTTTATCTCCAATTGTTAGTCTTTTCTCATGAAGGCATTAGCTTCATCCGTTTGCTCTTTTCTTCTCTTTTGTCTAATATCAAATAATAGCACACAAATGGTACAAAATAAGTCAATAAGAATGCTTTGCCAAACCCACGAAGCCTCTTGCATCATTTGGAAGGAAATGTTCATAAACTTTTTTTTGTGTCCTTTGCTTGTGTGACCATGCTTTTTCTTTTCTGTCTTTGATGTCCTTTGATTTATTTAATGATTAACAAGGGTGAGGTTTCATTCTGTCTTTCGCTGTGTATGTACTGTGTATGTTGTGTCATATATTATTAATAGATTGTTATTCCTTCTCTCACCGCCCATCCCTCAAAAAATGCCAGGTTTAAATCACACAAGGAGGAGTTTAAGGTGGGTAAAGTAAGACAGCCTCAGATTGGCTAGAGATAGGAAATGACAACACAGAGGCACACACTCTGTCATGCTTTTCCCTCTTCGTTCTTGCATACGCTACTACCACTGCAGGCATAGTGATGGAGGAGCAGATGCAGAGGGGAGGATGTGGAGCGAGGCAGGGCGGGGCTGCTGAGTGACGGAGACGGAGGAAGCTGCTCGGCAACATACGACTAAGAAACAGAGGCAGGAGGAGGAAGAGAGGGAGTATCACCACAGGACGAGAGCGCCGGCAGCAGAGGAGGGAGGGGGGGGCTTCCAGACTGGATGGGCCCAGCGATGCCTTGATGGAGTATGGGCCAGGTTTTAGGATTCTCCCACTGCCGTGAGTCTGCTTTTGATCTGCTCTTTCAACCTGTAATTCCTGCCAGACTGTCTGCATGTGTTTATCTCACTATGCCATCACCATACAGATTCCAGCTCAGCATCTTTTCTTGCTAACTGCTGTGAGCATCGTATGTGTTAGCTCCCCCTCCCTCCCTTCCTCCCTTCCTTCCTTCTCTGCCTACTACCCATTACTCATCTGCTTCTATCTCTGATAAACACATGGCTGAATGCATGGATGCAGACAGTGTAGTGCAGGAGCAGACATATTCTGCTCTTCTTGTCTACCATCGATTTGTAAATGTTTATGTAGCTTGTGAACATGCAGGAATACAGACAGGGACACAGTTTGATTTCCCTTAAATACCTCTGTTATCTGGTGTATGTCTGTGCTTCCATTTATCTTTTTTGCCTTAATATTCTCTGCAATTAAAAAGTGGTTTATGATTATTTTTAAGTGCATATGTTTGTGTAAATAGGATCACGTTGCCCTCATTGCTTCGCCTTAGTAGATTTATAAGCTAATGTCATGCTGGATGTATAATATAGTGAAGGCCTTTACTGCTACCAGAGTGGCTTGCAGGCTTTTATTTTGTTTAATCTCTTCATATTAATTTATATACATTATATGTTTGAGACACAGAGTGAAATGAATTGTAATCCCAAAGGGGTCGGTAGGATGTGGAGCAGCAACAATAAGTGAGGGTTTGTGTTATGACGTGCTTATGAATGAAATAAACTGTGTCTTCTTACAGAGGAATATGGCTCAGTGGCATCTACACCAGACTCAACCCCTCCATGCACAGATGGTAAGAAGAACAACTGCAGTACTGTGCATCCATTGAGAAATATTTGTCACACAGCGCTTCCTATTTACTGATGCATCAGTGCAGGGAATAGACCTAAGCTACGCTTTCAAGTGACTTTCCTAAAGTGCTAGACGATCCACAGGTGAAAACAGAGGTGCCTTTTGATCACTGCCACACTCGCTTCAGTTTGTCAGATGTTTTTGCATTCACCAAAGAGCTTTTTATATTTAAATGCGCAACTTTTCTCCCAGACTTCAAATAAAACACACCTGGATGCTTTTATCAGACTTACTTGACATACATTATTTATATAACAGACATTTATTAACAGCAGACTCACACACACCGCACATACTAATATTCATAGTACTATGAGCAGCACTCTATAATTAAATAAATTGCTAAGTGTTATAAATTGCTACACTGTGGAGTGTGTTGCTCTATATTTAGTGTCTGTGGAATTTATTTCTCCCTGTTAAGTGTCTGTATGTTTCTCTGTGCAGTGGGGTGACCACTTTTGTTTTTTCCTCCATTTAGGCGGAAATGAGGAGTCTGAGATGTACGAGCTGCAGACGGCCAGGGAATGGTCTGAAGATGAGGAGGGAGCATCTGGAGATCCAGATGATGAGGAGGGACTGGCATCGTCCCCGTCCATCTGGGGCACACCGCGTCAGAACTCCTTCGAGCTGACTTTCTCTTACATCGCCATCGCAGAGGCCGAGGCAGTGGGAGCCTCACGACATCTCCGCGACCGACGCAGCAGAGGCGGCTCTCGGAGCAGCCGTACCCCTTTAATTCGCACGGACACCCTGGAAACTCTGCTGGACTCCCCCGATGTAGACTGGGACCCGCAGGCCTTCCTCAGTCGAGAGGAAGAAGAGGACACGTCAGAAAGGAGAGAGCAGGAGAGGTTTGAGGCGAGGACGGCGAGTGCAGGGGGGAGGAGGGAGAGGGAGTACCACGGACAAACTGAGACCATTACAATGCAGCCCTCTTCCCAAAACCCAGACCCAGAAACTCAGGGGAGAGACACAGAAATCCAAAGAGATGAGACTCAAAGCTGTCTGACCCAGACTGTCCAGCCTCCCTCACCACCCCAGCAACACAGTCCCTCACACATACTGCAGGGTGAGATGAAGAGTGACAGAGGAAGTTATTTTGAGCCTGTTCTCTTCCTAAATTACCGTGGTATTGATGACAATAGATGGTTTGCAGACATATATAATAATATGCCCTATAATGAACTTTCATAAATCTGCCAGAGGTTTTAATTTGAGCCCAAAAACTTGCATTTGAAGGAACCAGAAATTATGGAAGATTGTATTTGAAGATCCACTTCCACTGCTTGATATTAGCTGATTTACACATCTGTCTTTTAGTTTTCAACCTAGCGTGAGCAGATTTTGACCTCTTCAAAATATGGTGTTACTGTTCACCCTTCCTCTTGGCTCCATTTCTCCCTAAATTCAACTCCTTGTCTACAGTCATGAGCATCAAATCATAGTGTGCCACAAGCTGATAATACAATGTTCTGTTTCCCCATGAGGCAGACATGATGTGATGTGGCATTAAGGATATGAACATATAACAAATCATGACATCAATATCCAGGAGGCCTTTATTAGAAAGAAGTTTTTGATGTGTAAGACTATAGCAAATACACAAGGTTTTCATAATCTAAAGCTTAATAATTACATTTCTTAACTTAGGAAGAGGCCACAAAACTGTGACTGGAAAGGCATAATTTTTTACGAAGCTTTGCATTTGACAGGGTGGACTTGCACATAATAAGTATTTATGTGTATCATATGTGCCTGTTTAGATAACAGACCATCCACTGGTTCTGTTTATACTATTACTGGCTGTTAATCAAACAGTTAATAAGAGGAGTCTAACCTATTTATCATCAGCCTATTCGACCATGACAACGTTTTTTTGGGCAGATTATTTTACCGCCGTGTATGTTTGCACCCAGTGAAAATAATCACACAGCTTCTATTTACCTATTTACACCCATAAAATGTATAATGTAATGTATAATATAAGTCTATGGGTGGGTCACATGTATAACTTTAACCTGGGACACTGATGTTCAAGTCCCATGTGAAAATTTGACTTGTTCTCTTCTTTTTCCTTTTGTTCTCAGTTTTCAGGTAGAGTTGAGGAAATGATCATGATTTGGGTTAAAATGAACCTATTTGCAAAATTAACTTTCTGCCATCATAATTATCATATAATCATATATACAACCCTGGTGTAAACATCATTTGCCTTTTTTTTGTTCAATTGTTATTGTCAGGCTTGTGTTTAAATTTCCAGGAAAGTGTAGTTCACTGAAATGGTACACTGCAAAAAAAGGGGTGTCTGAAAAGAAGATAAAAACACTAAATCTGAGGAAAAAGGTACTCAAAACAAGTGAAATATCTGTCCATAAAGCAAGATAATTTCACTTGACAAGATTTCTTGTGTTAAGATTGTTACATCTAGAAATAAGCATGTCTACAGATGTATGAACACTTAAGATAAGAAATTAACTCTTAAAACAAGATAAATGATCTAACACTTCTAAATCTAAGATTATTTATCTTGGTAAGAACACTGCAAAAATCTAAATTTTACCAAGTGTATTTTTCTCATTTCTAGTCAAAATATCTCATCACACTTAAAATAA
>JAPQRP010000006.1:24327946-24374451 GCA_037367295.1 Apogon hyalosoma | reverse complement strand
ATCTAAATTCAAATGGGTTGTGAACTTTTTTTTTTTTTTTTTTTTTTTTTTATAAAAATGACTTCAGGAAATTTACTTTGTTGGTGTTTTATTATGACTTTTATGTCCTGAAAAAAAAAAAAAAAGTCGGAAGTAACGTGTGTCACGCGCCGTTAGTGGTGACTTGACGTATCTGTCCGTCCAGAGGGGTGTGTTCAAAGATTTAAATCCCTCGGACATGCGTAGATGCCGATCCGTGCTTTTGGGTGCGCCATGTTGGCTGGCTTACATGGGGAGTGGAGTTGGGCAAGCCGCTTGAAAAACCGAATCACATCCCGGACATGAAGCACTTTCAAGGGTAACAAGTAAATCACCAAGGTACGGTTTAATTGTTACCTTGAGCGCCGCGTGTTCAATTCGCTCGAGAGGTTTGTCGAAGGGTGAAGTCGAGTCCAATGGATCCCAGGACCGTTTGGATCCAGCAGGAGCAGGACCGACCGGCCAACCCCCTGTGGATGCACATTTGGGAAAACTCTCAGGGATATGGAGCCAACTCCGGCGTCGACAACCACTTTCACCACCAACGCAACTTCGCCGCGCAGTACGCCAACTCCTCGGACTTTAATGGCGAGTACTGTGAACACGTAGCGACGCCGACCGGGTTTGCCTTCGGGAAAGTGGCGGCGCGAGACGGCGACGCAGAGAGGGGAAGTGTCCGGAGGAAGGGCTCGCTCTCGCCGTCCTCCTCATCTCTGGACTCGGAGGCCGAAAGCTCGTCGCCCTCCGGCTCCTGTCTGCAGATCGACAATTTGAACGAAACGGAGGAGGCCAGCCGGTTTTTACACTACGACGAGCACGAGTTGAACGAGAACAATCTCAGACAGCAACGTCCCCCTCCGCTTTTTCACACTGTTCAGCAACACTGTCGCAGCATGCAACAATCTGTCGGCCACACCCCCACCGGGATGAAAAATCAGCATGGGAGCAAGAACTACCACTACCAGTCCCATTCAGCCGGCCGCAGGAGGCATCTGAACAGGGCCAACACTTTCCACGGCATCCACCCGCTCCAGTCACACAACAGCACTGACAACGCGGACTCACGCAGTCTGTGGAAAACCAGGAGATACAGCCCGGGAATAAACGGGTGAGGAGATTTGAAAGGGGGATTCTCAAGGTGAAGAAGCCCCCTTGAGGAGACTTGACTCTTTAAAGAGAAAAAAAAAAAGCAAGTTTTAGCAGTCAGATTTCAGGAGGCTCTGGGTTGCATTTACAGTATAATATTAAAATACTACTTTCTCACATATTGTGCTCTTAACCCTTAAAATCCAAAAAGCATCTGCTGATGTTAAATGTTAATGAACGTTTGATCCACAGATTCTATCAGTACATATGCACATGATTCAGGTAAAATGCAGTTTCTGCCATCGGGATCAAATATGACCCATCTCGATGTGACTGATTCAACAGTCAAACCCATGTAGTTTGGCAAATGACACTGGTTGGTGATACTTGTTTTCGTGTTCATTTAATTATATTTTTTTCAGAAAAAATTCAATTTTCTGTTTTTTTTTTTTTTTTTTTTTTTTTTTTAATTTCTGATTTGATCTAATAATCTTTGGATGTATTGGGCTTTTCTGAACATCAAGGCCTACGTGATCAGTAAATATAGAAAAATGCCAGATTTTCACTTAAATGCAGATAATATTATAATAAGTAGTAGTGAATCAGTTGGGAAAGACAGAAGTCATTTGGAAGCTGTGACAAATAGATGTGGGCCTTTTTAAGGGTTACTACATGAGATATATAATATTTTTTTTTTTTTTTTTTAAAAAGCTCATTTTAGATTTTTCTCTTTAATATCATTACCTTCTTAAAATAATAGCTCAAGGCAAAGTTTTTTTTCCAAAATCAGAATAAACTGAACCAAATATAAGTGTATGATTTTTTTTTTTTTTAATTTATTTATTTATTCATTGTGATTTAGAAAAACCTGAAAATTCTGACTTGGGGCCATTCTTTTAAAAAGTGGATGACATGTGACATGGCTTCCACAGGTCACATAATGCAGCACTATTAATGTCTCACTATGTTCTGTCTCCATTCCATTGTTTTCCCATTAGCCTTCATGAAGAGATCGTGGACTTTTTCAACTTCATGTCACCACGACCAGAAGAGGAGGCCATGAGGAGGGATGTTGTGAACAGAATAGAGAGTGTCATAATGGAGTTGTGGCCCACAGCAAGGGTAAGAGGCAGATGGTTTACTGTAGGTGCTGCATGGTGAGGCTTAACAGCAAACGCAGAGCCAGTCCATAAAGGAGGATTTTAGCATTTCAACAGACTTTTGTAGTTGTGGGTGTTTTTCATAATTTTTTTTTATCATGCAAATTATACTAATAAACCATACAGTGTGAGAACAGTGAGGGTATCGCAGCTTTCTCCTGCAGCTTTCTCCCGCATCAGGTATTCAACTTCTCAAATCCTCTGAGGTCACTGATTGTATCTGTGTGCAGCTCAGTTGGGTCGTACAAAGGATTTTTAAAGTCTGTGAGTCAGCGAGCACCAAGGAGATAGGACTTGTGCTGTATTCTTCCTTTTTCCCAGTAAATGTAAATTACGCTGATTTTTTTTTTTTTTTTTTTTTTAAATCATCAAGATCTCTTAATTCACATTTTCTTTGACCAGCAGGTTTAAGATTAATATGACATTTTATAATGATTAAATTGACCTTTTATAGTTATTTCTTTGCAGATTACCTTGTAAATTAGATTTCTACAGTTTTACAAAGTCTATATCCAGTGTGTCTGGATGTTTACTACTCTTTACATGGCCCGTTTGGATATCGGCAAGTTAGTTTACATTAAACTCTAAACAAAATTGGCTAAATATAATCATTATTTATGTTGCTCTAAATTATTTTCCACTGTATGTTGCCAACCTAATATTAGCACAGAGTGAACTTTGTAATGTAGTGTTTTTTGCTTAACATTATAAACATTGAGAGTTAATCCCAGGGCTGGGGAGTCCCACTGGGCTTCACTCTGAGTTGTTTCTTTTCCTGCTCTTTCCTCATTTTGTGTTACTCTTCCAAGGTCTGGCAGCACAAATATTTGATATTTGAGGATTCTTGATTCCTGACCAGAAATGTGTGCTGCTGATGTTCTCCAGAGATTAGCATGTAGCAGGATAATGGGCTCTTCACTTCTTCAGTTGTATTTGAGACTCCCTGCAGCGAACATTGGAGTGTTTTGAGACTGTATTTTGCCTCTTGTATCAATATTTGACACTGTTCAGACCTGTACTCGTGCTAGATTTGAACAGGATCTAAGTACAGGTGTCCAGCTCTGATGTAAAGTGTGAACATACTTGGGATGCATTTTGATTTGAGCACATTCAGAGGTGGTTTGGGCTACGTGTCCATGTTCTTTCAGTTCTGTAAACACAAATGCATCCTGGGACAAATTGAGTGACTACTTGGCTAAGATCCTCAGTCGACACACGGACTATGTCATTATTGTTTTAAAGACATCTGACAACCTCATGCTTCAGTGGTGTTTTGCTGCCTGTGCTCACCTGAGTGATAGTCTACCATTTTTTTTTTTCTCCTTGAGGGAAATGAATTATCTGCAGTATGTATAATAACCCAGTAGAAGTTCATGGGCATATTTTAAGCACTTAGTCACTAATCATCAAATTAAACATCATGCGAGAGAGCCAGTAAAATGAACGTAAAGGTCAGCATTGTTACATTGACATTTAAGGTGAATTGACTGACTTCACTAACAGGCAGGAAAACGTCCGACCTTCAAAGCTGATAGCAGTCACTTTTAAGCCGTACAGTGGCTTAAATTTGCAAACAACACAAAGTCAGTCTGTAAATAGAGCAGAAAGTGAGATCCTGTTACATGTGATCACCCGAGATGCATTTAGAGACCTCTTTAAATGCCATGTGTGAACACCGTCTTACAGCTGTCCACTTTTGATCAGATCACTACAGATTCTCGGCCGTTGATTCATGCGTTTGTTGAAACTTGAGAACTGTGTGCGCTTTGCTTTTTTTAAAATCCTGACTTGTCCTAATAGTATTCACTTAAAGCAGATGAATATTGTCAAGAAACGTGTGTGAAGACTTTAATATTATAATGGACTATTATCATTATTGGGTATATCAGTCTTGGAAACCCTGTATGAAAAAGCTTAAGATTTAAAAAGGCTTTTTTTTTCTTTATTTACCTGTTGCTTATCATGAGACACCAGACAGGAAACACCACCTCAAAGTTATTCTCGAGCAGTGGAGTGAAACCCTTTAGTTCCTAAACCAAAATGCTGAATTGGTTAAATGATATCAAAGGTTTTACTCCACTTAGGTGAATGATGTTGAACTTCAAATGAGCTTAGTGTTGATTGTTGTTTTTTTTTTGTCACTCTGCAGGTGGAGATATTTGGCAGCTTCAGCACAGGACTCTATTTGCCAACAAGGTAACAAGTGTTTTTGTGCTTGTCTTGTACAGGCTTACCTTACATGGGTTTGTTTGAGATGTCGTCTGAAATGTCAAACGGGGCTGCTTTTAAGGAAGTAGAGACCTATTTCTTAAGTTTGTATTTGAAGGCTACAACAATATAACACCTCACAGTGAGTCACAGCACAGACTCTTAAATCGTTTCTCACAGACACTCTGGGTGTCAGTATACAGAATGTGTCTCATTGTCTGTCCTGATGGGGAAATTACACAGCTGCTCAGTGACATTTTTACACTCATTATCTCTTACGACGGCATATTAAGTATTAAAATGCGGACCTATATTGAAACAAGATCGTTCTTTTTTCTAAAAGTCTGAAATGGTTAAACAGTAAGGATGATGTGTGCACTGGTATAGTTCTCTTTGTGTGAGCAGTGCATCCATAAAAAATGCTGTACCCACTCTGTAGATAGAATCTTCTTTCTGAGGCATAAAGCAATACATTTTGTTTCTGTTGCCAGTGACATTGACCTTGTGGTGTTTGGAAAGTGGGACCATCCCCCACTGCAGGAACTGGAACAAGCCCTGAAGAAACACAATGTGGCCGGCCCACATCCCATCAAGGTCCTCGACAAAGCTACAGTAAGTCACATTTGACTTATTTTCGTAACGCATTGGGTTTTAAGCCAGTGTCTAATCAGCTGTTTGTCTTTTTTATACTGATTTACTGATGCTGTTGACCTTCGCCCTCCTTACAGGTGCCAATCATTAAGCTCACTGACCATGAAACTGAGGTGAAAGTAGACATCAGCTTCAACGTCGAGACAGCCGTCAAAGCTGCTCAGTTCATCAAGAGCTACCTTAAAGTAAGCCTGTGTTTCCAGTTATTAAAAAGGGGTGAAAGCATAAACTGTTGTCTTTGTGTTGGCACTCATGTTTGTCTTTCTGTCTTGTAGAAATACACGGTTCTGCCCCCCCTCATCTTTGTCCTGAAGCAGTTCCTACTGCAGAGGGATCTGAATGAAGTCTTCACTGGCGGCATCAGCTCGTACAGCCTTATACTCATGGCCATCAGTTTTCTGCAGGTACACACAAATATCTGTCCCACTGAAATGCTTTTATATGCACTTTTTTTTTTTTTTTAAAGGAATATGTTGGTTTTGTTATCACAGTTTTTGTCAAATCGGTAATTTTCTGTTGATGTAAAACCTCTGACATTCTGATAAACTGGATATAATGGCACCAATTATCATCATAATATACAGTGTTGAAAACAACAATTTTTAAATAAATCCATTCATGGATTTTGTGCAGGTCTTGGAGTGTTGGTCAAGGTAACTTTACAAGTAAGTAGTAAATAAACCTGTGTTTCGCCATCTACAGTTGCATCCTAGGATTGACACGCGACGTGCCAACATCAACCTGGGCATCCTGCTCATCGAGTTCTTTCAGCTGTATGGTCATGATTTCAACTACTTCAAGACCTGCATCAGCGTGAAGAATGGAGGAGCGTACCTGTCCAAGGAGGAGATGCTCAAATCTTTAGGGAGCGGGAACATGCCGTCGATGCTCTGCATAGAAGATCCGATACAGCCAGGTCAGACATGAAATGAGGAAATGGACAAAATAATAGACATGGGTTGGATAAGACTTTTGAGGAATGCAAAATGAGATGCATACACATATGACAAAAACAATAAAATGCTGTTTTTTTGTAAAGTACTGTGTATTTTATTGCACAGGCATCAAATCCACTATGGGTGAATGGTTTGGTACAGTCAGTAATGTGGGGTCATGTTGTGTCCAGGGGGTTTGGAGACTTGCTTTTTTATGTTCTTTAACAGTGTGTGTAATAGCCATGTTTTTCACTCTGATCTTCACAGGAAATGACGTCGGCAGGAGTTCATACTGTGTCCTACAAGTGAAGCAGGTTTTTGACTTTGCCTACCTGGTGCTGAGCCATGGAGTATCCCCTCTAGCGCGAGCTTGCCCCAACAAAGACTATGACAGGTTGGTTTCTTGGATAATTCAGTGTTCTACCCAGATATGCTTCCTTGACAATTAATAAAAACACTGAAAATAAAAGGAATATGTCTGTCTTTTACCCGTAATTGAGTTGAGTAAAGGGATAAATTATTTTTGACATGTTTTATCATCAGTTGTCCACCATTAGAGTTTGAACACTTGGTTTTGTCTTGCAGTACGTTAGGACGCCTCATCAGGATTGGTCAGGATGTGTTGGCCTACAGGGACTGGACAATCAAAAAATGGGGAGCAAAGCAATATGCTAAGCCAGAAAACCACGGTAAATGGATTCGATGTAGATCAGCTGTATTTTATGGCTCTCTGAAGAGCAAGATGTAGCGTATGTACTGAACTTGCGCACTGAAAGCATTCTGTTTAATTAATAGTATTCTCCTCAGTTGTAGATTTGGAAACCTGTGAGCAGGATCTTGCTAGACTCATGCTGGTTTCTGTGGAGGATCAAAGAGACACCTCCTCCCCCCTCAGTGCTGACTCCCCCTCACCTTCTCCAGTCTTCCTCCCAAGTCCTCAACACCATTCGTCTTCATCGTCGGCATGCTCACTCTCCTCTTCTTCAGGGAGTGACATTGTAAGGCCGAGAAGCTTCTAATTCAGTTGTTGAATAAATGAATAAATCATTGTGTTGTTTTAAAGGCGTTTCACATAGTGTTGTGTGAACTTAATTATTTAAAGATGGCTGCTGGAGTGTGTTTCCGTGTTATACTGATCACATGTTTATCTCGGTGTTTTCTTTTCGTACATCTTCAGGAGTCTGATTTACCTCCAAGCAGTAATGCTCCTATCCAAGTCAACTCTATCACCCTGGCCTCAGTCCATTCAGTTTTCCAGTTGGCTACTGACCTGAGACCTGCACTTGCGGCTGGCTTTATCCACACCACACATCAGGTTGGTTTAATCTTTCTGTGATCTGATGAACTAGCTTTTCTTCAAGCTTATATTTTCAAACACAATTGATTCAAAAGTATTTTCATTTATTCAGTTTCAGCAACATCAGCGCAAATTGTTTTTTTTTTTTTTTTTACATTTCTTATTTAATAACTGGAGTCATACGGGTGCTTTAAATCCTTGAAAATGCTTGATGTTTCAATGTTGTGTTTTCAAGGTCTGAAAAGTGGTTGAATTTTTAGTTTATGTACTTGAAAGTGTTTACTATTATAACTCTGTGATTTATGTTTTTTTTTTTTTTTTTTTGTTCTTTCAGGTTAGATGCCAAACCAAAGCTACTTACAGAGAGGTGATACATTTTCTATGTCAAAAAAGGAAATTAGTGGGTGCTCTCAGGTGTTGACTCTAGGTACATTTTTACCTTAATCTTTGGCTTGGTGCAAGTGTACCTGAGGAACACCAAGTGGCTTCCCTTTTTTTGGATAAAATTTTGTTCTTTAATTTCTAAACTTTTTGTTGTGAAACATAATTTTAGATGTTTGTAGCATAATACAGTGCATATCATTGTGATAAAGTAAAAAAAAAAAAAATCATGAGTATATTTTACGCCTACGACAAAGTGCTGTGCTGGAAAAATTTGAAAATGACCCTTAAAAGTACTTGAATTTGACCTTGGAAAACTATGTACGAACCTTGTACTAACGTCATTGTACCTTTTTCTAGGTCCAGATGCCCCTCCCAGAAAGCATGACCCTCCCCTCTCTCTCGGATTGCCAGTTCTACCACGACAATCCACCTTCCATCAGTGTTGTACACCGTCAGACATCACAAGCTGCCCAAGTTTCTCAGCACTCCATCTCCACAAGCCCCCTACCGAGCCCCATCCACCAGCTCCACCACGCTCAGGTAGGAGGGCAGCAGAGCCACAGCTACACCATGAGATCCAACTCCACTGGCTCAGCTGAGCCGCACAAATTTGGCTTCAAGCACAACCACGGTGGTAATGTCAGAGGACAAAATCATCCTCAAGGTAACTTCAGCCCCCAGCGACGGTTTGTTCCCCAGAGTCACAATTCGGCTCCGGGTTTCAGGAACCAGCAGCAGCCACAGTACAACCGTAACACCTGGCGGCGCAGAAAGAGGGACAATCTTGACCAGAGTAGATGAAAGGCGAAAGCAGCATGATTTCATCTTCTGAAAGACTCAACTTGGTCTACTATGACTATTACAGCTGAAGGTGTCAAGAACTGCAAGTTTCATCTTGTGAATGATTCATGAAACACCTGTTTTTGTTTTTTGACTGAGCCTCGGAAGACTTGACCTTCCCAGAATACCCAATTCAATTCAGGTCATCTCCCACTGTACAAGCTGAGAATGGTAGATTTTTGGCTAGCCGCATCCAAAGCACCTAGTGATGTTACGAAGTTCCTGCAGGTCAAGGATGTCTGCAAAAGGCCTCATGTCCTAACTGTGATTATATTGTAACATCCATGTCAGTGGCAGTCAGAACATAAGCTCTTCCTTCAAATTTGATGCACACCAGCACAGACTTGAGTTGACTGTGGAATTACTGTTTCCCAGACTGGGTCCCCTCACCAGTGTCACTTCCCAGCAGCTAAAAACAAACTGGCTGGTGGGCTCAAGAGTTTGGTAAAGAACTGAGTCTCCAAGCAGCATCATGTGCCATAGTCTTGAACAGGTTTATTAACTCTCGCCTGGGCTCTTCTTGGCGTTGTGACTTTTGCTGGGTCTTTTTGATCAGGTTTTGAGCTGACCTCGTCGTCTTACTTCAGATCTACATTCGCTGTGTTCATGATCCAGCTTTGACTATCATCTACGATTGGTACCCTGGACTGAAGCAAAGCACGAACTTCCTACCTATGCAGCGCAATGCTGACTTGGTGTATTTTGGTGTGATGGCACAAAACGGACCTTGTATCAAGTGCTTAAACTGTGATTACTCATTTTGAATGTACCAAGTGTTTCTTCGTGTATGTGACTGTTCATTTTTTGCCACTAAGGGTTTTTTGTTCACATTGGCACTATTTGGTTTTGTACTTCAGTTTGTTGCATTTGTGTGCAATAACTTGCTTTTATTTAATTTATTTCACATTTTAGTTTTATTTTAGGGGTTCTCCCAACTGTTTTTCTTTATTTTTAGACATCAATCAGTGCAATAGATGGATTGAAGGGCCTTGAAGGAATGATTGTGTGTGTGTGTACCGCTTTCTGACAGAAGGGGGAGCTATGGTATTGCAACATGAGAAATGTGCCAAAAAGCCCATGATGCCAACACTTTACTCGTGTTTAGTTTACCACTGCATTATCACTTGAAATTTTTGCCTGTCCAGATGTTTTTGTTTTTTTTTTTTTTCTCCCCACCACCACTTCTCATTTGAATCACCACTCTATTCAGTAGTTGGACTTTTCTTTGGGTGTGAGTCCTCTTGGTATTCTGTTGGCAGTATTGAGGAGATGCTCCCTTCGCAGTGTTTGCGCATGTCATTACAAAAATAGTTGGTGCTACTTATTACCAGCAAAAGTGCTTGATTTCTGCCTTATATCTACTTTAATTCTGTTAGAGCAACAGCTTAACTGCCTTCTCAAATGACCAAATATGCCCTTTTTTTCTGACGTAACCACAGCTTTGTGTTTGTCAGCACTGCCAGTTTTACCCCAATGTTTGATTTTTACATGCAGCTTCTAGGTTGTGGGCCTCAGTCAAAGGCTCCTATTGTTGGCTTTAGCATCATGTCACATCTTCTAAGTGGACATTATAAATACCAAGAGGTCAGTGTCGTTTCACAGGGGGTTCCTCTCCCTCATTCAAAGTCAGTATTTCTAAGACAAGGTTCCAAAGCTGCACAGTTTTGCACAGCAATCCATTAAAGGACCTGAGCTTGGGACATCAAATTCACTATAATGGAATTTTGTTGTTAAAGATCTGTTCTTTAACAAAGCTAGAATGTGAAGTCGTTTCAAGAGGCTGTGATTGTTGTAACACCCTGTGTACCAAACGGATTCGACTTGATACTGCATTGGCATTAGCATTATCCCCTCGTTTTCAGTGCAGCTTTTTATTACGCTTCCTAGAGGATAATCGCTATGTCGTTCTGCCAAGAACCAAATCCCCAGCTCATACGTGTCATTAAGGATGGGTTGTAACTTGTAAATGACCATAGATGTGTACCTTGTTTTTTATGTAAATTTTTCTATTTTTTTAATAAACATTTTAAAACTGGATTTCTGGTTTGGTTGGTTCGAGTTTTGTTTTGCCATTGGATTATGGGTAAGAAAAAAGGAATGCTTTTGTGTTGGTGAGAAACAAAACTCTACAGAGCGTGAATCAATCTGGACAATATGGCCCAAAAGGCACAAACAGTCATGTGAGATTACCAAAGTATTAAAAGTGGATCTACCCAATTTGCTCAAAGTAATATGATTGTAGGAAATACAGTGATTTGCAGTTGGGCCTTGAGTTTTATTTTATTCATGAAAAGTACAGGGATTATTTTAAAATGAAAATGCATAAGTCAAACATACAAACTGTATTTTACACAATGTAACTACATTCAAAATAAACACATTGGACGTTTTCTTTTGCAGCTCTATAATTGCACAGTATAACATCGCGACTGCTATTAATCAAAACTGTCTTTTTCATTAAAAAGAAAAGAAAGCTATTCTGGTTAGTTATGTTTTTTTTTACCTTTTTTTTTATTTTCAGAGCATGACCAACATTAAATGTTCAGCCAAAGTGTTCAGGTGAGAAGTCATTTTAAGTGCACTTAAACCTTGAAGCTATTATCAAAGCTGACTTCATTAAACATGACTCATTCACATTTCTCAGAATCTAAGATTAACATTGTCTGAATTAATGGAGGGAACAGGTAATAACCACTGGCCAGTAATTTTAAGCTGGCATAGGTTTTCTAAGTGAATATAACTAATTCCACATTAACGGTGCTAGTGCTTAATCTGACTCATTGCTCAGATGTCATGCTTTTATTTTTAGCTGTTCAGGTTATTTTTCCAAATGCAGCCAGACTCAGATTACACAGTTAAATAGTTACAGACTAGAGTTGAGCTACACGCACCGAGGCAGTGGAGTTATGTGTTTAGATTATTCCCTTCAGTAAAAGTACTAACACAATAATACATTCAAAACCTTTAAAATACTAAAGTACGCTGTTGTACATTTCTTTGCTTTGTTTTGTGTGGAGTCTCATCTGGTGTTAGTGAACTAAATAAGGGTTGTGGGTAAGAACAACGCAAGCACAACTGACTCCATGTTGACCATTTCATTTCTTCCAACCAAAAAAAAAAAAAACACCCAAAATAATTAGTCAATACAGTTTCAAGACTTAAACCCACAAAATACTTAGAAACACTAAAAATATGAGGAAATATATTAACTGAGTGAAAACCAAATGTATTATATTGCTTAAAGTTTGTACATTGTAAATTATTGCAAAAATAAATCTCCATATATTATTATCAATATTCAAAGGTCCCTATTAGTGCTTTACTATTATATGTTTTAAATTCATATATATGTCGTATTTGATCAACTTTATAGGATGCAAGTGTAGAGTTGTGATGAGTCTTTATTTGGAGTGATGAAAAAGTCAAAAATGAATTCTGATCCGACTGTTGAGAATGAGGTCACACTGAAAAAATTTACATACGAAAGTGACTAGAGTCATGTGATTTATGCCATTTTTTCATGACAGATGAGTGATCAGGTTTGGGCCACTGTTACCTGTCCTGCAGTATGAACACAATGTGGGGGGCATGGTGATGCATCGGATGTAATGTAGTTCCTCTTTCTCCCTGAAGGGGGCACTGGTGGATCATCACTAGACTTAGCTGTGTCCAACCTTCACCCTTTGGATATTGTCAACAGGGTGCAGGAGAGGAAAAAGTGATAGAAATGAGAGCTCAAGCAAAACCTCCCCTCTGGAAGTTCAATCATCTGAAGGTTACTGGTCGAAAGTATTTTTTTTTTTTTTCATTTTATTTCAATTAAAGCTGACGCAAAAGAATGTCCTTCCTGAGTCCCCTTTACCCTGTCTAAAGTCAAACAGCTGACAAAAACAGTAGGAAATTAGATCTTTTCGTGTCGTCATCCACTTTTTTGGATCTGTTTACAATGATGATTAAATAGTAGTGATAAGATTGTTCATGGGCAATGTTCAGAATATTATTAAAACCTGGTCCTTTTTTCCTGAGGGACATATTAACCAGATTAGGCAAGCAGAGCTGCTTTTATCCTGAACAGAAAAAAAACTGCAGATACAAATGCTCGTGGAATGTGGACACCTGGACATGTCTTATTATTTGATGAAAGATGCAGGTTTCAATACACATCGTTTTCTTCACTATTTTTTATTGCTGCACAATACGTTGAAGTGTATAATCCAAGTTTACTGCACCTATGGGAAAAAAAAAAAAAAAGCCAAGGAGTGATATGACCTAGAAGCTTTCATCAGTTACCACAATGTTATTTAGGTCTGTAGATATAAAGACACTTTTCCACTACAGAGAAATACAAAATCACAGTCTGAAAAGATAGTTTTGATACTCTGATAGCCATGGGTGAAATCTCTGGACAATAATAATTCTCTTGGATCATCTCCATAGTCAACTCTTGAAAGATGAAAAAAAAAAAAAAAAAAAGAGGAAAACATACAAGAGCTAAATGATGTTAAAATCAGAACTTACTCGTTATCAAGAAGTAAAACCCTTCACACTGATCTAACCGCAAAATAATCCAATATAAGCATTTCTGACTTCTTTAACATTAATCAGTCAAGGTCTGCCCTCTGTTTGGGTTCATGAACCATTACCACATCTTTACTGGGAATGGTGATAATGTCCAAATCCTTCACGGCCAGCTCTTTCTTGTTCATTAATCAGCTCAGTATAAATATGAGAAAATCCTAACGCAGTGCAGTGAATGGGAAAAGTTTTGCTAAATCTCATCGGTATAAAAGATAATGTAAAGTTCTCCTCAGAAAAGGTCAGTAGTTATACCTTCGGGCTGTTTGAGGCTGTCGATGCCTTGACAGTGCAAAAGCTGTCTCTCTGTCTCTTCAAATCCCACACGTTTCCTCTGCAGAGCAACACAAATGGTGGATGTAATTAGTGTATGCAAACCACAGTGTTAACAAATGATAAAGGAAATGTCAGTCAGTCTGGAGTGATATGTTGTCAAACTACTCCACTTAACTCAGACTGACAAATTTCCTTATGTCCTTGTGCTTTCCCAGGCCATGTTTATTCATTATATTATTCTGGCACTATTCTAAAGTTTAAAAAAGTGTCTTAAGTGTAAAAATACCACTCCTGTCTTGATTATATTCCACTAAAAATTACTGTTGAAGGTTAACATCTCCCTCACAAAGTTTGCTGAAGGACTCCTTAGAGAAACCACGGAATATGTGGAAAATGTGAAAGTCACCTGAATCATTTAGTGTAATTTCATGTAAATGTAACAATTGACTTATACTGTAACATCAGTGATCAGACTTTAAGGATGAGAAGAGTTCTGTGTGAGTGTGACAATGTGAAAAGTGGGATTTTCACACTCTGTATTCACATAAAAACCTGATTTCCGATTGAAAGTCATAAACTGCAGCGCATTAAAAAATAAATTCACTTTCAGCTGAAAAACAGACGCATAATGTCAAGGTCACGAAAGCTTTTAACATGCTGCAGAGATAATGGTATAATATTCATACTGTCAATGCATAAGTTTTAAATGATCTGACTGTAACCACTAAACCAACAGATAAAGAACCAGATGGAGGCACATTAAGGAGGGAAAGTTTTTCATTCATTCAGTCAGTCATTTTCTGAACTGCTTTGATGTTAGGTTAAGGAGATCTGAACAGTCTTACAGTTATTTGATCCAGATATAGTCAAGTCCACAAAAGTCTTAGGCCACCATGAGGGTTGTTGTTTTGGAATGTTATTGTTACGCCAAGCTCATGGCCGCAACGAAAGGAAGGCTGTATGCACGGTTCAAAAACAAAGGTAACATTTATGTCAACAAAGGGAATAAACAAAAAGTGCAAAATGGTCAAACTATAAACTAAAGCGTCCTCCTGGCAGGGTGGAGGTATGTGTTGAGTGGAAGGCCAGCCCACCATGAAGCTGATCCATCTGGTTTAAGAAGGCCCTCATGCAGGAACATGCAGGAGCTCCCAACCTCCAATCAGCTCTGGAACACACAGACCAATCCACACCGATCCTGCACACGCAGCAACACGCCAGGGCTGTAACGTTATAACCACACATATGCAATTCCCAGTGTCTGTATTAACCCACAAAGACCCAGTACTACTTTTGTGGCAGTTCCAAAATATTTTTTCTGTGTTTAACTTTTCTTAAGTGATTGATCACCATTTATTACAATATTATCCTCTGTATTTTGCATTTTTTCAGTGAAAATCAGATGTTTTCCTATGTCTGGTAAAGGTTCATACACATACTGTCTTCCAAGTACATCTGTGTCGATAATTCTGCAAATCCTCCTGAGCTGCCTTCAAGACACATCAGGGCAACATCACGTGATGCTTCCGACAAAGGCTGTTGTCAATACAGAAATGGCTGACAATTTATCGTAACCTGCTACGTAACAGTTTTGGACGCGTTAATTCATCTGCTACTGCGGTTTTTTTTTTTCAATCATTCATCTTCTAAATTTTATCCTCAAGAAGGTTGTAGGGACATGTATTTACACCGATCGATAGAATAAAATGTATTTACACCGACCGACCGACCTACCTACCTTACCTACCTATCTATCTAATCATCCTCACATTCACACCTATTGGCAATTTAGCTAAACTAATTAACGTATTAATGCATGTCTTTGTACCGGGAGAGAACCCACACACACGGAGAACATGCAAACTTCATTTTTTCTTTTCTTTTCTTTTCTTTTTTTTTTTTTTTTTTGGTAAAGTTGTGTTTTGCAAATTGTGTATACTATAAATATGCAAAATCATCCACTAATAGTGTTACACCCCTGAAAACAGGGGAGATACAATCACGATAGTGATTTATACTTGCTTTCCTCAATGTGTAGTTTAATACAATCATGACAGTTATATTTATCAAACAATACCACCGTCATGTCGCACAACATCAGAAGAACTTATGTAGCTTCGATAAATGTATAAATACTGAGTAACAAAGGAACCGTGAATTAGCATGTTCTTAGCCTAATACATTAGCGCCACAGACGTACAGACATAAAATGGCGGAAGGCACTCGTAACACGGTGCATAATAAAGTTCGGTTAATGACAATAAAACTTATCTTGACCTTGCAAAACCCATAATAAACAAACTGTTTTATGTTTCAACAATGTACATTCCACAATACAATCATGGTTGTTCACAATTACCTGAAAACAGGGGAGATAGAATCACGATAGTGATTTATACTTGCTTTCCTCAATGTGTAGTTTTAATACAATGAGGAGAAACGGCGCCATCCCCCTAGAGGCAGATAAGGACACAACCAATCGATCCCAGATAGTTTCGGGCATACCAGTGGACTGAATCACCTTATTGTTTTTAAGGCTATTGTGAATTAATATTATTGTAGACATTCTAGCTATTTTACTGTTTTTACCTATTAATCAGTCCTGTAATGAACTGAATCCCTGCCATCCTACGTAAGGATTCAATTCAATGTTATTACAACCTGTCACAATAGCAGCAGAATGTTTATAAAAGCAGTGTCTCTCATTTGCGATTAATCCCTCGCTGCTCTCCGCCATGTTGAAAAGGTCAGAGGTTATTTTCATCTCGGCAACTCGTTTATCAAAATGGTTTCTCAGTTCTCCAGTGGAAAATACGACATGATGGGGCGTTCAGGTGCAATTTTCAAGTTTGTAAATAGTATTTACCATAATTCCCATAGAAAATGAAGGCATGCTGCAACACTGGTTTGTTAGTTGTGTTAATCCTCCGTGTTAATCTGCCACTGTAAATTGTTATTAATTTGTTGGGTGTTTGTTCTGCCTGGGTCACGTCAGCTAGACAGATTGTAATATCACAGGTTTGATTAACATTAATGTTTGAAATGGTGTCCATGTGCCCACATGATATGCGTATGTGTGTGCATGTGCGTATGTGTTTGGTAATTAGGAGCAGCCAGGATGTCCAAAAAAAAAAAGAAAAGTCGACATAAGAGACTTCTTTAGAAGTCAAAGTGCAAGTTACTCAAAGGAATGTGTTACACCCATCCTGCAACACCTTCACTGGCTCCAAATAAAGCAGTATCCACTTTAAGATCCTCCTCATCAATTACAAAGCTCTCAATAATCTTGTAAAGTGTCTTTGAGTTTTATTGTAAGTGCTGGTAAATAAAATGTTATTATTATTATTGTTATTATTATTATTACTTTAAATGTAGAGCCCCAACAACGCAGAGATTTTTTTTAAAAAGTTTATATTTAATGCCAAAGAGACACTTTTGCTTATTTTTATTTATTATGTTTATGTATTATTTGTGTGTTGAAAGGCAGTAACTGTTTAAGAAACACCAACACTGAAAGTTTTAGGGAAAAATACAATAAAACCTGGGATTACAAATGTGATTTTATACAGCCATATTTATGATAACTGTGAAAGTGAGTTTTTTCCTCAGACTATATATATAACTGTACCATCAAAATCAATGATCGTTGCACTCCAAATTGTCCCAGTGTTCATGTCATGCATCAGTGTCTTTTTGTCAGGTGCCAGAGCTGGGGAAGATGCAGCAACTTTGTTTGTGAAAGAATTCCCCATGCCGTCAGCAGCTGTAACCGTCTGTTGCATGGGCTTTGGGCATCTTTTTGTGGCCATCAACCGCAAACCGCACATTGAAACGGTATTAAACGGTTGATCAAATGATTACGTTATTTACAAAGAAAATACGTGAATTTGTGCGTTTCTTTCATCACACTGTTGCACTTTTTAGTTGTGTTTACACTACCAGTCAAAAGTTTGGACTCACCTTCTCGTTTAAATGGCACAAGATGGACCGCAGATGGCCAACAAGTGCTCAGCATCACTGGGAACTCCTTCAAGACTGTTGGAAAACATTTCAGGTGACTACCTCATGAAGCTCATCCAGAGAATGCCAAGAATGTGCAAAGCTGTAATTAAATCAAAGGGTGGCTATTTTGAAGACTCTACAATTCAAGGATTTTTTTATTGTCACACCAGTGCACATTTACACATGGCACGAAATTTGGTACTCGAGGTCCCAGATTTAGCCCAATAAGATCTATGATATAAACACAATATACATAAAACTAAGACTTTTGTATAAAAATAAAGATAAAGAAAAAAAACCCATGTATAAAAACACTTGTGCATGCGTAAAACGTGAGGGGAAGAAATCTGATTGGCTGCTGGCCTGTATTGCACTTAATATTATGAGGTATGACGTGTTCATTGTGCAGGGATGGGGGGGGTATGTGCAGGGGCCACAGAGCACCATCTGGATAGATCTGATCAAAACATGCTCTGAGTTATGTGACACTTTTTTAACTACATAATTCCATATGTGTTTATTCATAATTTTGATGCCTTCAGCAAGAATCTACAATGTAAATAGTCATGAAAATAAAGAAAAACCAGGTGAGTTCAAACTTTTGACTGGTAGTGTACCTCCATCTTGCCGATGATTTGAACAGAACTATGGGAGATTCAGACTCATTGAGAATGGGGACACCCCTACCCCTTCACGTGAACTTACAAAATGGAGGGTTAGGGATAAGGGGTGAATTGGGATTGAGCTAATGTCTCCAATCAAGAGATGCCTCTGTGAATGTAAATACAGAAGGTTAACGAAAAGATGCAAACCACTGGTAACACTTAAGAACAGTGCCAGATTAGAATTTGCCAGGAAAAAAAAAAAAATCTTTCCTGGTTCTGGACAAATAAAACCAGGGTAATGTGTTAAGGTGTTGACACATCATCACGCACCTCTGATTCACTGCAGTTTTAAGAAGTCTTGCACATTTTGCAGCTTTATTTTTTTTTATTCTTTATTCATTTTCAGTCCAAGTCGAGTCTGAAGGTCATGTAAAGAAACCGCATTTCATATTCTATGAAAATCTGTGTGAGTTCATTTAGCTGCAAAAAGCTTTGCATCCCTCCAAAGGTCAGTAGTCACATCTTCAGTTTTCACATTTTCTATTACTGTATGCAGATTCAGTCATATGGCATGTGTTTCGGCTTCAAAGTAAACATCAAGTGGTGGAAAAACGGCTCTTTAATTGTACCGCAGACAGGCTTTTCGGTTCATTTCTATTACTTCGTTGGCCGACCTGTCTCCTTTCCCCACATTTTGTAGGTCTCGACGAATACAGACAAAAACGTGATCAAAGCTGACAAGCCTTGTTTGTTGTGCTCTCAGGTTTTATGGAAGACACATTTCTACTATTATGCTATTTACAGCCCAGAGCCACCTAGAAAGAGTCGCTGAGTTCACAAAATCACATGGCAGATTTTCCTTTTGCATTGATGCTGTTGTGTCAAAGAAACATCCCGTTCTTCATTATATGCGGTTCTGTCGGCTTGACTTTAATATTTATAGCTCGTACGGAACATGTTCATCATTCTTCACTTTAATTCCTTAACATGAGTATCACAGTCCACTGCTAATGCTGTGAAGTAATGAATTCAGCTGCTCTGCGTGTCACTTCTTACATTTCCTCTCCGTCGGCCTTGCCTCATGAGAATATCTGTCATATTAATGATATATTGCACTCGTCACATATCGTACTTTTTCTTATTTTGCAGTGTTGGAGTTGTTGGAATTTCTAACCTTATGCTGAGTGTGAAACAAAAATCTCTGGAACTGAGACAGCAGCATTATCTGTGATTTACTGTACGCCCATCTAAAATCAGAGTCCATTAAAATACTGGCTTGTGTGTCATAATGGACTTGTTTCCATTCACAATCTTTTTTTTCCCCCTCTCTCCTTCTTTTGAGTCAAAGAGGCTTCATAGATTGTAGACTTTGTACTCCACTAGGTAAAATAGCTCCATTCATCCTTCTGTAGTATTCAAGCTGCTAAATAGCCCATACACACAAATACTGAGGTGATTCACACAAAACCTATTTGTCTGTGAGTAATGGCTCCTCTTTTTCCTGCAGTTTTAAGAAACATCCTTCTGAGACCAAAGCAGAGTGGAGCAAGACTTAAATGCTTGCTGTTTTATTTCTTTTTTCTTTTTTTTTTTTCTTTTAAGCTTCAGGTTGTCAATGTTCATTTTTCACTTTTCATTTTTCATAACATGAATACTCTGAGTGTCAGCTTTTACTTGACTAAGGTGAGGCAGGTTGAGCCCATTCCTTGTTAATGGAAGCTATTAATAAACGACTGAAACAGGCAGCTTTAATTTACCTCGTAACGTGTGCTTAATTTCCCTGTTGTTTCATTTGATCTCATTACGCACACCTTCTGCATGCAGTTTTTTTCTTTTACAGCAAAAAATGCACGCGCAGAGCCGCAGAATTATTTATGAATCAGACGCTCTGTTCCTCCTATTACGTCTTATAGCATGAACGTGGCTAAAAATAGCACGGAATAAATCAGACCGTAAAGAAAAAAACAACCATGTCTAGATTAATATTTCCTATGTTTGGTGAAGTCCAGTGTTCATGACTGGACTGGCTTATGAAAAACATAGGCTGGTATCTACTTATCAATATGCACAACATCATAAAGATAGCTGGAAACACCTTGTCTTGAGAAATTAAAATATTTACTGGGGTTAATACATTGCAGACAATATCCTTGTCTTATATTGTATATATTGTCTTATAATGTCGCCTTTGTCTGGCTTGCGTCAGACATCACAGCATTTGTTGTAAAAATTTTTAAAACTGATGACATGTGGGTCTGATAATGTCTTCATATGACATGCATGGGATTTCTTTTTAATGCGTGGATCATTTAATACACCGTATGTCTATGCAAAAGCACCGCATTTCACACTTAATGTACCAGAGCCATCACTTGTAACTGCAAGTAAAATAAATAAATATATAAACGAACGAATAAGTAAGCAAACAGCAGGGGGTTATTTTGTCTGAATACATCTCTCGCTACAATTTGTTAACTTCTCTACTCGCCCAGAGAAAATGTGCTTTTTTCATTTTTCACTGAAACTTGCACTCTGCCTGAGAGGAGCTTCAGATTTCTGATTGAATAATGAAGTGACTGTCCTTCATTTTACCTAAGCGTCTAAGTTAACGTTTCACAGAAAAAACATCAAAATTGTTCACCTTTATTTCATAGCTTTATACACTGGAAAAAAAATGTAAATCTTACCAAGTGTATTTTTCTCATTTCTAGTCAAATATCTCATCACACTTAAAATAAGACATAATCACCTGAAGAGTAACTTTTCAGTGAGATATAAGAACTTATTATTATACAATATATCTTGAAAGTCTTATTTCAAAAAAATCTTACCAAGATAATTTTCACTTGTTCCATTGGCAGATTTTTTTTTTACTTAATTCAACTTTTTTTTTTTGCTTAATTCAAGCAAAAACAAATCTACATTTTGATTTTTTCCAGTGAACCAAATAATTTACAGCGTAAAATGCAAAAAAAACCAAAGTAAGCTAAAGATAAGTCTGAAGAAAGAAGCGAATACATGGAAGTGCACTGTGGTTTTAATTTACCATTAGCATGTAGCTTAAACTGAGCACGTGCAACAGGAGGGACTCAGCAGTGATGTCATGTTAATAGTGAGATCATCTTGTGTTTTCTGGCAGCAGCGTCTGCAGGCTCCCCGACCCCCGAACCAGAGTCTCCTGTCACCAGGGAAACCATTTCAGTCAAGCTGCTCACATCTGTGCGACCCAGAGGTGGGCTGAAGGGAGACCCCGTGTCCTCGTCGCCAGCTGCAAGTGGCCTAAACTCTCAGGAACAGCTGGTCAGCGAACACTGGTTTTCAGCACTTAACCTATCAGAGGACGCGTCAGTATGCACTCACATAGCAGGTACAAAATGCACGACTGTTTCTTTAAATTTCACCACTCCTTTTGACCCTTTGACCTCCTCCCAGCTTTGTCTTTGTCTTACTGCAGGACGAGATGCTTTCAATGAGCTTGTTAATCAATACTTTAAATAAGGAAAATATCAGATTTCGCTTTCAGCATGGACCTTAAAGGGAGCCCAGACATAGATAGGACCCCCCCCACCCCCTCTCTTTCTCTCTCTCTGGAAGTCCTGCTGGTTCATTGTGTCTCCATAGTAACCCTCTCCTGGGCTTTCAGGAATGATTGGCTAATTGTGGGGAAAGCATTCCTGGCAGCCGGTGACTTTTGGACTCACACCATCACCGCTGATGTCAGAGTGTATCACAATTTGACACAGAGAGTGAAGGATCCAGGTGTGTGTCTGCAGTTTCTGTATAAATGCTGGTTTGTGGGGCTTTATCTGACTGTAAGAGCAAGTAAAACAGAGAGAAATAAATAGTGAGATAACATCCTACGGGCTTGATGGCATTTAAGTGGACCGTCACTCACAGTAGAGTTCAGGCTTATTTTAGTGGATTGAGGCGGGGGGTGTAAACCCTTGGACCGTTGATGAATGTGCGGTCAGGTTGATGACAGAGTTTAGAGTGTCCCGAATAAATAGCACACATGCACTATTGGAGAATCATTTTCCTTTTGGTTTTATTGCCTATTTGTGGTTACTTTTCTGGCCACTCTTTACAAAGTTTTCTTCCTGAGTCTTTACTACAGAGTTTCTGATTTACAACGTCATTTTGCTAGTTATAAACTCTCTGACAAATGATTTGATGACATGTACTAAAAATAAATACCAAAGTTGTTAACTGCAGGGTAACATTCATTTCTATGTTGTAGATATGCTCCAAATCTAGAGCCAAAAGAAGCCATAACTATAATTTGACTGTGCTGTGATAGGTTTTTAGCAGGAGAATTAAAACAATCTGCAGTAAATCAACATTCATGCAAATATTTCAGTCATTCGTGTGTCAGTAGTAGTGGCACAGAATGGTTCTGTGACAATAAAAAAATAAACCATGCTTCTCTTATTTCAGGTGCAGGAATAGGCACAGATATGAGTATGGCTCTGTAAAACTTTATCTGACTTGAAAGACATACCTTCAATTTATTCTACTTTTAAAGTCTTTGGGTACTTATGTGTGAGAAGATTGAGTCATTTTAAGAAAATGATTCAATTGTTGGGAAATGATCGCTTTGCGTGTGAAGCTCTCGGAGTCCTGAAGGGGGTGGGTGGTGCTGTGGGTGAGATTATTTTGGGCTACCAGGCCTTTGGACTGCTGAGCGAGCAGGGTAAGGCCAAAAACAGCTCAGAGGGGTGAGGGGAGCACAACGGGACAGGAGAGTGACAGAGGGCGTACAGGGAAACAGGAGCAGCAACCAAAATGGCCAGTAAAGGTGAGACTGAAGACTGTGGGAAAGAAAGGAGATAAAACTGGGGCAGCAGTGTCCATAAAGCAGAGGGTTTTACAGTTACTTGCTTTGTGTTTGAGGTGAGAGTTAGGTCCTATTAAGTGGGGGAGAATGCAGTGAGAATTCAGATGTGAAGGACTGTAAACCACTATCCTGGTCCTCAGCAGTTTTGAGGGGGAGCGAGTTGGAACTGAGCGGATTTCTTGCGTCATTTCACTAGGAAAGTCCCTGGAGACAGCAGCGTCCGTCAACCAGAGATATGCAAACTGATGAGATGTTCAGATGTAGAGGAGTATTCGCCTAAATTTGGACTATCAGTAGCCTTCAGTGAAATTAGCAGCAGACGCTCAAATGAATAGCGTGAATGTCTCTATGACACACCATTTGTTGTGTTATTTTTTTCCTGCTCAGGCTCAAGAGTTGGCATCAAAGGGGGCATTTCAGTCTTTACTATCATACTCTGGAGACTCCTCGGTCGAATGAATTGTGTGTTGATGCTAAAATGAGATGAGGGTGAACAGAATGAACCACATATTTATACGCTAGTCAGCTGGATGTTTGGGACATTGTTGATTCATTCATTCCTGCATGTCACCACTCTCTCATATAACACCAAACTAACATAACAAATTCTAAACTAACGCTGCTGCTCTGGATTAGACTATGTCTTGTTTATTCTGTTTTACCCCAATAATTGAACAGTTGAGATAGTGAATATGATTACATAATAAGTGCTGCCTGATGCATTTATCTCAGCTAAATATAGACTGATTGATACAGCTACGTATGAAATGAAAAAACCTTTAGTACTACAGATCCAGATGAAGCACAGATAGATGTACAACAGACAGGAAACATATAATATAATAAAGTCGTGTAAAGCGGTTGAAATATCACTCATGTGGTAATAGCTTGTTTGAAGTTGGAAATAACTCTAAATTTTTGCAAAAATCCTCCTTAATTTCTTGCAGAGCTGGAAGAAAAGACTGAAACTTATATTAATATGAAGCTGTTGTACATTCAGACATTTCTGTGTATTTAGCATAAAGAGCAAGAAAACAAAATATATTTCTAAATCAGCACTTCTGAAACACACTAATAAATATGCTCATTTATGACACTGGTGTCTTTTCAGTTTAACAAGCAGATAGTGGAAAGTCCAAAATATTAAAAAAAAACAAACAAAAAAAAAAAAAACATCACATTGCACTTCAAGCCACAAATATACATAGTGTTGATCTGTGAAATAGTACATTTAAAATAGTGGAAGGTTTACATGCACATTTTCCAAGGTTTAGGATCAGGGTGATTCATCTGTTTACATTTAAAAAATATGTGCAGAGGAGTTTAGCTTTAGGAGATGCATCACTGCACAATTGCATCAGCATAAGGATCGAATCAGGCTGTTTGTGTTTCAGTAGTGAAATACAGCGCCCATGTCTGTGACTGTAAGACTGGGTTTTATGTGTAAGAATGCTGTGTTCGGCATCATGTCCAGACAGGAGATGCTGTCAGTGTTACAGAGTTGTGGTTTATTGCTTGTACTTGTTGTATTACATTGGTGCTTTTTTCACGATCAGATTTCCATTTAAGTCCTCGAACAAAATAAATGGAACACAATTCAACAAACACGATAAAAACATTAAACTTATGCATTTATTTATTGTGGAAAGTTACCTAATCTTAAATGGCAAATATATGTGAGCCTCTAGGATTATGGGTTCATTTAAAGTGGATATTAGAGTTATTTCAACCTTAGGGTCAGAGTCTGGAGGGTCTATTTCAGAGGAATCTGTCTTCACTATCGGTCTGATTTTTAAAAACGCAGGTTTGTGGAAACGTGTCATGACAGAGCAGAGATTTCTGAAGACCTTGGAGAATGATTTGTTTATGTTCAATGGGTAAAAAGGTACAGACGTTTTGACTTCATCTAATGTAGAAATTAAAAAAAAAAAAAAACAAATTGTAACTTGCCTCAGGGGTGGTCAAGAAAGTTCACACCAAGAGCGTGGTGGGTAATTATCTGCAAAGTCCCAATCTGCCTAAGGGTAACAAATAGGACAATAAAAGCCTTTCTTGTAACACAGCTAATTCTTAAACCCACCATCAGGAAACAGCTGCAAGGAGAAAGCCAATATTCTCCCAAAAGAACATTAGTGCACATCTACAGTTTATGAAATAATAAATACCCTGTGGATTTAACAGAAGTTACTGGAATACATTTTTTTTTTTGGCTTAAAAAACAGCTGTGTTGTGTTTGGCACTGATTCCTACATGAAAACCTTATCCCCTCTGTGAAGCATGGATCATGGTTTTGGCCTGTTCTGCTGCAGATGGACTAGGATGCCTCGACGGATTCTAAATTCTGATTTTTACAGGAAAATATCAAGCTATCCATCTGTGAACTGAAACGCAAGAAAGAAGATCATTCAGCAAAACAATGACCCTAAAAATACAAAGAAGTTGTCACTCAAAGGAATAGTTAAAGGAGAAGAAATATAATGTTTCGGAAAAGATGAGTTAAAAATACAGTGGGATTTTAAGTCAAAATGATATAGTTGTTCTGTAAAATTGCACCAATACGTTTGCTATTTTGACTTTTCGTTAATATTCCACAATTAATAGCTGTTTAATTGTTTATATTATATATATTTATGCTGAAAAACAGAAAATTCTTCACCGACTTTCAAGCACCACTGTAAATAAGTCATCTGACTCACCGGCGGCTCCACAAACACATGACAGGTGTGTTCCAAGGTTATCACACATATTATTTGTGTGCACCGGTCATTGAAATAACCCACCTGCTGTCTTTGTGCACTGTTCAAAGAGGCTTCCCTTCTCTCTTATGCTGAGGCTTAGTATTTCACTGAATGACAGGCACAAAGGGATGTGGATGTTCACAGTACAACAATCGCTGTAAATAATTACACAACACAGGAAGAGTTCTTTAAAACGCTGCATGTTGTAGTAAAGCCAATCGATTTAAACAAAGTGTGGTTATGAAGCACAGTCTGTTGTTTGTTTACATAGAGAATAATACAAGTATATATGGTATGTATTGGGAAAAATACCTATTGTACTTTAGCCACTGAAGGTGTCCATTCTAGTAAAGCATGGCTCTATGGACGCGTCAGTCTCCACGGCAGCTGTTGCCGGGTGACCACCAGAAAAACCACCATGGCGTGGAGACGGGGCTGCTGACGGCCTGATCTCTGTCAGCAGGTGTGGTCAAGGGCTGCATTTAAATTCTCTTCCACTGCTTGCTTCTCTCTTTCATCTGAAGGCTATATTTAGCCCAAGTCGGAGGCTGACGTGTCCACGGAGCTGCTCGGTGGCAACGCCTCCCCGCCACCTCTACGGCCTTCCCTCCACTTCCTTGTCCTTGTGTCTGAACAACTGTATCTCCCTGTCACTTTACTCTCCCCCACTTATTACACACAACTGTTTTCTTAGGCTGAGTGATGGCGCTGCAGCTGCACCGTAACTCAATGCAGGATCTAGTCACATGCTCTGCTGATAGCTGCAACGACACATTTGAGGAAGTACCTGAGTGGTTTTTACACGAACCTGACTTAAACCTTTATTGTCATTACACATAACATACAACAGAACTGAGTGCAATCCCACACAGTGCACAGAAAGCATGAAAGAAACTAAGAAACTCGATGTACAAAAATTAAAAAAAGAGGATTCCTGATAAATAGACAATATCTAATAAAAAATGCATATACTGTATATATGTGTGTACAAAAAACAAGAAATGTATGATAAGCACCGGTAATTTTACATCATATTTAGTGCTGCATTCTTAAACACAGTTCTAGTCAACAAAACCGGAATATACTGTATAATATTTCTGCATTAATATAACAAATCTAAGAGACAGCATTCTCATGGTTTTTTTTTTTTTTTTTATCAAGTAGTAGTGATGTACAGGAATAATTGATTAATCAACATGTTCTGCACAGTTGACTTTTGTTTTTTTAGAGATTTAGGTGGAGCGTCAGAGGGAAGAGTTTTATGTTTTACTTTATAGAAGCTACATTCATGGTATAGTTTCTGGCCAAGTGTTGCATAATGTTGAGTAAAGTCTAAAAATGTGTTGGGAGTGTCTCCTCCACATTTTGGTTTGTCAGTTTGATTATTTGTATTATTGTTATTATGGTTTGGACAGAGGAGCTTCATATTAAATTGGCTTGATTATTATTATAGATTATTAGTAATTAAAATGTCCATCCATTATATATCAAATGTTTCCAAGAATGCTCAGACTTGGAGAAATCAGATCATTCTAATGGCTTGCCTTATTAATGGTGTCTTGTCACTAATCCCTATTTTACTAATACTCGCAGCTATTTCGTTAGAATGACACGCAAATATACCTCACTATATAATTATGAGTCTCATCAGATGGATTTTGATCTACAATGGAGGTAAAAAAAAATGCCTCCCATGATTCCATGCTATTTCACTGTCCTCTCTTATGCATCTTTTCTTACAGGATTGATCGCATTACATTACATTGCAGTCACATACTTTGCATTTAAGTCAAGTTAAAATGCAGACATTACTTCAGAATAAATAATGTAAAAAATAAAGAGGTACTTTTATGTGGCTATCAAGCAGCCACTTTTTAAATGTTATTTGCCCATCTTCTCCAGTATTTACCTGCTTCTACATCGTTTTATTCTCTCTTTTTCCCTTCTCTCCCTGTCTGTCAGTGATGGACCTGATCTACTGGAAGGACACCGAGCGGACGGGGATGGTGCTCACAGGGCTGGTGGTGGGCCTGCTGTCCCTGTTTCAGCTCAGCATCATCACTGTGGTCTCCACAGTCTCCCTGGCTGTCATGTGCTTTACCATGTCTGTGCGAATCTACTACGACATCCTGTTCGCCCTCAAATGGGGTGACGGAGTACACCCCTTCAAGTGAGTCGCCTCCTTTGGGAAACGTGATGGATGTTGATCTCACCCAGCTAACCCCTTGTTGACTATTGTCTTGAATTCGTCTCAGTATTCCACTATTCAACACTCTTTCTGGTCATACATATGTTACGTGGTTACCCATGAGTCCTGATGTTCTTGGATCAGTTTCTATTTCAGTTTTATTAATTTCATTACATTCTGCTGATTTCTGGATCATTTTTTTTAGTTTGGCTCGTTAACTATAGCAGCATCAATAAAAGAATTTACACATATGAGACTAGAAAATTAGTTTAGTTACTATTACACCAATTATGCCTATGTCACTAATTTGTATCACACCTATTGTACATTATGAGCTATTTTGAAATTAACAGTGTCCACTTAATTTAGCTTCTGTTTGACAGCAACAACACAAATATGATCTTTTTTGATATAATTGCAACAACACAAATATGATCTTTTTTGATATAATTGTAAATAAATTTAAAACACTACTGTTTTTTTGGGGGGGTTTTTTTGGGGGGGGTTTTGTCAATACTTATGCAGTCGCGGAAAAAACTGATTAGACCATCAAAAACAATGGTTATGCAATCAAGTACTAACTCCTGTGTGTATCATGTGACTAAAACAGATAGAAAAGAAAACATGGAATGACTAAAAGTACTGTTTTTGGGAGTACAATGCCGTAGCTATTGATGTAAAAAATGTTGGTTATTATCAAGAAAACCATAGAAAATGGATAGATATCAATTCTGAAATGAAACTCTTATGAGCTATTTTTGTTGTTATCATTATATTTGTCCAAACAAATGTACCTTTATTTGTACTAGGCATTAAAACTAACAAGAAATTGAAGAAAACAAGGGTGGTCTAATATTTTTTTTCCGTGACTGTATCTTCTGTCTCCTAGGAACTACTTGGACCTGGACATCAGCTTCAGTGGAGAGCAGGCTGACCGCTACATGCAGAAAGCCATCGTCATGACGTTGTCTGCAGTCGACACTCTGAAGAGACTATTTTTTGTGGGAAACCTTTTTGATTCTCTCAAGGTAAGTGATGCAGAAGAGTTTGCCAATTATTTTTAATATGTGCATGCTGTCCATCGGTATCTTTTCCCTCTTAAGGACCTGTCCTCAAAGATCTGTTTCACCCTGTCCAGAACCTCTCCCTCCCTTCGTTAACCTGGTAATCAGCCTGTCTCTGTCCTCATCATCCTCTCTCCCACGTCATTACCATGCCAACCGTCTCCCTCATTAAACTAGTTCCTTAAATAAGGGCAACATAACCAACGGCAACTGTCAGACCCTATGAAATGCATAGTTCTGGTAATCATGAGGAAGGCAGGACAAAAATATGCTCAAATGAATTTAGATGAGTATTAAGAGAACATAAGGACTCTGCTTCATTGCATTCCACTATTGTTAGCACAAAATTAGCATTAGCATGACTATATGTTTATATATTTTTAACATTTAATGTGTCAAATCAGCTGTGAAAACATGGCCATAGTTTTTATAAATCCTACATGCTCTCTTCTGGTTTTAACTATTTGTAAATACTGTATTTTCCTCACACTCAGATTAGCAACAAATGAAATGGAGAGGGATTACACCTGAAAATTATACTATTTAGTGTTACCCCTGACCCTATGATGAGAAGCAACACAAAAATACCAGAAACCTGATATAAAACATCAGAAAATGAATGCTGTAAATATCCTATTGTCTGAACTAAAGGGTTAAAGACATGTTAAGTGCTAAGGGAGGTCACATTAAATGCTACCACTTTGGTTTATAAAAGTATTTTTTTCTCTGAAACTTTTGCTTTTACTGCTGCACGTACCAATCCCAAATTATTCCCTATGATCAGTGTGGTGAAAAAACACTTCACTTTAGAAATTACCAAAACATGGAATGTGTAATATTTTAATTTGCACAATATGAATATTAAAAGAAACCACATATATTCATTTAAAATCATGTAAACAGCTTCTTCTAATGTCAGGAACAGTACTGGTATTCAAGTATATGAAATGAAAATGAAAATATGAAATTAATGTAATACTCTATAAATGAATGTGACAATTACCAGCCAGTTTTTGGTCTTTTTTAAAAGAAATTTTTGGGTTTTTAACAAAGAATATTTTTCAATATTGACATGTGTGCATATGGTCAAAACCACTATTGCTGATGAGAAACTAAAACATGCTTGCACAATATCTCAAGAGAGATAAAAATAAATGTTTCTTATTTTCCTAACTGAACTCATGGATATATTTGGCTTTCGAATAATTCCATCGCCTATGTATGCGAGAGAGAGAAATGTCTGCTAAAATACCGCAGTCACCAGTTACTGGTTATCAGCAAAAAGTCTGTGTCATGCTCTCTGATATAATTAAGTCCAGTAATTAACAGCAGCGTTGTGTGACCAGACAGAGTTAACACATTTACAGTAAATGTTGAGTCAGGGTGAACCGACTTAGCCCTTAAATCTCAGACCCTCCCGGACTCAACCCTGACCTGGCCGGTATGTGACACTGAGGAGCCTGAACGCAGAGACCCGGGTTAAGGAGGGTCTCTTTCCATCCGAGACAGGGGTGTCCCATATCAGGACTGCACTGGACACAGGGGGGGTGTGACGCTGTGGAATAAAAGGGGAAACATCCAAACCCATATATAACCTCAGTGTATTTAAAGCTCCTTTTCTTCATCAGTTGTCAGAATCATGTAATAGAAGAATGTCAAATATCAAGATTATTGAACACTGAATAATAATAATGTCTGTAATACTCTTTTGCTCTTTTGTAAAATGCTGCTTTAAAACAGCATGGAGCAGTATTAAGATGTTTTTTCTTTCACCCATTTTTTTTATCATTGAATGAGCTGAACTATCTCTTTTTAATATTAGTTCCTGGTTCTGATGTACCTGGTGACATACTTGGGACATCTGTGCAATGGCCTTACTCTGCTTATCATCAGTAAGAGACATTTATGGAAATATGGACTTCATACTGACATACTGTATGACTGCAGGATTTGTTGATGTTGATAATTAATGTACTTTACTTTTTTGCTTTTTTTTTTTTTTAATCTCCAGGTGTGATCGCTGTCTTTTCTCTGCCACTTTTCTACCAACGGCGCCAGGTAATTGTTTGTATCTCACTGTAACGATTCTCAACTCACTTCTCTTGCAAGTTTACATCCATAAACAGTATTTTTTTTATCTATATTTTACAGGAGGAAGTCGACGGCGTCATTGGAAAAATCCAGGCCCATGTTGACAATGTTAGGGACATGTGAGTATGACGCCATCTTCTGGTGCACTGCTGTCACTAACACTGGTTAAAGTTAATATAGAGCCAAAGCAGTCTGATCTAGACAAATAAAAAGATGATCTTTTAATACAATAGTAAATATTTTTGGTTTGAAAGCCCTTATTTACAGCTGAGTGAGGAAATACTCTCTAGGAAAAACACATGGAAAACACCAAGGAAGGTTCTTACTTTAATAACCTCATATTTACTGTAACATTTGTAGATTGTTTTTGTCCCATATTAGTTTTTTCCATTATATGTCGATGAGCAAATACATTGTGTTTATTAAAGTGTCATTTCTTTGGTCACTGCCTTCCATCTCTGTGTGTTTGTCTGTGATTATGATCATACCATAACTCAATAACAAATTGGACTAAGATGATGATATTCCATCACTTGAGCCTGGTAACCCATATATTTGGGGTCAAAAGGTCAAAGTTCAAGGTCAGAGAATCATTTAGTTGAAGCCCCTGTATTGTCTGTCCTGCAGGCATAGTCATAATGACTTAGACTCATTTCAGAATGTGCGTCTGCTAACATGGGGATATATAGGTTTGTTTGTTTGTTTGTTTTTTCCAGAAAATAGAATTCTGGCAGAAAACTCATATACAGTGAAATTGAGTTAGACTTAGACATTTGCACTATGCGTTAATTTAGGGAATGACTGAATAGCCCTGAAAATGTCAAATGGCATAAAATAATGTGAACTATTACACCACCACTATTACACCATGCATACATTATGGTTTTTAATTGAGAATAGAACTATTTTTAAGTAAATTAAGTTATTTTTATGGCTACCCTTTACAATTAGATGACAGTTTGAATACAAAAGCAGAAGGTCCTGAAAAGAGAACACATGGTGGTAATTTGTAAGGTTATATTCAAGTGTTACAGAGTTAAATTTGACGTGAACCATAAGAAGGGAGAAACATTTGTAACACATCACTGGCCTATCTTACACTGGAAACTCAGTTTGTGTCTGTACCATTTGTGTTGTCAGTAGCTGAACAAAAAATCTGTTTGGAATCATCCAAACAATGTCAGAACTATCAGTTTAGTCTGAACTGCAGAACAGTAAATGATGAACTCAGCAAAGAAAATAATATCACATAATGACTTTAGAGCTACATAATCAAATTCACCCATGTGGAAGAAATACTGCAGCAAACTCCATTCTTTTCATTTAGAGCTGTGTCCAGTGGTGAAAACAACAATGATTCTAACTTTTATCACTTTCTCACTTTTTTTTGACTCTAAAAGTTGCTTCTTATCGGTTCTCGTCGCATCCAGTCAGTTTTCCAGTTCTTCAGTTAAAGGCCCCCTGGGGTTAGTTTAGACCAGCAGAGTGACTCACTACTCCCTCTAGTGGTCACATAACTGTTAGTGTAATTATATTCAGTTCCTATCTCTACAATCCAATACATTTTGATATGTCTTATAACTTCCTAGAAATGTATTCTAAAGTTCTTTTTTTTTTGCTACACATATCCCCATTAACTGATAAATTGTGGCCTTACAAAAGACTTGGTGACTGATTACACATCTGAAGTCTGTGCATCAGTTGTACATTGCATCAAAGGTTTGTGTTGTTGTACTGTTGAGGACTATACCCCATTAAAACCTCCTCTGTTTCTGTTCTCCAGTTTGCAGAGACTCGCCCATGGTGGTCCTCCCCCTGACCCAACTCCTGGTGGCGCCAAACCCAAAACCCAGTAAACACTCGTGGACAAGATCTTAAAGAGAAGCTACCAGAGTTACAGGCTGTCACTCAGATGTCTTAATCGGCAGTCTGTTCTCGCTGCTCCAGAGAGCAGGGAAGGGAAGGGAAGTTACTTTAAACAACAATAATAGGGAACACGCATGGTGTTGTATACTCTACCTGTTTCTAAATTGTGGGGTTGGAGGAGGGGGTTGATTAGTACATACTCGAGGTGAAATGAAGGTGTATGAACACTGAACGAGACTCTTTGCTGCTGACATCGGAGATATTCTGATGGAAAGATTCAACAATATCATGTGAGACCATCGTTGAAAATGTACTCTGTTTCTAAAAATGTCAAGAAGTGTCTTAGATCATTGACAGCTGTGATGCAAATGTTGTACTGAAAAGACCAGAATGGGGATTTCTGCAAATAAGACATATGTGTGTGCACTTCCCACTGACAGCTCTAATAAATCAGTGGTTGAAGTGATTTAGTTTAGCAAAAACAGGGGTCTCCATAATTCATGGCAGCATAAAACTGGCAATTAGGATGCATGTGTCTATGTGACAGCACATGTACAGTATATTTCTGAATGCATCCATCTTCATGACTGTTTATCTGTGCGTATGCAAGTATGAGTGTGTTTGCGAATGTGTGTAATTTATGACATACAGCCTGCTGAATTGAAACTGTCACCCACAAGCTATTAAAGACACATTTCTTCTTTCTTTTCTAAACTTTTTATCCACAAAAGGCATTATTGTCTTTCACACAGTCCATCGTTAGTTTCTGCTCAAGTTTTCCTCACACTGCTTACACCACTGGGAGAAGTGAAACATAATATTTAGAGCTAAGTGAGTAGTGATCTTTATCTTTTGCAAGAAGCCGAGTCAAGATGTATCATAAACGGTTTGAAATTACATGACAGGAAGTGACTGAGAAGCACTCGAGATGTCAGTTAATTTATCACTGGATAGACTGATGATAAAAATAAGTGCAAAGATTTAGTATTGATATCTCTCTGAGCTCTTGATGTGTCTATCTCCAGCCTTGTATGAAACAATGTGAAGGAATGTGGGAGTGAAATACAGCAGGTGCCTTTCTAACTGCAGGTTTTATTGCATGATCTCATTCACGGTACTTAACAAAAGCTTTCATCAACAGCCTCCCTTAACAAGCCAATGGTGTTTTGTATGTGTATAATACTTGTGTGATAGTATATGTGTACCATGAGCAGGTATCTTATACAGAATTGTAAGTAGATCAATTTTAGGATTAATAAAATTATTCAGGACACTCTACGGCTCAAGTTCACGTTTCCCTTTTGCAGCTGTTGTTCCTATGCCTTATTACTGCACATTTTGTCTTTTATTTATTTATTTTTTTCCATTTCCACCAGCCTTAGGCATCCTCAGCTGCTCTCAGCCTCCTATAATAGTTTACACTCCTGATATGTTTCCTAGAGCTTTAGCAAAGGGAATAGAGATAGCAAATAAATCAAAAGTAGTATTTAGTGCACATTACAGCATTTGTAATGTGTAATTTAATTGTGACCCATGTCACATTAGATGATGCTCTTAACAGGGTATTCATACCACTTCAGCATCTTATTACATAACACACAATAAGCTGGTGAAATGTCACAAATACTCTTTAATTATGTGTAGATTGACTAAATAAATAAACAGTTACTTCAAACTGTACTAAAAAAAAAGCTCCAGTTTATCTTGTCAAACCTACAGTTTTTTTGTTACGTTTCAGTAAACTGAGATTTTACATGCTATGGGTTCTGCTGTAATGTATAAAACTACAGATTGTGGCTTGGGAAAATAAGTGAAATTCAATGTAGTTTATCCCAAATGACTGCGAATCATCATTATATAGGCTACACTCATTAGACTAATGCACTGATTATTTTGTATAATTGACAATAAGATGTTTTAATCTTAGAAAAATAAAAACTATTGAAATTTAAAGTAAGTACAGCATGATTTTATCTTCATTAAAGTAAACTGAGAGGCTGTAACACTGTTATAAAAAATTAGACTTTAGGAGATTTTTTTGTTATAGAGGACTTGTAAACAGTAAGTGTTTTTCTTAATTTATGATGATTAATGGACCTGAGGCTTCAAATAATATTCCAATCTTTCTGGTTTTACTCTAAATATAACATAGGCTTTCGTGATTTGACATAAAGATGCTACAATCTGAAGCTCACTGTGACTACACGAATAAAAATAATAATAATAATAATAATAATAATAATAATAATAATAATAGAAACTTAATACTTTATGTTAAACACAAGGGGGCGACAAAAGCCAACATATTGTCTCCATCCCAGCTCTGATGCCCAATCAGCTGGCCTTTAGATCAATATAACCAGGAGCAGCGCACAATAGGAAAAGATTACCCATCATCCTATTTAAGTTGTGCATTTATTTTGCAAAGTCCACGAAGTGACCTGTATTTTAATCATGTCGAGTGATTTAAATAGACATTAAATCCCAGCAGCTGTGGTCTGCGGCCCCTGAGTGCTCCTTAAAGGCTCAACTGGCCAGACCCACCAGTTAAAGTAGGTCAGCAGGTCTGAGTGGGTATGAAATTTCAGTACTTTATCTGCCATGTTCAAAATGGATAGTCAAGGTTAACCCCTTCTGACTGAAGAGGACAAGCTGGGACTTGTCTACACTGAGATAATTTAGGGTACTCATCCACCAACTCCCGTCTCTAGCAAAAGAAAAAAGAGACAGTATATAGTATGATGTATTTACAATGAGTGTACTTTCACAGATAAAACTAATAAACACAAAATAGCACGCAAATAAATGCAAATATGAGGTTTAGAGCTTCATGTTTTATGCTGCATTTTTCCATATGCACTCACTAAATGTACATCCATTAGTTTAAAACAAATTTCCATGCAGAATAAATATTTCTATTACACTCCACAACTTCAGACCTCGAGAAGTTCTTCAGAGTTGAAGTGGGCGGGATTAGTCAAATCTGTCAGAAGCCCCGCCCATGCATTGTAAACTGCAGTCCCAGGCTGAGTCCTGATGACAAGACAGCCAGTCAGGATTTGGCAGCGCGAGACGACAGCAGGAGAAGTTTTACGCACGAGCCCCGATCAGCGGCGCCACTCACAGAGGAGACCTGCTCTGATGGTGGGAGCTTCACCTGCCCGTAGAGGAAGGAGAGCGCTGGGCAGAGCAAACTGACTGAATGTCACCCCCACTCACCATGGATTACGGAAAGACCGTGGCCCCTCCGGTGCCCCCGCACAAACCCGCACCCGCACGGCCGGGACAGGCGCACGAGCGGCTGCTGAAGTGCGTCCTGCTCGGTGATGGAGCGGTGGGTAAAACCAGTCTGGTGGTCAGCTACACAACGAACGGCTACCCAACCAAATACGTCCCGACAGCATTTGATGACTTCTCAGGTAGATTTTTCTCTATTATTTACACAGACCAGTGCTTCTATGTGTAAATATCCGTATATTCAAGCAATTTCATATTTGATATTTTATAGGATTCTCACTGACTGCATGTGCAGTTGTATATTCAGATGCAGCAGCATGTCCACTATAGATAAATAAAACTAGACTCCATTAATAGATACAGTCTAGTGCTATAAAATGTAAAGGCTTTCAGCTCTCAGACCTCTGTGTCACTCATTTTCAATCGTTTAGAAAGAATCCGCTCATTCTTCTGTTTCCCCTATTATTCCACTGTCATGTTAGATGTATTTGTTTGCTGTTATCTGTCTTCTATCAGTACTAATGCACCTGAGTAATATCCTCCAAATGTAGCCAGGTTTCCATTTGGCATGGTTCCATTTTCCAACCACACAGGTACCAGCAAGCTTTGTTTACTGAAAAATAAAAGGAGAGAACAGAAGGGTACACTTGTTTTAAAGTGATCAGGTGTGGCAGAAAAAAAAAAAAAAAAAACACCTGAGACTAGTTTACTTTTGCATTAAAACCTAACTTTTTGCTTTTGTGGCTATTGAACATTAATTATTAATATTAATTATATAACATTTTAACTGATGAGTGGTAAAACTAACAACTGGGCCAACACAAACCTCATAAAACACCCAACAGGGAACACACAACACCCTAAGGCGAGCCCTGGTTTAACCCTCCCATACAGGACGCAGAGTGTCTCTGGTTCAGGGGTTTTGGATTGCACAACTCTGCCTATTGTTGTCAGCCTTGACCCATGAGCCCTTTCTTCTATACTGAAATGGGCACATCTGTTGCAGAGGCTCTGAGGCAGAGATTGTCTTTCGGCCGGTCTGACAGAGAGTGATTGTGCAGTTGGGGCCCTTAGTGGTGATGTCATTTCTCGGTGCCTGGAATCAGAGCGTCCTCTCAAGAGCTGACTTTGAGCAATTACGCAATGCCACAGGTGGCAGAGACATAGAAGAGCGGGAGGCTGGGAGAGGGGACGATAAGAGGGACTCTGGGTCCAACTGGGATCCAAAATCAAAGAAGTATCATATGTCAGGGATTAGGAAACGATTACACAATACCAGCACCCTTGATTTTTTTGTCCTGCTCTTTCTCTTGGCTTTTGTTAAACCAGGGTGCGATGGTGCCTGTCCTACTACATGAGTAGTTCTAGCAAACCCTTTGATCAGGTGGCATGACCGACCACACAGTGTAAATGTTTCCATGTGCCCGCTGTTCAGCATTGTGCTCCCTCTTCTGAAAAGGATAAATAGCTCTATAATGAAACTTGCTGTTAGAATGACTCATCCACTTTTCCAATGTGAAAAAGAGGCCTGAACAAACAAAATCTGCTTTGTTTTTACCCGCTATTAGACAGCCTTTGAATGGCTTCTGTCAAAACACAACAGGACACAAAGTTCACTGAGTGGTCCGAGTGACAGTAAAGTGTTATGGTCTCAACAGTAACTGTCAGAGTGGGTGGGCGAGACAGATCAGGCTGTCTGTGAGCTGGACGAGCAGAGCAGGGGGTCTTTGTGTTTTCAACTGGCAGGCATTTGTTTATTTCACAGAGTATTCACACTGGTAGCTATGTGCCTGATGCAATGTCAGGTGGGTGGGTTGAAGGTATGTTGACAGCTGGACTTATTTGTGTGTCTGTGTGCTTCTGTGTCCACAGCTGTGGTTCAGGTGGATGGAAACCCAGTCAGACTACAGTTGTGTGACACTGCAGGACAGGTGAGTTTTTTCCACACAGATAAAACTGCATCACATTCTGCCAACTTGCATGGATGTAAATAATAGAATTTCTGTTTTAATCTTATTGTGGAAATTACACTGTTATAGACAACACATTATAGGGAAGGTTACTGATGAAACGTCAAAGGCTGCACATTACTATTATTGCACTTTATTACTTTAGGATTACTTTTGTAACAAATGTTTTAAACGTGGGAATTATTCTGAAAAGTCCTAAGCTAGTCTAAGCTCTTTTCCGATGACATCTCCTGGTCAGTCAGAGTTGAAGACATAGCTTTAGAAGACACAGGTCAATCCAATCAGAAACAATACTCAAAATATTAGTGATCACTATAAAATGAATGGAGCCTTTCTAGATGTAGAGACACCTCTGTAAGACATTCTATGCATATTGGTGTTGTAGAAAAATTTGTCTCACTGGCTTTTTTGATCTGTGTTGTCCAGAAAAAGAACACAAACAGTTCCCCACCAAGTGTTGCAACAAAAAAAATGCAAATCAATGCAATGACTGTCATATGTTGCATCCAATCATGTTGTCAAATAGAGTATTTTAAAACATAACAGAGCATTTTAATAGTTATGTAATTAAATTATATATTCTCTGTGAAATTTATTTTGAAATTTATTACATGACACCATTGCATGTTCAAAGTTAATGCGGCTCCATGGAGGTGTAACTTATGTAATTGGAAAGGTGTTGAAGCAGAGAGAAGACAGTAGATAAAAAAACATTTTTTCAGCTGCATTTAGGAACCTTTTAAGTTGCCAATCTTAGAGAGAACAGGTTGTGAAACTGTTTTTATTCCTTGGGGCCATGGAAGCATGTTTCATAATCAAACACAATAGAACCCTGCCTTGGGAGCAGCATATTTGACACTCACGATCCCTGTGAGGGCACTGCCAGTTCCCTGCAGAATCAAAGACAGTTTGGCTGTAAAGTGGAGCGAGGCTTTTGAACAAGCCCTTAATACAAGTAAAACCTCCCAGCATGTTGCAAGCTGCACACAGCGCTTCAACCTCACACACGCAGATGCACACATGTGGACAAGCTTGGGCAAATATGGGCAGATAAAAGTCGGCAAACACTTACTGTACTGATGCAATTTCATAAGTGGGGATCTTGGCCCTGAAACAAGATGGGGTGAGGCAAAAAAAAAGAAGTGTGTGAGTGAAAGAGAGAGAGCCTAGACAGAAAGCGGGAGAAGGTCTGGAGAAAAACGATAACAGCTGCCGCCAAAGCCGATAAACAAAGTTGCTCCTTACTTCGAGATGTTGATATGTCTGTATATTCTGCAGATGGACCTACGTCATCAGATTGCAAAGCAGAGCCAAAGCATGTGTAGCAAACTCAGGGGTTGATAAGTGTGTGCTGCACTTGTTGAGCCCACATGTTAATCTTTATAATAACTGATTGCTTCTACAGTTTTGGTCTGCAAAAATCAGAGTGGAGCCAATTCACAGCATTGTTTAGACAAAGAGGGATTAGGAAATGCTTGCTGGGAAGAAAAGGGTTAAGAGAAAGAAGGAGAGGTTTGTGTCAAGTTTCTGCTGGCCTTAATCTGTGTACTCAAGGATGTGGGAGGCCCATGTTAGTCAAAGCTGCGTGGCTCCAAAGTGTTAATTTAAGAGATTTACTGTAGGTGATATAAATGAGCAGGCAGGGCTCATGTATACATTAGCACAATATAAACACTATTTAGACTGTTTGTTAGTGAGTGATGACTGGCACAGTTTCCTTTCCTGCAATGCTACGGCGCCTGCATTTGTTGACCTGTGAAGCAATTACATGCATTTGTGTGTGGTCAGACTCTGTGAGAAGTGACTTGAAATATTAATCATACAGTAAAGACTGAGGGTCAGGTCTAGCTGGAAAAAGCCAGGTTTTGGATGTTATCACATTACTCAAACTTGTGTCTCCATCAGGATGAATTCGACAAACTTCGCCACTTCTGCTACAGTCGGACCGACACCTTGCTTCTCTGCTTCAGTGTGGTCAGCCCTGCCTCCTTCCAAAACGTCTGGGAGAAATGGGTGCCTGAAATCCGACGCCGCTGCCCTCTCACACCTATCATCCTTGTAGGCACACAGTGTGACCTCCGGCAGGATGTCAAAGTTCTGATCGAGTTGGCAAGGCGGCGGGAGAGACCGGTGCTGGAGGAAGATGCCCGAGCACTGGCAGACAAAATGGGAGCAGTGACGTATGTGGAATGTTCTGCACTGACCCAGAAGAATCTGAAGGAGGTGTTTGACGCAGCCATCGCCGTGGGGCTACGGCACTCCGACAGGAGGGCACGACGGGAGAGGAAGGTCCGCAGCACGGCTGATAAGATGAAGATGCTCTCCAAATCCTGGTGGAAAAAGTACGTGTGTGTCCAGTAGGGAGGCGTTGAACAGACTGTATGTGACTGAGGATAAAACTGGAACTGCTGACTGTTCAGAGTGCATCGGTTGGATGTTAGGACTTCTGTTTTTCACCTGGACGACCCAGATGTACTGGCCAGATTGACTTTAATTCAATGGAGTAACAGTTCGAGAAGGCGGTGTGTGCCTGCCTGAGCTGCAGATGGGTTACGGGATTGGGATGGCCACAGTGGGACATAAACAGATCCCTACCTTATTTTGTTGATGCCTAAAAGATGGAGAGCTTAAGGCTGTAACCACCATCTGCTCCTTACTGCAGCAGACTGCGCCAGTCTGAACTGTGAAAATGACTGTGACCAGCATTCAACCAAGAGCTAATAAAGTTTTATGGCACATGGACTGCATATCATGGTGAACTTATCCAAAGGAAATGTGAGCCAACTTGGAGGGGAGGTGGCCAGATGGTGATATTATGTACTAAAAGTATATTTCTCCTTCTTTTGTCTGATTTGAAAGCATATTATTTTTATGTGCCCCCGCTACTTGTGATGGATCATTTTCATTTCACTGAAATCAGATCACAGATTGCTCAGCTTAAACCCCCATACAGAGATTTAATAGTTAATACCATTGAAAATTAAAGCCAGTGTTGCACTTTTGTTTCCAAAGCGTCTACAATTTCAATGCCAAGTATTAGATGTTTAACATTTAGATTTTTATTAACTCATTTTGTGTTGAATCACAATCAGATGTAAATGAGTATAAATTTGGAGGAGGGTGCATGGTTTGAACAGTGTATGTTTTACTATGAAGTGCCACACTGGTTTAGCTGAAACATTATGGCCATTCACTTTGAACTGTAAGACTGTGTGGGGATTTCTCTACTGCGTGTGCCTCATTTTTTAGTGTTGTTACAGCTGTCACACCATTTCTCAACCATATAGTTATTGGTTTTGAAGCTGCTCACCAATACATATCTACCGGTAGAAAACATAGACATGTGTTGATTATCCATCTTATAGTAAAAATTACATATATAATTTTTGGAAAACTTGAGAGATTTCTGTTCACTTCTGTACTTTTTTCAGGGCTTTATGTTACTGTTACAAGGCTGCAGCAATAAGTTGGGTGGTACCAGTGTACATTGCACTTATCACATTAAGTCCAAATACATCACTATAGTCATGCCATGTATATTACCTTTGGACCAGTGATGTGAAAAAGTAAGAAGTCTAGCAATGACGCCACAAGTGTGTGCCCTTTGAAATAAAAAAGAAGGTGTTGAGCAGGTTCATGCATCAGTGAAGTAGAAGTGGCTGATGTGTATATTCCTTGAACTGCACCTCTGCTTTGGATGATCACAGGGTCTTTCTTTGTCATTGTAGTCAGGGCCTTAAACAGATAATTATCCGTCTTTTGTTGGTCAGTGCATTGGAGCTCTCTCCTCTTCTGAAATTACACAGTAAATGAGGTGAAATCACCAAAGACTGATTCTATGTTTGCTTCTTATTTTTCAGAAGCCTTTCATTCAGCTCTGTCTATTTATCTGTTCCTTCTGGGCCAAAAACTGATCAACAGCGATACAGAGCAGAAGTATGAAATATCGTATGTTGTTTTGTATGTTACATAGTAATCATTTATGGTGTTTGTGATGTCACTGTGACTCAGTCACTGACTGTGCTCTAATTGGTACTTAACAGAATGAGTGTTTCAGGTGGTGTCTGAATCGAGCTTGAAAGCAGTTTGTTGAGCTGTATGAACGGAACAAAATAAAATGTGAAATATTTAACCTCTTTCCAATGATTTCTTTTTCTTTATTATATGTTATCCCATCTGTTATACAATACAGAAACTGTTTATAGATCACTTGCTACGTCTAAGCTCAAAAGTCATTGCAGTAAGTGTGATAACAGATCGACCTTATATGTGTTTGATATGGAGGTTTCTAGCTAATATGCACAGCACTGCAAAATTTTAATATACCAAAAGTTGAAAAACATTTTAAAAAATGAAAAAAAAAACCAAAAACATGTCTGGACTGAAAAGTTACATGACTCGGTTAAGATCTTGTGTTTGTGAGGGCTAAAGCATTCGATTCACATTATCATCATTATAATCATGTTATTCCTTAATTTGTCATCCATTTGTGTGTTGTCAGCATTTACACAATTTTCCAATATTATTTGAATATCTATTAAAATGTTATACCTTTATAATAGAAAAGTAAGTTATCTTATAGTCCATCACAGATCCATAGCACCACAGAACCATCTGAGCACAACTAAAGAAATAGTTTTTGTCTTTGCCGTTGCTATAGGCAGGGGTGTCCAATCCTGGTCCTCGAGAGCTACTATCCTGCATGTTTTAGATGTTTCCCTTTTCTAGCACACCTGACAGTCGTTATCAGGCTTCTGCGGAGCTTGATGATAAGCTTATCATTTGAATCAGGTGCGTTGGAAGAGGGAAACATCTAAAACATCCAAGATAGTAGCTCTCGAGGACCAGGACTGGACACCCCTGCTATAGAGAAAGGATTCAATAAGGAAACTATTTCAGATATTGCCAGTCTCTAAAACAGTCACCAAAAATAAGAGTGCAAAGAGTTAAATCCAACTTCAAAGATGTAACCTCAGAGGTTTAGCCGGCACCAAGAGTTCTAACTATGTTGGATCAGATGATTATAATTGCCCAAAATAGGCTTTTCCTCCTATTCATAGCTATGTGTCTACACCACAGTATATAACAATGGGCAGAGAATGACAGTCAGCTAGGTATCTTGTACTTGTTTGGAAGCGCTAATGATAGGGTTGGCTGCTAAAAGAGAGTTTGTGTTGTCTCGCAGACTGTAGATGAATATGTTGTCCAGCCTTGCAGTGGGTAAAACTAAGGTAGGAGTGATGCCAAGTCGTCTAATTATGACAATCAGGATGGCTCCACTTTCCACCAATATTTTAGAAGCAAAGCCCACTGTTGTGTCTGAGCAGGGCCGCCATCTTGAGAGGCGTCCTGCATATCCTGCATCTGTCTCTGGGTGATTTAAGTGCGGTTTCTGTGTTTTTTTTAATGTAATATCTACCTGTTGGCTGGAAATAAGGGGTATTGTCTGTGGGAGGAATCTAGAGCTATCAATCATGAAACTAACAAACAGGAAACTTCAGAGGGGAGGCAGACACTTTGCACGTGTCTCTTAGGTTACTTAGATTCCAGACACTAAATACCCAAAGTGATCCTGAGGTATGACAGTGAATAATTTCTTTGTCCTCACTTTTAAGAAAGCACGTGCACATACCAAGGTGTATTCTGTGACTGCATGTGAAAGTAAAATAGACCAATAAGCCAACATGACCAATTTCTTGGAGGCTATAGACCTTGTGTTGATCAGGCAAAATATTATCAGTGTAAATCTAATTGTATGAGCTAGAAACAGGTTTAATGTTATAATGACCTTTATTGCTGATTCAGTTACAGCAGATATAGTTTTCCAGACAAATAGAGACATGCAGAAGCTGGAGCTCATTCATTATTGGATTAAAAACATTATCAACAAATATCATTACATTTACATGGAAGAGGTTGATGCTCCTTCCTTGATTCCTGAAATACAAAGCTTATGGGTTCAAATTGCACCCCTATTAGCCTGTTTCTGAAACTTTAGTGATAACAAAACCTCTGTTTTTGGTACAGAGTTCCTGCAGGTTTCTACAAGTTAAATTTAAGACTTTTTTTTTTTAATGGAATTATGCATTTTAAAACATTTCCCTGTGGTCTACATAAATTGTAAATGCTATGCTTACATCTGAATTCTTCATTAATTCAACTCCACAGGTCCATCTTCAACCCTATTTTTGAGTAATGACACAAGAAAGGTTGTTTTGAGCGCTGGCCCCTTAAAGGTACATGACCCCACCCCCTCTAGGTTAACTGTGTCCTCTGTCCCGTTCAGCCACTTGTGTTTGTTAATACAACCAACAACTGAACATTTTAGGTAATCGGCTCAAAGTTTGGACATATTTTCAGTATGGACTATAACCACTGCTGCTGACAAACAATTATGTTGTACTCTGAGAAATGTTTGGCGAAAGTCTTGACCTTATATGCGCAAATGTTGTGACATAACTAGTTATAAAACATAACAAATTAAGAAGGAATTGAAAAGGATTGTAGAAATCCACTCGATTTTTGCCAAAATGAATATAAAGATAACTTTGCAGCATCTGGAGGGTTCAAATTCAAACTTTATGAACTATTAGGGTCCAAATTCACAAATAAATGAACCAAAGATGAATAAAAGTGGGTTTAGCAAAATATGACCCCTTTAAAGAGCTTTTTAAGACCCTTTTAAGATGACTTAGAACAGAATTTAATGCCCATTTCACAGCCTATTTCACAGCCATACTGGCAAAAATTTGTGACTCCTAGAATTTAGGAAAATGTACTTACTTACTCCAACACCTTCATTCTCATCATTCCGAGTCATTTCTCAAAGTTGCTGCAAAGTTAGCAATAATTGGTTCCTAATGTCAATATAAATAGTAAGATTGGACTGGGTGGAATTGAGTCGACTAATGTTACTTTCTTTGCAGCTTGGACATTTAACAAACACATTTCAACACAATACAAGTTTATGGCAACATAACTTAAGACCCGCTACATCAAATTTAACACCTTTTAAAGATTTTTTTTGGTAAATTCAAGACTTTTAAGACCCCCGCGGGAACCCTGTTGGTAGCTCCAGCCCTGGATATTACATTAATAGACATCCATTTTGAGTTTATGTTGTGGTGGGTGATGGTGTGAAGTGTGTGGCCCACTGAGCTGTAGCCTCGTTCAACTGTAAAACCTCAGACGGCTGCTGAACCAGACTAACGTAAACCTACTTCCTTACATAACTTTCTAAGAAAAATTTAAGTAACAGCTGAACTCTGACTCTACATGAAAGAGCAGCTTCATAATCAGTTTTGATGTCTTAAAGTTGGTGAAGGATTTCTTGAGCGCCCTCCTGATAATTAACAGCATAATGACTGGAGCTCAGTCCACGGGGCGGGATTATCGTGGGACATTAACCACATCGGTCAAGTCTGTGGGGTGGGAAAGGATCCAACCAGTAGACTGTAGTCCACTTTGTACATTGTCTTTAGGATTAGCTGTTACTCAAGCTCTTGTAATACGATGCAATATGTCTGGGGCCCTGATTACAAGACATTCACATGTAGACTTAAGTAGCAATTAAGCATAGTTCATTATTTTTTGACAGAAATCCATATAAAGAATTTATATACTTAAATGATTTGGTCTTATGCAATAAAATAAATGATCTTAGTGCTGAGTCCCTGGGATTATAGCTCCAATTTTGAACTTTATAATAAAATAGGAATAAAATTAAAAGATCTTGTATCTGAAAACAGTTTTTTCTTACGGTACACTTCCTGAGTAAAGCCTTCATAATTACACCTGCTGTACTTTGCACTTTATTGTTACTGCAAAATTATGTTCATGTCAAAACTGCACCAGTTATGTGGTGGCGACCCATGTGGAAGTGGAAAGACTGGTCACCGAGTGTGGAATATTGTGGATTTAGTAGAACAGGGAGGAGGTCAGGAGAAATAATTACATTCAGGATGAGGATACAGTGTGGTACAACAGAAGGAGGCATGTATACACACACAGGAACCAATCAAAACTAGGAGAAATTATGGGCTATGTTTTTGTTTTATCACTGGTTGCAGCACAGATGCACTCGCTGTTATCTTGGTTTGTGGTTCTCAATGCTGAGTTTCCTGCAGTGGTCTAAACCTCTGTGAATTAGAGGAGAGCATGGTTTCACACTGTACTATCCAACGTTGAACTCATATTTAAAGCTGCATTTTTATGAGAAGATGATACAAATATCATCTAGTGAGACATCTGTCAGATAAAAAAAAATGTCACTGCATGTGTAAAGTATTGACTGCACTGACTTCATCAAGCATTGTTTCATGTCCCTGTGAGTTGATGTATTTGACTCTACATGTCATTAACATAATAGTATAATTACCTAAGTCACACACTACATGGACAAAAGTATTGGGACAAGTTTAATTCAGGTGTTTCTTTTCAAACAAGGGTCTGGGATACAAAACAATAATGACATAACGTAG